>OY101450.1:91125342-91725342 GCA_956483635.1 Panzeria rudis
GTTATAAACTACGTTTTTGTAAAGTTCAAAATCAAAAATAAGAAAAATATGTAAAAATAATAGACAGTGAATCTTAATTTTACCTTGAACTTGACAGTGAATTTTTAAATTGATTGAAAGAAGTACTTTTGTATGTAGGAGAGGGAAATAACAACAAATTGATTTTTAGTTTCGTATTCAAGCAAAATTAAATAACACTGATCTACAACAATTATTTTCGCGCCTTCAAAAAAAATATGTGGAATATAAAATGTTTAAATGCGCTAAGCTCAGTTTTTTACCCGACTGCGCGACGCAAAGAAGGGTATTGTGTTTATCAGCCTAAGTATGTATGTACCCTGAAGAAAGGCATGGATGGGCCAAGTGTCTCAAAGTCACCACTTTTGTCGACTAGTTTGGTGACGTTGTCAACGAATCGTCAACTTTTTATTTTAGCTTTAATAAGAAGAGAATTTTTTAACAGCTACAAAACGATTTTTTATGGTCTCATTTTGTTGCGTTGAAAATATATGTGGCGGAACGGAAAACTAAAAATTTTCATAAGAAATCTAATTTATTTATCGTAGCTGGTAAAAAAATTTTATATGTGTTGACTAGAATCATTAAAATGCACTAGTGAATCTCTGGTACCGGTGTCTCCATATGGTCCCATAAGAACCACCTAGTCTATAGTAAGTCAACAGTTCCGATGACAGTAGTGGAATCTCAATGACAAGCACATGTTAAATGTCTATAGCACAGAACATTGCCTGGGTACAATTAGTCAGAAGTACTGGTGACAAAGTCAATAGTGTACGAAAATGGGTATCAATCGACAGGTATTTGAAAATCATCTTTAGGTTTCTCTTAAGATTTTTAATATCGATCTGTGACGGTTTAAAGTTGCTTTCTTTTAATTTTTTACACAGTTGGGTTTTTTGATTTTTTAAATTTATGTCTTGTTATCTATGGGCTTGAATAATATATTTCATAATAACTCTGTTCTAGATTGTTCGATTTAAATAAATAAAACACCAAAAGATAGGGAATAAAATTACCTTTAAGACATTTATATTTCCAACTGTTTCAGATTTATTCAGAAATTAAATTTTTTGCATGCAAAATTAAACTTTTTTCGTTTTCAAAAACTCATTTAAAATTATAAGGGCAACAAATTTACATTTTATCATTTATCAGAAAGCTTGGAATATTAGGAATAGCATAAGCCATAAATCATTAAAATCGATGGACAAATGTCGATTTTATTCACAATTAAGTGAATGAACTCAAATGATACAAATCACAACTTCATACAACAGAAAAATTTTAATTTATGTGTGTATGTGTGTGTGTGTGTTGAATGAAAATCGCAATTTTCTCTCACTGAATGTTGAATAAAATCGACATTTGTCCATCGATTTTTGTGATTGATTATTTATTTTATTCCTCATATAACTAGCTTTCTGATAAAGGATAAAAATGTAAGATTTTGGTACTCTTAATTCTTGTATGAGTTTTTGAAAACGAAAAAATTTGATTTTGAAAAAAAATTTCGCCGCTTTTTTCTGAATAACTCCGAAAAAGTTGAAAATATGAAAAAATTATATATGGTGGGCTTACTTATTTAGATCAGACAAGACGTTCTTGAGTTATGGTGAAATATACTGTTATACTTAGTGGAAAATCTGTAAGTGACAAAAAGAAACTGAAAACGGATTTAAATTTAGCGCAGTGTTGCCAGTATATATTTCTTAGAGTACCATTTGCGGATGGAAAAAATTACTTGGAAAGCACTGGTGGCGCAAATGTTTCCTTTTATTCAACATAAGAGGTGTCCGATTTTCCCTGCATTCCTATTCCAGTGACAAAATTACCTACATGTAGGGATTTTCCCTACGTTTTGGCATCACTGATTTAGCGTATTATTTCACATATTTTTATTTAAAGGCGATTTTTTCTGCAGACCAGTGTAATTGTTGGAAATTATTTTCTTTAACAATTGCGTCTATTTGAAAAGAAATCGCAACATCATTAATCATTAATATTCGTATTAAAATGTTTTGGTTTTCTAAACTTACTTTCTAAATACTACATACATTTTTTATGTATGTACTTTTGGTTGTTTTTATGTATTAAAATGTTATTGGCTTTTTTCTCTATAAAGAATTATTACAAAGAATGGTTTTTAGATTTGTTGTTGATGAATTAATTGCCTTATATGATATTGTTAATTAAGTTGTTTGTTCAAGAAAATGTTTTTAATTGAGTAATAATTTTTAAATTCTTTATAATGATTTGTTATGTACACACACTTATCAATTCAATCACGCAATATATGAAAGATTTGTATTAACCCAGCAAAAACTTTTCTAATTTTTGTAATCGGTAGTATTTTATTAATTGGTTACAAAGTAATGAGTGGTACTTATATATCTTATGACTCTGCTTCAAGTTAGAACTACTATCCAGTTTTTAATAAAAGTAGTTACAATTTGTTGATATGTATTAATAATATAAGTAGACAACCACTTTTTAAGTCATCATGTGTTTGTATATGAAAACTAGTTTTTGTCGCTTAAAGTTATAAGTAAACAATTGCTCAGTCAGTAAAGTACTTGTCTTCAAACCTGAACGGGCACAGACAGGTTCGTATCGCAGCTGGGTCAAAAACAAAATTTAAAAATATAAATAAAATATAATGCGTATAAATTTTTTTTTAATTTTAATTTGTTTACTTGACTATTTATTTTTTAGCTTCAAGTAAGCCAAATAGTAACTAGTTAATTGCTGTGAAAATACAAATACATTTGTAAGGGATACCCCTTATTTTTTTGTATTCTCAAAAACAAAATAAGTAGTTATCGAGTCAAATTGTAAGTAGTTACGACTTAAATCCTCGTATGCGTTTTTGCTTAGCAGTAAGCAAAGTTTTTGCTGGGAATGTGAGAATTTTGAAATCTATTCAGTAGACACACAGTTCTGATAAAATTGACGTACTCAATCAGATCGTTTATATTTGAATATTTAAATGTTTGTAAGGTAAGATTTATGTTTACTGATTTATTTGATCAAGTGGATATTACATCAATATTAAGTCTTTCTGAAAGCTATTAAAAGGATTTGATAATAAGGACGCTTCGATGTTAAAAATTAAAATAAAACAAGATGTGTGCGAGTTCATAGGACCTCCTCGTACCTGTAGTATTCTTAGAAGAGTATCAACATTTAGCTTATTTTCAATGTTGGTGCTAGTGAACGTTGAACGTAAGTAAAATGGTGATCATTAAAAAAAACTGACAAGTTCAGTTTTAGTTCTTTTGAATTTTTGTCGCTATCCTTGAACAACCATAGATTTCTTAGCAAAACATAGACTTTTGTCCAAAAATGAAAAACGAAAAACACAAAAACTACTTTTAGCCATAAAACTAACAAACCGGATTATTCATATTATATTATTATATACGTACTTTTCGCAAACAAAAATTTTCAACAAACGTGCGCTAGAATTAGATTTTTTATTACTTGTTGTAATTGCTGTTTTTCTTATTCAGTGCAGAGCCGTAAATTAAATCTTTAAAAGAGAATCAAGAACCACTTAGTAGTTGTATTAAAATAATATATAATAATGCTGTGCATGGCTGTACGAGAGTGGTTTCAGAGATATTCGAGCTAGTATAACTGTACTACATACATCCATAGAGATATAAAATAATGATTTTTATGTTGTTTGCGATACATATTATTGTACAAACGTCCCTTGACTTCGATATATGTAATAACCGTTGTGCTCTGCAACGTCAGTAGGATAGAGTCAGAAGTATATAAATTTTGGACATAGTATATTTAATTCAGTTTCAACTAAAATATATCAATCGGTGGCGCTTTTTTTTCTTCTCATTCACGTATTAAATAAATAGTTGTATCCCCACTGGCGATTCGCCATCTATGATGAATTTCATAAATCGTTTCGCGTTTCAGAAATAATCTAACATTAAATATATTCTGCTCTGTTTTTGGAATAAAATCATACCAAAAAATATACCACCAATATCTCGCACAGGAAGGAATCCGTACGACTGTACAATATATAATACTAAATATTTTTGGTAAAAATAAAAATAGTTTTTTATTATATTAATATTAATTTAATCATCTTATTAGCAAATTCCATAAATTTATTCGATTATTTTTTATTTGAATAATTTTATTGTTAAGATTTATGTGGTAAAGGGTGTGCCCAGCGAAATGATGCAAGTTGAAGCATCTTTAGATTTGTCTTCAGATCACTCACCAACTATTGTCACTATATATTCACATACAGCTTCTTCACCGACTTGTGATTTAACGATGACAATCACACGTATAAATTTGTTGAAATACAAAAAATATTTGAGTGCTCATTACACAGAAAATGTTCCATTAAAAACGCCTGCTGGCATAGATGACTCTATTAGAATGTTTGAGGCAAACCTTAAGCAAGCTGTTCTAAATGATACTACTACAAATCTTCAGGTGAGATATAATAAAACTTAATCAGCAGATGTAGAACGGCTGGAAAAAGAAGAGTTCATAGAAAATGGCAACGCTACAGATTCCCTCAGCTAAAATCTAGGCTGAAGGAATGTACTAAACAGCTTAAAACTCTACTAGAATATCAAAAAACCGCTTCTCTTCAAAAATGTCTGTATAGACTTGACGCAACACCTCAAAAGACCATTGATATATAAGCCTCAATTGCGAGCTTCTAATGGAGACTGGAAAAGAACTGACACTGAAAAAGGTACTCTGTTTGTAAACCATTTGCTGATATTATAGTTGAGCTGCCACCAGTCCTCGCTACACCAGATGTTACCTTGAGGTTCAATATTCGTGAGATTGAACACTGTATTGCGGGCTTAAATTCGCAAAAAGCTCCAGGCGCTGATAAAATAAACAATATAATGCTCTTAGAGCTATCCTATACTGCAAAATGGATAATTATATTCATTTTCAACGGTATTTTGCGCCTCAAATGCTATCCCGCAGAATGGAAGTTTTCGCTGATTACTATGGCCAGGCCAAGATCATACGAAGGTGGAATCCTATAGGCCTATTGTCTAACCTGTCAAAACTATTTAAAAAGCTGCTTATGAGTAAGCTAACACCCATACTGAATGGTACTGGATGCATTCCAGAAAACCAATTCCGTTTTAGGAGACAACACAGCACGATTTAACAAACAGATAGACTCGTGAATGTGGTTAGAAAACCCTTGGAGGAAAAGAAATATTGTTCTGCTCTCTTCATCGATGTTTCTCAGGCATTTGATAAAGTATGACACGAAGGTTTATTATATAAACTAAAGCAAAACCTATCCGAAAACATCCTTAAGCTTTTAGAAAGGTACTTAACTGAGCGAAAATTCGTTGTTAAAGAAGGTAATTTTCTAAGCCCTCCGCAACCGATTGAAGCAGGAGTTCCTCAATTCAGCATCCTCGGTCCTGTATTATATCTGATATATGCCTCTGACTTGCCGGTAAGCAGTAACATACACATATCAACATGATACAGCTTTTCTACGTATTCAAAAAAGCCATCCAGAATCCACCTGCAATTTGCTAGATTATATACCCCAGTTGGAACAATGGCTAAAACAATGGCGGATAAAAATTAACGAACAAAAATGTCTACACATTACTTTTACTTTGTGCAAAGAAACCTGCCCACCTATACAAACAAATATCCAAACTATACCTCAACACACTGAAGTAAAATATCTCGGTGTTCATCTTGATCGTCGTCTAACATGGAAGTCCCACATAAATGCAAAGGTCACCCAAATGAAATTAAAAGCAGCTCAAATGAATTAGCTCATTGAAAGGAACTCTACTCTAAGCCTAGATTGTAAACTTCTGCTATACAACTCCATTCTAAAACCAATATGGTCCAGTTATGGGGCACTGCTTCTGCATCAAATGTAGAAAAAATTCAAAGGCAACAAAATAAAATACTCCGTACGATTACAGTAGTCCCACGGTATGTCAGAAACAAGCGAATTCATAAAGATCTAGATGTGCCGCTGGTTAAGACTGTGTTTTCTAAGCACGTGACAAGATACATAAAAAAATTGAGTTGCACACAAATCCCCTAGACCGAAACATCATTAACTTTAAAGGCCGCACTCGGCTGAGAAGGAGGGGCACTCTTGCTACCAGCCGAACACGAGCGACGTAGTACAACCTGAGGACCAACCGCTGAAACAAATATTTTTGTCTGGTAGTGGCTGGACTTAAAAATTAAAATTTTAGAGTCAAGATTTGATTACTTCTTGTTAGTTCAATTTTATTGAAGATACAATAAATAAATATAACCAGAAACAAAATTTTTATTTGGATAAGTTTTATGTGGAAAATTCCTTTTGAATAACTTTATTCGATTAATTTTTATTCGAATAGCTTTATTCGATTAATTTTTGTTCGAAGAATTTTTTTCAAGCAGTTTTATTTCGCATAAGTTTACTTCAACAATTTCATTAGGATAATTTTATTCGAACAATCAAAATATTCTTTACGTAAAATTAAATGAAATTGTAATATAAAAGAAATGAAAGTTCAATTAAAACCGGTCTACTTATTTTTCATTGAAATTTATCAAAAATGTTAATAAATTTTGAATATTAAGAAATTAACTGACTTAAGACCGTAAAAAATGAAGGATTCTTTCTTTGTTTGGATCAATTTAACTGTCAGAACAACTAATCACAACTTCCGCAAGAATAAAAGATGTTTCCCTTGTTTCTGCTTTTTAGGGTTCCGTACACCAAAAGTGTAAAGGAATCCTATTGTTTTCGCTGCGATGTCCGTCTGGCTGTCTGTCTGTCTGTCTGTCCGTCTGTTAAAGGCTGTTTTCTGGGGAACCGTAAGAGCTCCGGACCTGAAATTTTAGCAGAATATGTAAAACTTTGTCCGCTGCAACAACAAATATATGACAGCTAAAAATTAAAGGTATTCTAAAGCGAACAACGAAACATGTTGATATACTAATGTAATATACAGACGATGTTTTCGATGTATAGTATGTATCGTACAACACAAATGTACCGTTGTTATCTGGACAATATCCGAAATTAAAATTTTTTTTATTATTTTCGTATTTAGCACATGCTAATTACCCTAAAAAATGCATTATAAAATTTTAATCTTAAAAAAAACAGCACTTAACACTTATTTCTTAAGTTTTTCTATTGTTTCCTTTTTATTTTATCTTCTTCTTTTTCTTTTATTTTCTGCAATATGCAAAGCCAGCTGATGAGAGAATCCATATTTAATTATTTAGTATGTGAATTTTGAGAAGTTTAAGCTTTCAGTTAAAAACGGCAAACAGAATCAGCACTCAATTAAATTTATTCTTAGATTAATTGATTGTAGTTTCAAACTAAGATTAAATGTTCAAATTAAAAACCTACCCTAAGGGGCAAAAGCAGTTTTTGGGGTGAGCATTGCACCCCCATTGCAATGCATTTAAATGAGAACTTCTGGGTAATATTCTGATAGAGTACAAGATGACAAGCAAACTGGCAATTTGTTGCAAGATATAGACATTTTTCTTTCATTTTCCCTGTTAGGTGGAGTTTTTCTGGGACCACCCTCGTGCATACAAAAATAATCATGATCGTCAAAAAAAAAACTATGGTAAGTTTCCATACATGTTGCAAATACATAACTCTGCTGTTTTAAAAATCGAAAGCAAAAAAAAAATTGTTTATGCCCTCCCTTGAACTAAAACATGTTGCACAATTACATAAATGATGTATGAATTTTGTTGTTTTTCTTCTTTGGGGTTTTTTTTCAATTTAAGTATAAAAAACTGAATTTAAAAAAACTCTTTATTGTGCTGTATTTCTAGAAAATTAGTAGCGACTCGCATATGCCATAATTAAAATTTTTTTTGGTGTTATATGATCGTCAGTCAGCCAGGCGTCAATATTCGTTAGCTTTAGTCAGTGGTGGTCATGGTCAATTAAATTATTTTAAAATTCGTTGATTTATTTTCAAAAGATAAAAGAAAATTACAATTTTCCCAAAAATATTATATAAAATAGCAGTTTGCTGTACTTTATTTTCGGTAGAAAATATTTCAACAATTTTCAATAATGGCAAATTCGAAAAGTTGTTTGAGTTGTTGTTGAGTGTAATCGCTATTTTTAAATTTAAAAATAAATGTTTATTTCTTTTAAGCAAAATTTAAAATAAAATTCTTTATTTCATTTTCAGTTTTAGCATGAAATATTTTATATTTGGCACAGTGCTGCTGCTATGCCTGGGAAGTTGTTTAACTGCAGACATACTGATGGTAACGATGGGTGGCACAAAATCACACAAAATTCCTTTTTGGGAATTGGCAAAAGGCTTAATACACAGGTAGGCTGAATAATTTTTTTTTACATTGAAGATATACATATTTTACGTATTTAAAAAAACAGAACTTTATAGTTTAAACAGAGAACTAAATATATTTGTACCACAGATACAAAATTGATTAGTAATAAACTTAGTTCCATATTTTCTTTATATGTGACTAGAGCTATACCCGGCGTGCTTCGCTACCCCAATGTTGTGCAGATATAGAAAAATTTTTAACCTCATTTAAAAAAAAACTATAAAATTGGTTAGTTTTTTTGAGATCTTCTTAGTTTTGGCGAATTTTTGCATTTTAGTGATTCGTTCATTTTGGCGATTTTTCGTTTTTACTTTTTTAATTCTGGAATTTTTTAGTTTTAGAGTTTTTTAAAATTTCAAGAGTTTGCCTCTTACGGTTTCCAAGATACAGCAAACTGTTTAAACTACATAGGTAAAATTACATTAACTTTCAGAACACCCTTTAATTTTTGTTGTGTTAAATATTCAACAGACTACATCAATTAGCACTAACATAAATTTCGAGAGTCTATATAAAAGTGTCTGTATATTACATTAGTATTTCAACATGTTTCATTGTTCGCTTTAGAACACCCTTTTCAAGTACCCTTTCCAAAAAACATTTTTCAAAAAGTACCATTTCTTAAAACTACATTTTCAAAAAAGTAGGTTTTCGAAAAAGTACCTTTACTTTAACATATAAACGGTTAACAAAAAGAGTACCAAAATTATATTTTTACCCTTTTTTGGCTCTTAAATGTACAAATTTCAAAAAGAGTACAAAAACCTATCCACTAATTTTTCTATCTTATTATGACGCTTTTGGAATTTTATGTCTACCTTACTTAGATTCGGAGATATAAGAACACAGACTTTACCCGTTTTTACCCCTTTTAATCCCGTTAGAGTTTGAGTTTTCTAAAATTCGTTCTTAGAGAATATATACAAACATATGCATTCAGTATGTGTATCAATGTGCATAAAAAAGAGTTGTATGAAAAAAAGTACCAAAAAGTGCTACCAATTTTACCCATTATATATTCAAATTTGAAAAAAGACAAAACTGATTTGAGGGCTTTTTAAGGAGAGAAATTGATTCAAGTTTAATTTCTAACTTTATTACTTTAGGATATAAACTGTTAACCAAACAAAGTACCAAAATTATATTTTCCCCCTTTTTCGGCCCCTAAATGTACAGATTTTAAAAAAGTTTCATTTTTCTATCTTATCATGATACTTTTAGAATTTTATGTCTACCTTACTTAGATTCGAATATATGAGGCTACCGATTTTACCCGTTTTTACCCCTTTTAATCCTCTTAGAATTAAAATTTTCAAAAATCCTTTCTTAGTGAAAATATACAAACATATTCATTGACTATGTATATCAATTAGCATAAAAAATAGTTGTATGGAAAAAAGTACCAAAAAGAGCAATCAAGTTTAAACTTTATATATTCGAATTATAAAAAAGTACCAAAACATATTTGAGGGCTTCGTAAGGATAGAAGAAGCCATTTTAAATTTAATTTCTATCTTCATTACTTTAGGAGATAAACGGTTAACAAAAAAAGTACCAAAATTATATTTTTACCCTTTCTCGGCCCCTAAATGTAAAAATTTCAAAAAAGTACCAAACACCCGTCCGCTTATTGTTTGGTCTTAATATGCTGTTTTTGGAATTTTATGTTTACCTTAGTTAGATCCGGAGATATAAGGTTACCGAATTTACCCGTTTGTTACCCCTTTTTACCCCCTTAGCGTTTGACTTTCCCAAAACCCCGTCTTAGTGGATCTGTACATCCTGAGGGGAGCCCACATACGAAATTTCAACTTTCTAGCTTTAGTGGTTTTGGGCTGGTCGATGATGAATCAGTCAGTCAGTCAGTCAGTTAGTCAGTCAATCAATAACGTTACTCTTTTATTAATATAGATAATGCTGATTAAAAGCGGCCAGAATTGAGTTGCTACATTTCCTAAAACTAGATGAATACTGAAAGAATAACGTTATTTTACCTTGAATTTCCAAAAATGTTGCGATATATGAGTTTTTGAATATTATGAATGAAAAATATAGTTTTGAGTAAATGGGCTGTACGAAATAATGCCCAAAGAAATAATTCCCAAATAAATAACGAAAAAGCTCCCAAAAAATTTCCATACATTTTGGGAGTTATTCAATTATGAAATAGCTCTAAATTTTCGGGACTTACTACGTTTTGTTTTGGAAGTAAGTAATTTCAGTTTCTTTTTTTTGGGAATTACTTATTTTTATAAAGAAAACTTTAATTGAAACAGAACCATAAAAAATAATTTTTGGGTCAATATTGATTGACTTCTGGCTTAAGTTGGTTTAATTTAAGTCTACAATTAAATTATTTTTATTGAGAATGGAATTTTCAAAGCATGCAATTAATACCTGAAAAGACAAAACCAAATTCTTGACTACATAAGTGTCGAACCGAAGACCATGATGTTTTCGAGATTAACCACGATTTCATCATCAGAGCTGTTCTTATAGACCAGGAGCCACGCAAAAATTGGGTAAATCTTTTCTTCTCGAACGATAACACTATGCAACAAAACGGAACTTTTGTCATGGCCTTTGATCAACACTACATTTTTTTGATTTGCTATGTATGGTCCCCTAACTTCAAAACTAGTCAAAATTTAAAGTTCTATGGATACGTTTTTTCAATTTTTTTCTAAAATTTAGAGCTTTTCAAGAGGCTGCTCCACCAATTCCATCATAACTTGGGAAGGGGTGGCAGTCTAATTTTATTACAAAAAACACTTGATTATTATTTTTTTATATACTCAAAAGTTTCGGAATTATTTCGACCGCACTGATGAGAAATAAATGGTTTTTATTCAAAATTGGAAAATTTTTTTTTTAATTTATAAAAAAATCGAAAATGGCAAAAATTTATCATTTTTATTAATTGATCATAAAGCCACAAATTCTACAACAAAATATGCCTTATTTCATGAAAATCGATAAATAAATATTGATTTTATTCATAATAAAGTAAAGTCACCTAATTTTTGCAAATATTTACACTGTACAACAAAGTCATTTTTTTAACAACAAGTTCTTATTACTGATTCTGGTAGAGGCCAGCAAAAATATATATACGTATATCAGCGTTTTGAAAGTTTACATATGGGGTTCATTTTAGGGGAGTTAAAATCAATATGTACCCATCGATTTTTAAAGATAAAGCTTACTTTATTTGTAGTATATGTAGCTTTATGATTAGCGAATAAAAATGGTAAGTTTTTGTCACATTCTTTTTTTATCAATTTAAAAAAAATATAAAAATAGTTTCGAAATAATATTAAAACGGCTAAAAGACAATTTAGATTCATTGGCGCATATTCATAGTCATAAAAGAAGTTTTTTTTAAGAGTTTAAAACAAGTATTGGCATACAAAATGCTGGTTTAAACTCCTAAAGTGTACTTTATTTTGACTATGATTATGCGCCATTATTTTTTAATGGTTTTTGTAAATAAAGTTATGATAAAATCCATGGAGCAGCTTCTTCAAAAATCCAAAATTTTATTAACAAAAAATATCCATAGAATTTAAAATTTCGACTTTTATGCGACCACAACACATCAAAAAAATATAGTGGTACTCCTTGGCATTTTCTTGCTGCGTAGTGTAATTGGTGAGACGCGTCAGTGAGTAGTATTATAGAGCCTCGTGAACGCCAGCTGCGGGTGCTTTGCGGGATAAGTGGCGCCAGCCTCCAACGCACGAAGAAAAGAAATATTCAGTCATATCCTCCTAATTAAAAATTTACCTGATGATAGCTTATAATATATGAGTGATTCCACGTAAGACGGCGCTATGCAAGGAAAAAATAATTTTCTTATTTTTAATAAAAATCTCTCAATTGATGTTTTTTAGAGCATTAAAATTATACAAAAAAAAAAAAAAAAAAAATACATTAGTTAATATTTTTTAAGCAATTTGAGGCACTTTTAAATGATCATCCACGAAACATTTTGCTCTCCTCCTTTGTATGTTTAATATTTATTTCAGATTTTCTTTTCATCCCTTTCTCATTATTAAAAAAACCCTTATCTCTAAAAATAATATACTTTTTCGCTTTTTATTGAATTTGAAAAAAATACTCAGAGTATTCTGTTCTCTATAATAGAACGGATAGCAAATAATTTAATGTGTTATTATTTTCTTATGATCTATTTTTATATTATTTATATTAATGGAATCAATAAAAAGTTTTATTTCTTCGAATTTTTTACATTTTCGTATTAGGTCACACCCGTCGGTCACACCCGTCGGTCACACCCGTCACATTTTAAAAATATTTTTTTGTTAAGAAAACTGATTTTTTGTCAAACAGTAAATACGTAATACAGCTAAAAACACTTTCCACAGACAGCTATACAAAAATTATTGTGTACGTTATAGTAAAAATTTTACAGAATTTATGCTGAAAGTCATAATTCTTTAAAACTAAGATTTGTAAGGTCACACCCGTCGCAGCTTTCTGACAACCATTCTGAGCAGGAATCATGTTCTTTCAGTGTCTACCCGTTATTCAACGACTTTAAGCTTAATGGCCTTGCGAGTCGCAACCTTTTTTTAAGAAAAAAAATTTTATATTCTTTATTTATAACAAAACTGTGTGTAAAGTGGTCACACCCGGCTAAATGGAATTAATCATATGTAAATATATGTTGCAGCTGGCTGTATAGCGGTAGAAATACCATCAGCTGATACTTTGAAAGTATGACAAAAAGGAAAAAATGAAAGAGAAAATCCATAACTGCTACAGAGCCATTCATAGAGAGGTAAAATGTAGGACAGACTCTCCTTAATTTTTTTCTTTTTCTAAATTTTTTCCGAGCATACTTACACCTTATCTCCATTCCAAATTAAAAAGTTTTATACAATTCTAAAAAATTTGCCCATATAGGTCCTAGGATGCCCTGCTGACTTTCACGAGGCTTTATGATACTACTGCCTGTACAGAAAAAAAAATAAGTTTCGTTTTTGATAACAAAAATGCCGGTATTCAATATTTTTTTTCAAATTTCCTGTGATAAAGAATTCCGCTATATTGATAACAAAATTATTTCAAAAGAAAAAAATTTATATTAAAAAAATTTTTGACATTCCTGGGATACGAACCCGGGCTTCTCGAACGTAAAGTATGCTCTCTCTCTAGAGCTAAGCCATGTCCAAGTTATATTTTTATGACATAAAACTTGTTTTAAGTACTTATGTATGAAAATAAATAACCGACATGGGAAAGAAATACATACAATGAAATATTGTATTAAGTTAATGACAAATGTTGTTGAAATTCATATTTTTCTTCAATCACATGGTGATATTGAACATAATTCTGGTCTATTTTTTTCTGTGTGATTCGTCTCACCAATTATCACTTGAGAGGAACTTAGTCATGTAAATCTGTCAGTGGCTCCCGTACTATTAGAGCTTTCCACCGTGTGAGAGTGGTGAAGTGAAGTACATAAACGATTAACCTTTCAGTAATAACATAATTTTTTGTACATTACTAATTGTTAGTCAAATTGGCTAACATGAGTATAAGTGCGATTTTCTTGTTAGCTATACGTGATAAGCAAAATAATTTTTTTTATAAATTTTATAATTTGCTTTTTCCTTAATAAATCAAAACAAGAGTAACACTAAAAAAAGTTATACCCAAAAAAAGGAACGGTTTTAGTTATAATAACCAACATTAGTACTCCAGGGTTAAACCAATTCTCATTCAGCTTTTTACAAGTATTGCGATATTTTATAAAACTTACTTAAGCTCTTCTGGTTGTTTAGAAGTTTTTCAACATTACATACATGAGCTTTTTCCTTGATTAAATTTTAAAAAAACGACGTATATCCAGAATTTTTCAAATTATCTTAGAAAACTAAAAAATCTTTATTAGGTCTATGATAATTAGCGCAATGACAAAATCAATAAATTTCCTATGTTTTTGGCCTCAGTATTATAGTTAATGCATAATCCAATAGTGCATCATTTAGAATTTAGGAAACAACAATGAGTTTTTATGGTCACAAAGCACATTTTCCATCAAAAGATATTTTAAACAAAAGGCAATAAACTTGGATGTAAACAAACAGCAAAAACATACATGCATATATGAGCGTATATACCCTGTAGTCCCAGTTATTACCGACGACATTGTCATCGATGTTATCTGCAAGACAATTAATTATTTGTTGCCTATAGAACACATTTAGAAACAAGTTTGGCGACAGAGTGTTCTGACAAGATTATGAAAATTTGTGCTACAAAGCCTTATTGACGACAACAAGTGTAACAACTGCATCAAACAAAACTGCCGATAATAAGAGTAACAACTGCATTGAAGTTGTCTTGCTTCCATTTATGTATATTAAAGAATTTAAGTCGCCTACAAAAAGTGTTTTTGTATAAAGTTTTTTGAGCACATGGGTAGGCTAGTAGGGAGCGTGCTAGCCAACTAGTGTGGAGGTTGTGGGCTCCATTCGATTAATACATTTTAAAATTTTATTTTTATTCGTTGGCGACAAATTTAGTAGCATAGTTTGTTTGAACTGCCGTCAATTCGTCGTCGTTGACAGATACTTGTTTCACACATGAATCGATGATGTCTGGAAGACTTCGCCTACGGGGTAAATACATACATACATACATATACATATGTATGTATATTTGTAAGTATAAACAGATTTAAACAAAAGCCTGAAATACTTGCATATATCTGAACAAGGGGTAAACATATTTGTTATAAACTATTAAACTGTCAATACCATTTTTTGTGCTGTAAATTAATCATTTTTTATTAAAAAGAAACGTATGAAAATTTGTTTAAATACATATTTGTCACATTTCCACAGACAATGTAATAAAAGGCCACAAATTATAATGTTCTAAACACATATAAAATACTTTATATTTGTGTCATATTAATGACTATTTAATGACTACAATTAAAAGTTTAATTACACTTTAATATAACTTAAACACACTTTTATAATTTATTTGTATTATTTTGCAGAGGTCACAATATTACATTTCTTAATGGGTTTCCCTCCGACTTCCACATTAACGGTCTGCATGAAGTGACGCCAGCCGGTCTAGTGGAATATATACAAAATTACACAAATTGGGATCTGCTGGGGGCACGAATGTCAGGTGAAATGCCAATTTCTCTATGGGATGGTGTCCGTTATGCTTTCGAGGTGAGTTAGTAATTTAGAAAAAAAAATAAAGAAATCAATGGTCACAACTTTCCAGTTTTTAATGATAATAAAGACAATTTTATGTATTTTTATTACATCTTAATTATTTTCTCGCCAGTCACTGAATTGTAGTTTTTTTGTTCATAATTAATTACTGCTGAAAAGGTTTTTTTCATGTTGTTGTAGTCAAAGTGATTAATTGTTGCTATTATTATTTTTTTTAAAGAAAAAAATCTAAATATTTTGACATTATTACTTAATGTTGTTAAGGTAATTTGTGGTTTGCATTTTTCATTTAACATTTCGAGCCCGTTTTTCAATTTAATCGTAAGCGACAAAAATTAAAGTTTTCAGGAGATTTTTTTATTATTATCGCGCCTGCTCTGAAAATCACGGTGATTTTAAAAACAAACCATTAATAGCTGACTTTTTAGTAGGTTTTCATTGTATTTTCAATTTTTGTCATTTACGATAGAATATGTTATTCGAACTTCTAACACTGTAAGTCGTGCAATTTACAAAATCAATAAATTAGCTTTTATTAATTTTTTGAAATTACCGTGATTTGACATGTCATGATTTACAGAACAGGCCCGCATATTCAAATATATTTTTATACATAAATTGTCGCTTGCGGTAAAATTTTACAGCCTGTATTTCACAAGTTCTCAACAATTTAGGCATTTTGACAATTATAAACTATAAGTAGGACCATAAAATTTAAATTTCAATAAAAAAGCCTTTTTTTGCAACATTTCGCTCGATTTAATAAAATTGATGAAATGGAATTGTAACTTATATCCATGAAATAACAGCAACTTTTTATTGTTTTAAACGATAGAATTTATATCACACCGATCAAGTTGGGGATGGTTAATGTTCGCGAGAAATCGAAATTGCTTCGAAAAAATCGAAAGTTCTTTTGCACATGTTTTAAAATGTACGATTAGTAGCGTAAATCTAGCGGGTATACATAACTTCACTAAGGAAATTCGGAAATTCGTAAAAATCCGTTTTACTCTGGAAAGAGTAAATTCGCAATTTTATACATGTTCGATAATGGACCAGAAGTTTCGTAAGTAAGTCTGCAAGAGATAGATAATTTTGATTAAAAATATATGAAATAAAATCGGAAAAACGCTTTGCGTCAATTTGATTATATGCCAAAAGTGCCTCAGATCCTTCACAAAGCCACAACTTTATTAAAAATCATCAGTAAAAATTTTCAATAGAAAAATCAAAGTTACTTCAAAAAAATCGAATATCTTCCAAAATTCGATATTGCATATCACATTTTCGAAAAAGTATCAAATGTACCATAAATCCACAATTTCACAAGGATATAGAATATTTTAAAGAAATCAAAGTACATCCGAAAACTCGAATTTAACCTTTGTTCTTAAATAAACCAAAAGTAATCGAGAGTCATCACAAACTCCTAATATCAGTAAAAAAAAATGGAAACTCTCAAAAACATCGATTTTACTACAAAAATGAAGTACATCCAGCAGATAACCGCAATTTTACAAAAAAACGTAGACTGAAAATTTTCCAAAGTGAAATACATGTTTAATAAAATAAGAAAAAAAATTTAAGTTAAATGGTTTTATTGTAATGAAACACAATAATGGTGCAGATAATGCACTAAAAGCTAAAAAATAATTACGTAGTACCAGGTACCAGCTACCACAGCACTTTCCTCATTAACATGCGGGCGTTGTTGACTATAGAACACGGAAATTCGACGCGCCCCACAGTTTTATTTTAGTCTGACCAATGCCTAATGTTAGCGAGAGAGAGAGAGAGAGAGAGAGAGAGACCAAAACTAAAAATAAAAATAAGAGTAGAAAAAATTGGAATAAATAATCAGAAGCTGAAATTTCGGCTTACCATATTGATAAAAAGAAATAAGATACTCATATTCTATTTCCTCATAAAATTTGGTTAAATAGCTGATGTTTCATTAATACTAGTATCGACGATCAAACGTGGTAAAAGCGATCGTTATAACGAATGATGACGGCGTAGCGGCTGTCGAATTTAGTAGTACTAACCGGAAAACATAGGGATTGAGGACCCAGAGGTGCCGAGCTGAAGGCCACCGGACGGGTCACAGGTTGCGGATAGTGAACGGCCTTTAGATATGAAGGTTAGTTGCGAATAAGTAGTTCTCCGCAAATAAGCAGTCCCGGACAATCAGCGGATGTTTGTGCCTCGCAACATCGACAAGGTGAGTGGGTACCGCCTTTCAATATGTACCCCAATACCACATATACCTCAACAACGGCTAGCGCTTGTTCACCTAGTTGGTGCAGCTGCAAGCGGACGTCTGTACTTACATGAAGCGGTTCGCTATATAAACGTGTACTATAAAGAGCCAGTCTGTAGGCTTAGATGGCAGCCCCATCATCAGACTGGGATGTAGCAGACTAATCATCTACTCATCCGAGATCCTATGATTAACGAAACCTCAAATAAGAGGCCCTATGCTCCTAATAGGATCGATGGGAATATATTATTATTATTAATCGGTCTGCTAGTCTGATTAGATATTCTAATATTCCATTCTTAAAAATAATTTGAATTTACATTAATTCAATTATTGAATTTAAGCCAAATAATAATAACTTCCGACTTATGCCAAGGAGTATAACTATATTTTTTGATGTGTTACGGTGCCCTAACTACAAAAACAGTCGAAATTTTAAATTCTATGGATAATTTTTTTTTATTTTGGATTTTTGAAGAAGCTGAGAATGAGTGGTAATTTTATCGATATGGTTGTCCAATTTTAATACACAACCACTGAAAAACTTGAACGAAAATTAACTTTTAGGCGTTTTAATATTTTTTTTTCTTATATATTAACGGGTTTCGGAATTATTCAGATCAATATTATGAAAAAATATATATATTTTTTAATGCTAAACTGGAAAACTTTTGTTTATTTAAAAATTATAAAATTCCAAAAAATGGCAAAAAATTAAAATTGATGGATAAATATTAATTTTATTCACAATAAAGTGAAATTACCTGATTTGTGCAAAAATCGAGTTATGAAGAGGCTGCTTCACCGATTATATCATAACTTGGGAAAAGATTGCCCAATATTATTAAGAAAACCACTTGAAAACCCGAAACAAAATTACCTTTAATCTCTTTGAATATTATTTACTTATATGCTTAGCAGTTTCGGAATTATTCAGATGAAAAATATATTTTTGTAGGCAAAACTAGAAAATTTTTATTTGTTAAAAATTTATAAAAAATCGAAAATGGCTAAAACTTACCAGTTTTATTAACTGATCATAAAGCTACATATATTAGAAAAACATTGAGCTTTCTTTTATGCAAAATCGATTGATGAATATTGCTTTTATTCATAATACAATTAAGTCATATAATTTTCGCAAAAATTGGGAATATTTACACCATTCGATACAATCAATTTTTTTGCTAAATAACAATGTTATAACGACAGATTCTGGAAGCTGCGACTAAAAAAATATATACGTGTATCGGTGTTCTTAAAGTTTACATCTCCTCCGCCTTTGCACTTAGTTACACTGGCTTGGCTTAGGATATCTGCTTTTGTATGTAAACTAGAGGGCTGCCAAGAGTACTCAAATGTATTCGTAGAATGTACTCGTGTGAATTTCGTGTGTGCATATATACGGTGATAATATAATATACGGTGATAAGGTAATAAGGTCAATCGAAAAAAGTCAATTGACCTTATTGCGTTTTTAAAAGTGAAATAAAGTCAACAAAAATTTGGAGATAAAGTAATTTACTTGATTTCCCTATTCAAATGGAAATAACGTCAACAATGATTACGGTTTCTTCCTCTCAGTATATCGAAAAGCGGCTTCGCTGTGTAAAGGATTGTGCGTAGGCAGCCTTCGGCCGGGACTTTGGATTTTTTTTCTCGCAGTATATCGAAAAGCGGCTTCGCTAAGTTAAGATTTTTTCATAGCTGGCCTTCAGCAATTCTTTATGATTTTTTTTCTATCGCTATATCGAAAAGCGGCTTCGATGACTAAAGTTTATTACATAGGATTATTTTCCATGAATAAGGATAATTTTCCTCTCAGAATCGAATAGCGGTTTCACAATGTAAAGATTCTTGCATAGCTGGCCTTTGGAAAGGCTCATTTTGGTTAAATAGCAGCTTCGCTGAGTTAAGATTTTCTCTTTGGATGGGCTTATGGGTTTCCTTCCCTGCGTTTGTCGAATAAATATCTCGCACTAGTGAAGCCTGGCTAGGAAGAAAATCTTAGCTCAGCAAAGTCGCATTTCGATATACGGAGAATAAAAAGCCTTTAAGCCCGGCCGATGGCCGTGCTTGGAAATGTATTTACTCAGCGAAGCCGTTTTTCGATATAATGAGACGAAAAATCTTTAAGCCCGGTCAAGGGCCGGCTATGTAGAGATTATTTAGTAATTAAAATAAATTTTATTAAAATGTTAAATATTAGTGGAAGAAACTATTAAAATATGGCTTTTGCTTGATACCAGTATTGACTTGGTACATTCAGATTATTATTCATTGGGAACTATTGGGATACTATGCAAATTAAATGTTTGAAAGTGCAATAAAGTCAATTGACTTTATTTCGTTTTCGAAAACGCAATTAAGTCAATTGACTTTATTTTCCTTTATGGTAGGAAATAAAGTCAATTGACATTATTTCCATTGACCTTATTACCTGTCACCCATATATACATATATGTCCTTATCTATGTACATATGTATACATGCATGTACATATATAGCCACGACCATAAAAACATACATATATACACACATACATACAAAAAACATACATTTATACACACACAAACATATATAGGAGTACTTTCGAGAATACTTGTACAGCTCTCTAATGTAAACCACGATAAACATTTTTGTTTAAATTTAAACCTTACAACTCTTTACTTGAGGTCTACACATAACATAATATGTAAGATGAGATTGTCAAATTCAATCGCAGAGAGAATTATGTTACGTGTAGACTTCAAATTAGTGTTATCTCAATGTTATAGGAATTTTTATGAGAGCGTTGTTATAGAATTCTTATAACAGCAATCTTATGAGATGAATTGTCAAAAAACACATGTACATGAAAATAAAATAGTGTGCATGTGTGAGTGCTTATTAAAATAAATTAAAAGCGATGTTTTTGATAAAATTTCTGTGTTAAATAAATGAATAAATGTGTTCAATTGATTTTTAAATTAAAATTTGTGTGAACAATTAAAAATAAAATAACTAATTATGCAAAAGTAGTACATGTTAACTCGATGAGCATTTGCATAAAATGAAATCTTATCGGAAAAGTTAAATTACGTCTTCCCCTAGTGTGAGATTATGAGAAAATTCGACATTTTGTTTTTAGTATTCTGCCGACGTTTTTTCTCATGTTATCTCAAAGTTAATGTCTCGTGAAGACGCTGTGTTACGGTATGCATTTTTTCGTCCGTTATTTAAATGAGAGCAAAGAAATGTAGCGGGCTGAAAAGTTCTACAAAAATGTTCGCCGTCGGTGCCCGCACTTTCCGGAGTCTTGAACTTGTATCGAGAGTTGGACTGTGTAGACTGTTGAAACTGTCAAATCTGTGTGGAAGTCATTTGATACGAACCACACGAACTAGGCTGCCATACTAATAGGACTTTTGTCATCCGAAAGCATCGCTAAGAGTCAATTCCGGTGTATGTGAAGTCTATGACCACCCAGATAAAATAAACTGTTGTAAATTATTTCGGCTTTCCGATGAGTATGTCAAATACTTTTTTCTCTCTGGCGTATAATCTATTTAATATTACCAACCACCAGCCAACGTATGATCGTTATATTGTAAAATTATATTACGTTCTAGCACAAAAAGTAATAAATAAATCTCCAACAAATTGTAGCCCGAAATCTGGAAATCACACTCCCGGCTACAATTTAGCCATCTTGCAGATCTTGAGTTTTCTTCCGAGATCGATGAACAGACTTTAAATTTTTATTAAAGAAACAATTCAAAATTTTAAATTTTTTCAGCTATTAAATTTCCTACAAGTCATTTTATGTAGACAAGCCTGAAAATCCGAAGGATTGTAACAAACAAAATAAAAAGTTGATGCAACAAGTTGAAAATAACATGTTATTCTTTTTTGTCATTTTAATTCAAATACGTAGACTTGTTTGGTTCAAGGTTTTTTATTAATTATTATTTTTTGGTTTTATTTCTTTTTTAGTCATGCGATGCCATGTTGGAAGATGCTGAAACACAGGCAATATTAAATCGCAACTTTGCTTTGGCCATACTGGATGGTGCATTTCCGGAATGTGCGCTGGGCATGGTGTATCAATATAAAATACCCTTCATGTATATGAACACGGTGGGTTTTTACACCGGAAGCTTAGCAAGGTCAGGCAATCCTGGTTCTTATGCGGTAACACCAAATTTCTATACAGGTTTTACAGACAACATGAATTTGCTAGACAGAGCTATGAATACGGGTGTTCAATTATTCTCTGATATAGTGCACAAGGTTTGTTAAGAAGAAGTTATTATAATACAAAATATTAAAGAAATTATCTCTTTTTACAGTTTGTTGTGGCTTTGGTTCATCGCGTTATGAAACAACGATTTGGCTCTCACATGCCACATCCTTATGAAATTTCCAAAAATGTTAGCTTCATTTTACAAAATGGCAACGCTGTTGTCTCTTATCCTCGTGCCTTAAATCCCAATGTGGCCGAAATAGCTTGCATACATTGTAAGCAAGCAAAACCTCTGCCCAAAGATTTGGAAGATTTCATAGCCTCTTCCGGTGAATCAGGTTTTATTTATGTTTCCATGGGTTCCTCGGTGAAAGCTGCAAATATGCCTCCTACTTTAAAGCGTCTACTAGTGCAAACATTTGCACGTTTGCCTTATCATGTTTTGTGGAAATATGAAGGAAATGCTGCTGATATTGAAGGTCTTACTGGAAATGTTAAGCTAAGTCGTTGGTTACCGCAACAAGATATTTTGGGTCATCCAAAATTAAGAGCTTTTGTTACTCACGGCGGTTTGTTGAGCATGTATGAAACCGTATTCCATGGAGTTCCAGTGGTAACCATGCCAGTATTTTGTGATCATGATGTGAATTCAGCCAAAGCTGAAGTTGATGGTTATGCCATTAAGTTGGACTTGGCTACTTTGTCAGCACCCCAGTTGTATAAGTCAATAATGAAAGTTATACACGATCCACAATATAGAAATGCGGCGAGGTGAGTAATTATTTAAATCCGTATAACAATTTATCATAAAAATGTGTCATATGATATACAAAAAAAAGCCTTTCTCAATAGTTTTCTCGATATAGCTTAGTGAATTTTAAATAGAAAACAAGAACAACAATTAAAAACCGACCTAACATATAGAAATTCAGGCTTAGCCTTTTATAACCCTGGATGCAAAGAAGCTGTCATAAGACAAGTTACATTTCTGGTTCCCAAGGCCTAGCCACCGGGTTGAGTTCTGAAACCTTATGGGAGAGGAACCTGTCACCTTTACATGGCACTGTCATTGAGCGATCAATTAACATAATTAAGATACTCAGTGATAGGTGCTAGCTCCAAACAAAATTCTGTACTTTAGTGATGGTATTTTGCTAACATTTTTGTTGTTCGCGACTTTGGAACATATTGTACTACACTAGGGTTTCTAATTTCCCGGACTTTTTCTATTCCCGGGAAACGGGAAATAAAATTTAATATTCCCGGGATTCTAGGGAATTTTAGAAAATTAGTGATTTGAATTAAACGAGCTCAAGATAAGAAACACAATTTGTTTTTTAATAGAAATATAACGAATAAAAGCAGGTTTATTCATTCCAAAAGCAAATACATACATATTCATATTTAAAAACTAATTAAAATGATTAAATTCATATATGTACATATGTATGTTCTTTTTTTAAATTGTGTAGATCACATCAATAAAGTGGAGTTGATGGAAACAAAAACAGAATTTAAAAAATTGTATCTCTGAAATGCTCCTGAAATGTGAACGAACCCAAGTTATACATTTTATAATATAGACCGTATATGCACATATCGATCCTTTATTGGAACGTTCTTATATTTAACAAAAATTAAACTTGAAAAATTGCAATTGGTAGCATATATAATACCGATATTAGCCGTTTAATGGGTATAACTTCGGTTTATATTAAGATATATTTCTGATTTTTATTCACATATTCGTATAAAGAAGGCATTAAGGAGCACTTTTTCTTCAGCAACTGAAAATTTTATTTATTTTTTTTGGAGATATCACTACGTTGCAATGAAGGATCTGTATTAATATACCGTCTTTGTTTAACACTTTGTACCACTATCTTTTCAATGTCTGATATAATTTTTCTTATTGTACTTTTTCCACAAAAGAATAAAAAAGATAAGAAATCTTATAAAATATTATAGAACGCTTGAAGTAGGAATCGCATGAGAAACCTCTATAGCAGGAAGTCAATAGTACTTCCACCTTTGTATGTAAGCCTTTTCGTACAAAGGGAACATTGGACGTAATCGTTGGTTTAAATAAAATATTTTCATACTACTGATTGTGTAACAAAACAACGAACAGCAATGTAAAAGGTAAAATCTATAAAAGTTAAATTGAATTTCTCGAAAATTCTCGGACAACGGTTCCCGGGAATTTTTTTCCGCATAAAATCTCTTTGCCTGGCTCACGACAAGTCGAGTTCGTTCTCATATTTATATTGAAAACAAAAACAAATTTAATTTTTTTATTGTTGTTCTCAATATAAATATGAGAACGAACTCGACTTGTCGACATCGTGAGCCAGGCAGTCTATACTACACCCATTTTTAGTAGTCATAAGATAAGAATATTGTTGACAATTGGTGAAAAATTTCCCGCAGGAATCATTTGTGACTACTGTCACCATATTTACCCGATACATAGTAGTCTTCATCTTGGTTTAATCCTTATGGGTGAATTCCTAAATACAGTAAATTTGTGCAACCGGTGTGCAAACTATTGCAACAGTAATACAAATGATGCCTTTGTTGCAGTAATTTGCGACAGCACTGTCAAGTGCTTGTGTAAAGAAACTTTTGATGGAAAAAAGTATAGCCAAGTGTTTGTTTTCGAGCGCAGAACATTGATTATTGCACAATTACTGAATTTACGAACGTACCCTATATTATATAAAAATGAGGTGTATACTTGTTTGTTTGTTTGGAGATTTTTGTTAGAACATCACGCCTAAATGGATGAACCGATTTAAATGAAATTGCGTACACAGATAGATATTTATAATAATAATAATAATATATTCCCATCGATCCTATAAGGAGCATAGAGCATAGATAGATATTTGGCCAACAATTAATATAGGGTGTATTTGTTTCTCGGATTTCGGACCGGGAGGGCATAAAATGGGCTAAGACCTCTCCCTACGCATAGCTCTGTCATTTGTCAACCGATTTTTAAAATTCTTTATTTTTTTAAAAGAGTTTGCTTACAGCTAGGTCCAGTAATTTTCGTTCAAAGTAGGTGAGGATATTTGACCCCCGTCCCCCAATGCTTAACTCCGTCATTTATGAACCGATTTTCAAAATTTTTTTTTGTTTGAAAGGTTTTACTTGCAGGCTCGACCCCTAATATTTTTCGAAAATGGGTGGGTGGGAAAAGTTTGATCTCCTACGCATAACCGTGTAATTTGTCAACCAATTTTAAAATTCTTTTTTGGTTTGAAAGGGTTTGTGTTCACTTAGATTCCATAATTTTTTTCTTTCAAAATCGGCGGGGTAACTGCCCCTCCCCCATCCCTTAACTCAGTCATTTGTGAACAGTTTCTTAAAACTCTTTTTTTTGCTTGAAATGTTTTGCTTGCAGTTTGGGTGAGGGGATGGGGGAAGTTTGGTTTGAGAGGGTTAGTCCCATACTTAGCGGCTTAATACCATACTTTTTTAGGTTAGGAATTCGGTCTCCCACGCATAACTCTGTCGTTTGTTAACATATTTATAAAATTCTTTTTAGGTTTGAAAGGGTTTGCTTGCATTTAGGTTCCATAATTTTTTTTTTCAAAAACGGCGGGAAATTCCCCCCCACACCATTCCTTGACACTGTTTTTGTGAACCGATTGTCATAATTTTTTTTTGTTTGAAACGTTTTGCGTGCATTTGGGTCCCATTTGTTTTTAAATGGGTGGATATGGTTTGATTTGGTCTCCCACGCATCACTCTGTCATTTTTCAACCGATTTTTAAAATTATTTTTTTTGGCTTTAAAGGGTTTGCTTGCAGTTAGGTTCCATAATTTTTTTCCAAAATCGGTGGGAATAGTGCCCCCCACACACTTTCCTTAACTCTGTCATTTGTGAACCGATTTTCAAAAATTTTTTTTTGCTTGAAAGCTTTTGCTTGCAGTTTGGTCACATATTTTTTGTGGAAAAAGGGGTGAAGGGAATGGGGGAAGTGTGATCACCCACGCATAACTCTGTCATTTGTCAGCCGAGTTCTTAAATTCTTTTTGGTTTGAAAATGTTTGTTTGTGGCTTAGTCCCATAATTTTGTTTTCGAAAATCGGTGGGGAAGTTTGGTCCACCTCAATTATTAGCTCTGTCAGATGTGCACCGATTTTCAAAAATTTTTTTTGTTTAAAAGTGTTTGCCTGAATTTTTATTTTAATTTATTTCGACAGTCGGTGGGAAAATTTGCTCTATTTTTGTTTGAAAGGGTTTGCCTCCATTTTTATTCTCTAATATTTTTTAAGAAACCGATGGGAAAATTTGCTCCTCCATTTTTATCTCGTGTCATTTGTGAACCGATTTGCAATTTTTTTAAGGGTTCTATATTTTTTTTTTCGAAAATCGGTGGGGAAGTTTGCTCCCCTATGATTATCTCTGTAATTTTTGTGCCGCATTTCAAATCACTTTTTTGGTTGAAAGGGTTTGCTGGATGTTTGGTCTCATAGAAGTGGAAATGGGGCGGAAAAAGTGGTAGCCCGATATATTGATTAGCGCATAGCTCTCTATTTCTTGATAAATTTCAAAATTTTTTATTTGAAAGGGCATGCAAAGTTTAATACTATAATAAATTGCGGACGAACACACAATTAGTAGAAGTACACACCATTTGACCTAACGCCAAATTGTGTCCGTTTTGCAATCTGTCCAATGGGATCTTTGTATTGATGTCGGTTTTTTTCGGCAGAGCTATTTCGTACATATTGCTAGATCAGATAGACGAAAATAACGCATTAAGGACTTGAGTGTTGTGTTTTTCTTCCGACGGGGTTTTTTTGAATTTGGAACGATTTTCCGTCATCCCACGTCAAATTTGGTTTGTAAACAGAACACAATAGAACACTGAAGATGGCACATAGCCGAAACCGTTCTGTTTACAAACCAAATTTGACGTGGGATGACGGAAAATCGTTCGAAATTCATTAAGGACTTCTTCTCAATATGTTTAAAGGCTGTGCATCGCCGGGTCGAAAAAAGCTAGTTTTATCAATATAATAAGGGAGGTGAATTATACTTAAAAATAAAGAAATAAAAATATTTCTCGAAAATTTTCCATAAAAGCAGTTAATCAAAAATTTAAATAACTTTCAATTTATTTAGTAATTGAATTAAATAGTCGTCTGATCAAAAACAAAAATTTCCAACAATTAAAAAAAATTTTTGAAATCGCTACTTGAAAATTAGTAATTAGATTTTAGTAATTTAATATACAATTTGCGTCGTAGGTTTAACTTTAACAACACAATTACATAATTGAATCTGCTGTTTTAGTGATTACTAGCTGAGCCCGGAAAACTTTGTCTTACCTCAAAATTTATCGGTTTTTAACTTCAAAAAAAATTTTCGCAAAATAACTCCTCTCGATGGACACCTATTAGATCAAAAACAAAACGAAAACCTAACGTGGATTGACCAGACCTGTGTTAAAAATTTCAGCTCGATAGCTCTTATAGTTTCGAAGATCATGCCCTACTAACAAACACACACAAATGATTTTATGAATATAGATAGAGGATAGATTATTGAAGTTTTTTCTTTGTAACTATGACAAATAAGTTTTAATAATTCCTCTTTTAAAACACCATTTAAGATTCCGCCAACGTTTGTTATTGGATCAACGTACAACACCCTTGGAAACATCAATATATTGGACAGAATATGTTTTGCGTCACAAAGGAGCTTATCATCTGCAATCTCCTGCACGTAATATGAGGTATGATTATTCTAAGCAAATAGATTTCTAAATAATCATATTTCATTTAAAAATAGCAACACATTGTCTTTTAAATAATCACAACTTTTCAAGACCAGATGTATTTTAATAACAATATCCTCTTTATCTCTCATGCTTTTTAGTTGGCTACAATACTATTTGATTGATGTTGCGGCTTTGTATCTTGCCGCCTTGTATCTGATTTATTTCTTAATACGTCGAGTTTTAGCATGCATTGATGTGATACGTACCCTACACACTCCCACAAAAGCTAAAAGGATGTAAATAATTAATTGCCTATCGCAATTATTAGTTAATTTCTTTAGTTTAATCTAAATTTAGATATTTTATATTAAATAATTTAGATTTATTTATAATTTCATTTAGTTTAAATGGGTGATATTGTTGTCTTAAATATTTCTTATGAATATTTTATTTCTATGAATGTGTTTGTTAAAATATTTATAAAGAAATAAATACTTATGAAATTAAGGAATTGCTGTAATACTTTTAAGGTATTTAAATAAGTCTTCTATACTTTTGTTAATCGTTTTGAAATGTCCATTAAGTATAAGTATAAAAAGTAATTGTAATTGTGTATATATATGTATGTATATCTTTTGTTTTAATAGTGTCTTAAAACACAGGAGAGACTTTTGAACAATATTTAGGGCTAATAAATCAGTGCAAGTTAATATATTTTTGGTTTAAAATGTGCTTAAACCAGCATATCTACATATGTATATATCATTCAACATATAAACCATTTTCGAACGCATACAACTGGGCGTTTAAACTATTAGTACATATCATATGATTTTCATCGATAGCGCACTTGAAAACCAGATATTTTTAACATTTATCGTGGTGCTGTAACCTTAATATTGTTTAAACTATGCATAATAACTACATGGTTCAGTGATTTACCCCTGTTGGGTTTAAACTACATTTAAATTTCAGTTTAGTTTAACTAAACGAACGTTCAAGCATTCACTGGTTTATTAGCCATTAGTGTTATAGTATATCTTTAAAGTAATTAAAAAGAAGAAAAATTTATAATTAACTATAACTATAAACCAAAGTAAATTATTTTGTTCACAAAAAAAAAATTAATAAAAACTACTAATAAACGTTAAAGCGTGTAAAACAAAATCACTTTTGATATCTGTTGGTGGGAGGTAAAATAGGTGAAATCCAGTAAGTCGTATGTTTCAAGGGACAGTAGTACTGCTCGCTCAAAACCATCTGAGAGGTAAAGAACACCAAGTCAATTTTAAAAAGAGTCAGTAATATTATATGACGAAATTTATTTAACTATATCTTAGATATAACAAGTAATATTAGAGTTATATAAAATTTTTGGTATAAGTCTTACTGTTAATCCTACAGAGATACAACCATTTGCGGCCTCAAAATGTGTTTGCAGTCCCCAGTGAAGTTTTCAAAATGTGACTTGGTGTAGTTTACCTCGCACCTACAGATATGATGAATTAGAACCAGCGTTGCCGCTGAAAAAAAAAATTCCTTACCAAATTTTCCTCAAAAAACTACCAAAATTTACATATTTACATATTTATGAATTCTCAAATGGTTTTTGAAAGTCTTTACATAAGATAAAGGGTTTGTAGCTGTTCAAAATTGTGTTTGAAGTCTACTGACGATTTGGTAAAGCACCAGTGAAATGCTACATATAGACAATGCTTAAACACCAGCAAATAAATTTCATTTAAAATAAAATTATGACAATATTTCAAATAAATTTCATAAAGGTGTAATTTGGATTTTATTTTTCATTTTGCCTTACAAGTACTTTTATTGTTATCCAATGGATTTCTAATTGTATAAAGGTGTAGAAAAATAAAATAGATTCATATCGAAAAAAAAAATTATTTGCTGGGTTTTGTATAATTTTCAAAGCCTACTTTGCTTATTTCTGAAAATCATTTACATTTTTGTGAATACTCAAATGGTTTTCGAATGTCTGTACATAAGATAAAGGGTTTGTAGCTGTTCAAAATTGTGTTTGAAGTCTACTGACGATTTGGTAAATCACCAATGAAATGCTGCATATAGACAATGCTTAAACACCAGCAAATAAATTTAATTTAAAATAAAATTATGACAATATGTTAAATAAATTTTATAAAGGTATAAATCCAATCGATAAAAATTTTTTATCATGGTATTTAATATGCCAATAAAATTACGCATCAGATTATCATTAAAGAATATAAAGAAAACGTTAAGAAAAATACAAAAAAACCAAAACAAAAAGAGCTCTTAGTCCGGACTATGAATGCAGCTGTGGCTGAATGGTAGCAATGCTAGTCTGTCAGTTCGATTTCCGATGACCTAATTCATTAAATTTTTTCAAGCTGCATTGAAAACTATGTTTTAATAATTAAGCATAAATATATTCTCAAAAAAATACCTACCAAAAAATAGCCTAAAATCCTACCAAATGAAAAAATTCCTACCAAATTTGGAAGGAGCCTACCAACAATAGCAACGCTGATTACAACGCATTGACTGCTAAAGCCGTTTTTAGACTATTCTACTATCTGTTCGACTTCTGGACAAAATGCAACCGTGATACAATGTTTCCATAAACTCATTAGATCAGGGTTGTATTTTCTACAGTAGAAGAACTACTTGAGAGATAGTGTAAAATAGCTATAAATAACATTGAATACAAACATCATAAGTATTAGACTGTAACAATACTTATAATTCATATTTCTTATATAATAAATATTCAATGTAAAAAATAATGATGCATGTAACTATGCACAGTGGGGCTGAGCGAACACATTTTGGAAATAAATCAGCTATTTCTAAACAGATAATCCGATTAGTATAAAGTTTCGGTGGCATGCAATAACGTCCATAGAAATAATGCCCATGGTCGTTGTTTCCACTTTGAAAAGGAAATAATGTCCGAAAGTGGCGCTACTCTGTTCTGCTGTGTATGTTGACAAATTAAGTTGATGTTAATTTTTCCCTTGTTCCTTGGAATATTAATCATGCCCAATTCTTTCTGAATATAACGTTACGAACCTTAGCCTAATAATCAATTTGGATTCACAAAGCAAATATGTTCGAAATAAACATATTAATAAATGTCAATGGCCATTCCTTCTATTTTGAAAAGGAAATGAATCATTTTGTTTTTAGCAAATACCTTTTATTACGAAAATCGGTAGGTCATAAGATAATACGTCATTTGATTATGAACCAATCGATGTTTGGTTATCTCTTTAACAGAATTTAATAACCAAGCATGGGTCCTTTCATAATCAAATGACGTATTATTATATGACCTACCGATTTTCGTAATAAAAGTTCTTTGCTAAAAAGAGTGACAAAAGGCCTTTCATAAACAAACGATTCAAATAATGTCCATCAAAAAATGGAAGTTAAGTCCATGGAAATAGTGATGCACAGTAAACATTTTTTTGCATAGCCTTTGGGTATGTCGAATAGTGGCTTCACTGAGTAAAGATTTTCTGACACAATTGTGAAAGCCTGCCTCCTCCTCTGCAACCAATTCAATTTTTATCAAATGCATTTAGTAGTATATAAGTTCCATACTTATTACCACTTTTTTTTTCTAATTTGACCAGTCTTCATCGCAAAAATATTTAAACTGTGCGTTAGTCGAACGTGAGCGACGCAATCCCTGTTTTCGGCCTTACCGCAATGTGTGTACTAATCCATAGGACCTCCTCGCAGCACCGTCACCAGGATAGAGTCAAAGAACCAAATGCGAAAAACAATTTCCAACGCATTTGTATATTTTTATTATAAAAAGTGATCAAATATAAAAACTACAAATAGAACAATTTCAAAGTAAAATCGTCGAAAACCAGATTAATTTAACATTTTCCGATGGTGATTTTGCTTCATAGGCGTTTCATAGTAATTCAACATGATTTATAATAATCTTGTAGGAACATTTATCCTTTTGAATTAACTATATTTCATGTTGATTTAATATTGCAATACAGTTAAATCAAAATGAAGTTTATACTGAAATAATACAAAAAATCATGTTGATTCAGAGTTATTTCGATCTGAAACAACGTGAATTTGATATTGTAACAACACGAAGAATCATGTTGAATCAAAGTTATATCAAGTTGAAACAACGCGAATTTGATATTGAAACAACACTAAGAATCACGTTGAATTATAGTTATATCAAGCTGAAACAACATGACTTTAATGTAGCTATTTTTATTAATTATTTTACTTTCGTGACGTGTATTAGCATAGGCTGCCCCAGCCAAGATTCGAAATCGTGCCACTTGCATGATAGTCCGCGCGCTAACCACTGCAACCACAACAGCTTCAAACTTTACTTCAGCTATACACTAAATAAATACCCATCGTATGTAAAACGAATTTCATTTTAATTCAACATGATTCAACATAAAACTTATTTTAAATTAAAGTTATAGTAATGTTGATTTAAAATGAAATTTAAAGTTTACAACAAAGTTCTTTTAACAGTGCAAAATTTTAAATCATAGAGATTTAAGGTTAGATTAATAATTTTTCATTTAAAATTAGTATGAAGCAATTGTAATTTCAAACCAGCAGTGTGTTTTCGCTGATAATCCGTCCTTTGTCGTCTACATAGCTGACACATCAACAAGCCAAACAACTAAGGTTGCCTAGAAATGAGATGGTATTGTAGCTATCAAGAACTTTGTCCTTATTTTGATCTCATTACTTTTTACGGCCGAAATTTTTGGACAGGAACTTGGCCTTATTTTCACATTTATGCGTTTGTACGCATCTGTTCTTTTTTCTAAGCTTTTATTTAATATAATAAGTGCCCCATACAATACACCCCAGATGACAAATTTCCGTTTTCCCATTTTTCTTAGTACTTTCCCATCAAGACATAACTGTATACCAATTTTCAGCTTTCTAGCTATAGTGGAAGTGTCCCATACAAATAAGGGGCACCCTAGTCAGATTTTTCTGTTTGTTTCAGCTTTCTAGCTATGCTGGAAGTGCACCGTAAAAAGAAGGGGAACCATGCTCCCCCCAGATGAAAAGTGCCCCTTTTCAGATTTTTCTAGTTAATTGCTCACCAGGACCTACCTGTATACTAAATTTCAGCTTTCTACCTATACTGGAAGTGTCCCATACGAAGAAGGGGAACGCTACTCCCCCTAGAGGAAGAGTGCCCATTTTCAATTTTTTTCGTTAATTGCTCATCAGGGCCTACCTGTATACCTAAGTTCAGCTTTCTAGATATACTGGAAGTGCCCCATAAAAAGAGCGGGCACCCTAGTCCCTCCCGGGTGAAAAGTCCCCCTTTTCAAAATTTTGTCGTAAGCTGCTCGCCAAGACCTACCTGCGTACCCAATTTCAACTCTCTAGCTATAGTAGAAGTGTCCCATACAAAAAGCGGGCACCCTAGTCCCTCCCGGGTGAAAAGTGCCGCTGTTCAGCCTTTTCTGGTTAATTGCTCGCCAAGACCTACCTGCATACCGAATTTCAGCTCTCTAGCTATAGTGGAAGTGCCCCATACAAAAAGCGGGCACCGTATTCCCTCCAGGGGGAAAAGTCCCCCTTTTAAGATTCTTCTGGTTAATTGCTCGCCAAGACCTACCTGTATACCAAATTTCAGCTCTCTAGCTATAGTGGAAGTACCCAAAAATATTGATGAGCTAGTGAGTCAGTGAGTGAGTCAGTGAATATGTACTAATATGTGCACTTTTTACACCTTAATATCTCGGGAAGCTTTTACGGTAGAACTTTGAAATCACCTATGAGGTTACCTCTGTAGAGAGACCTTATGTTTCAAGTTTCATTATTTTACGATAAAGTGGAGCAAATTTATGATGGGGGGTAAAAACAGCTCGAAAGGTTTCGTGTAAATACACACACTGTGTGGCCGGAACTTGGCCTGGCGCACTATCGTGCGCATAGATATGATTTCAAACCACAATTGCGTCATGTTGATTTTACATTCCATTTTTTTCTGTGTGTAGTAAAAAGCACTAAAAGCACGGAGAAAAAAATTGGAAAAGCCGCAACCTATTGTTTTTTTTTAGTAAAGCACTAAGCTAAAAATCCGCCACTTTTAGGAATCAAAAATCACTAAAAATAGTGCCAAAAGCACTAAGTTGGCAACGCTGATATCTTGAAGTGAAAGCGTAGAGTAAAGGGCGCCGAAAGACAATCTCGCTTTACCCTGATGAAATTCTAGGGACGGCGCTGCCTTCGCCAAAGAGAAGTGTTTTTGCTTTGCATACCTTATATGGCCAATGCTAAATTCGTAGCTTTGGAGACGTTCAATTCCGTGAGCTAGCTGCCCTTCAGCTATCTCAGTGCAGACCCGTAGCACTCTAACACTACAAAAATCTCACTAGTTTTTTAATTTATAAAAACTATACATAAACACATACAGTAGCATTTTTTATTTATTTATTTAGACTCATGTAACCTGCAATCCTACAACAAAATACAAATATTTACACTTGCTACATCATAGCATTTATGCAATACTAAAAACGTAATACGTGTATTTCGTTTGCAACTCTGATAGTATGTCGAACAGCTGACATTTGTACACAATAATTTTCTAATTGTCAAATAAAATGAAAAATCTAATAACTGGTGTTGTCCGGATAAAATAAAACTAGTTCTATATTATTTGGAGCAGGCAAAATATATTGAGGTTATTTTTCAAAATATATACCTGCGATTTTACACAGCATTTATTTTAGTGTAAAACTATACCATGGACGATTATATTGTTTAACACGACCTTTACTTAATACAAATCAACCGTCTCTCACCACTGGCGTGGCAATATAACGACACCAACTTTTTATACTTAACATAAAATGCTCTCAAACTATCTGTTAACCTCTGGTCAATGATTGAAGAGGACTCTCGAGATTTCCGTTTCCGTTATTTTAAATTTCACATGTGTTATTTAATTTGATTATATGCTGTTAACTCCATGATGTAAAGTTAATTTCAGCGCAAGACAACAGTTTTATGCAAGTGAAAAGAAATGTATTGATAAATAACGTTGAGAATATTTGATTATTTATTATTACGAGTATCTGCAGTCAGTATTATATCACGCTTATATACTAAAAACAATACTGCAGCAAGTATGGCGCCACACAGGCCAATAATAACGAGACTCAATGCTAAAATCATGACAATTTTTTTGGTTCTACAAATAAAATAAGGATTTAGAAAATACTTAAATAATTAGCAATACATTTGAAAAACCTACGTAAACACTTTCGCTTTAATAATATCGGTAAGACTCCTATCCAAGTCTACAGCTTCTTCAACCCAAAAAAGTGGCATAACCAAAGGTTTCAATTTCGACATGACAGATAACTCCATAATAGGTTCCACATCCAGATTAAACTGTAATCGCTTGGCGGCCGACATGGGAGTACCGGAAATCTTAAAAATGGTTTGGTATAAATAAACATAAATATTAAAATGAAAATTTTTAAAGTTAAAAAGTATAAGAAATACAATTTCAAAATCCATAAAGATGCCATGATTCTTTTCATTCGGCTGCAAACCCTCAACATCTTGCACTAGTTTTGCATCACCATTTAGGAAATGAGGCATGGATGCAATCATGGGAGTTTCGTTACACAGTGACAAATCCATGGTGCCTTTGGCTGGACAACTATTGGGATAATCTTTGCAAAAGCAATGGTTTTCAGGCTCATTCTTCGGTAGGTTGAAAAGAAATTCATATTTTAAACTGACATTGAAAAGAGTCTAATTAATTTTTGTTATACTTTAACATCGCCAAAATCCATTGTATATCTTAAAGCTGGCACACCATTATATTTGACATTCTTTTGATATTTTGGTCCTAATGAGCGACAAAGATCCGCTGAGAAAGCCCACAGTCCATCATTAGGTTTCATTAAAGGTGCAAAAATTGTAGAATCAGTTCCTCGCAGCTTATTGCATGTTTCACCTGGCCACACATTGAGTTCATCTTCACCTTCAAACTCTAAAACTTGACCCAACATTCGGTTGTCTTTAATACCTCGTGAGACCTTAAAACGCCCGGCATCACTGTGATTACTCTGAATAAAAAAATATTAACAAGCTCCCTTGAAAAAAATATGTAGATGCATTAAAATTAAATACTATTCACAGAAAAATTATCACCAAAAAATTTTCAAACAAAAGTTTGTCTAAAAATAAATTTAGTTTTCAGTAAATGTTCTGCCCATAATCTATAAATTGTTTGTTTGACTTTTATTTAGAACGCAAACACCAAAAAGAATAATAAAAACTGTGTCGTATAAAACCACCCCGATGACGACACACACACAAATAACAACAACACCAAGTTTGTTTACAAAAGATTTTTGAGTGAATCGATTAGTTAATGTAATTCCGTTAATTCTCATTCATTTTTTTAGAGTATTTAGATAAACATTCAGACTTGAACACATTTAACAAAGTGAAATCTCATAAATACTTAATGGATGATGATGATGACACAGACAAAAATTTTATTTTTGTTTGATTAAGTAAATTTGCTTAATAATTGTTTGCATTTTTAGACTAATTGTTGATTAAATTCAGACAGAAATATTGTTTGATATTTTTCAGAAAATCCAGTAAATATTTTTTTTGATTTAGTAAATTGTTTTCTCTACAATTTGTAAATATTTTTAAACAAATTATTTTATAGATTTAAACAATTTGTTCACTGAAAAACAAAACACGTTTTTTTCAATGAAATTGTTGAGGTATTTTTGTCTATATTTACAAATTCGTTTGTATGTCCGTTTATAGACAAAATATTTACTATTTCATTGAATTCCTTTACAGAAAATGAAATTTAGTTTTTTCTGTGTTGGCAGGGCTTCTAAATGAATATTGAATGCTACAGACAGACGAGGAAACCGTTGAAGCAACCGAGGCATGTTGCTGCTACTGTTAATCCGTTCATAGCTTTGATGGACTCCAAACTTAAGTTATGTACAGACGGTTGTCAGATCTTACAATATTGGCAGTAAAATGTGCTAAAACTTTCTTACAATCGTGTGAACTGAAATTTTTTTCTGACAACGTTGCCAGAAAAAGCATAGTCAGTCGATTTTAATACTACTGCTGACAAAAAATTGTCAAACATCTGACATCCGTATGAATACATCTCGTTGCCACTGTCAGATTATTGTCAGATAATTGTCAGAAATATTTTAATTGTCAGATGTCCGAAGTTTCCGCATCTGAAAATGGCGTCATTGTCAGAGACTTCTTCCTATTGGCAACACTGCATACATCTTTTTTTGTATGCTAAAAAGAAATTAAAAAAAATATGAAGCTAAAATAGTTGTATGCTTAATACTAATTCATATATCTTTAGTACTAATTTATATTTTCACTTTTTAAAGTTAATACAATAATAGATGATAAATAAATGATCATTTCTGTTAAATGATGTGAGTCTGGCAACGCTAAACAAAAGATCTGATAATATTTGTATCTCACAATCGTGTGAAGTGCCAATTTTTTTACTGACAATGTTGTCAGAGAAATTTATTGTCAGACAACTGTCGCTATTATTTCTCAAAACCGAATAAGCTTTAATTTGGTGTTCCGTAAATCGTTCGATTTATTTGAGTAGAGTTTGAGTACATAAAATAAAAATTGTATATGTTAAAAATATTTAAAAAAACATCATAAAACATGTTATATGCAGATACACGAAAAAAAATAATCCAAAAATAGCAATAATAAAGAAAAATTGAGTTTATTTCATCAAATATAGACAAAGAAAATTTTGACTGCACGGAGGGTTGAACTGACGTTTCGATAGCTTTCTCTTCAGAATTCTTTTCGCTTGACAACTCGACAAAAGGCCGTGGTTTGCAGTCAAGAGTTGAATATCACCCACTTTTAATCAATTCATACTGTCACTCTTAGAGCTGTATTTCATTTGATAGTTATTGATATGCACTTTCTACTTTGTGTTATGTTAAGCTTCTTTTATCATTTCTCTATTCTAGTATGAATGTTTGCAGTCAAAATTTTCTTTGTCTATATGCTTCACATTTATCTCTAAATAAAAATATAATTTAATTGAAAAATTAAATTAAAACCGAACTCAAGCCAAAATAATTAAATTTCTTCAAGCAAACATTCACACACACACTAGTACTTGTAATTCTGTGGTTTTCTTGAATAAGCGTGTATGCCTAAGAACCAATTTTTTCAGAAAATCCGAAATACTTTATTTTTGATACTGCGGACTCTGTGTGATTTTTATCAAACTTTTTTTGTACAGTCATGTAAACATACATATGTGGTAAGAAGCTTGTGTACAAATTTCAGGCAAAAATTCCCTAAGGATAAGATCCTAGAGAATAATTAAAAACAATTTGCGAAGGACACTAAAAGTGTGTTCAGAAAAAAAGCTTATGTCGATAACAGTTGTTTCTATTGAACTAATTCAAGCACACAAGTTTTTTTACATGAAAAATGCTTGCGCACAAGTCACTATAAGTTTTTATTAACTGAACAATAGCCAGACAATATTTCGGAAATGTGTTCAACAGTAACTACGCATGTCGCTATGTGTTTTTTTCAATGGCAATAAATTCCCAGCACGTAATTGTAAGTAGATTTAGTTCATTAAGCATGGTACTGTGTTCATCATTTCGTGCGAACTGCTGTCAAAAGTTCATATAAAAAAAATTGTCACGAATTTCTCACGAAAAATTGTTGCAGAAGTAGTACTCTGTTTATTTTGTGAAAAACATATGAAATGTATCTACAACATTTTGAGTCTTCATGCGAAATAATCATTTTTCGCAAATTTGAACAGAGTACTTGCTTTAGAGCTGAAACATATTTGAATGAATTTAGAAGTTACGTTATTTTTGGACAAAAAATTTCTCATTGGTACGAAATGAATTTTTTAATTTATCATCCCTGTTGCGAATACATCAAAATATAAAAAGAACAATTGCTTAATTCACAACTATTTGTATCGTCTATTTTGTAACAAATACACTCTTTGTTTATTTGTTGGTGAACATCTACAGCCACATTCATAAAAAATTCTTATTTTAGGTTTAAGACTCACAATTGTTATTGAAGAGTTTCACGCTAAAAACTGTTTAATATAAAATTGCATTCATAAACACTACAATAGACATTATGGGAAATCACTCTTCGTAGGAAACTGCTATTGCAGACTTTACAGCAAGTCTAGGATATATGCAACACAACAAAAGCAAAATATAAGAAACTTACATTTCCTACACAGTAGCAGATATGCAATACTAAAAACTGTATGAAACTTGTCTAGAAAATGATAGTTTATATCGTAGAGATGCAAATATGCTACCAAGAGCGATATCCGCTATTGTGTGTTTTAAGGAATTTTAGATTTCGATACTGGCAACAACACCATGTTTTGTAGTTAGTGTTGCAATAAAAATAATATGATTTTATTCGGATATTGAAATAAACGAATAGCTTTTTATTGTTTTCATGTAAGTTAAGATTTTTTGAACTCTATTTGTAATATATTTCTCAACTTAACACTATTTGTTCAATTCACAAGCTCACTCGTATGTTTTATCGTTTAAAAAAAGACGACACTTGCTTATGTGCTTATGAACAGACAAATTTGTTGTATCGTTATTTTGTCGTATTTTATATGTTAATTCAATGTAGTCAGTTCATTTTCAGTAAATAATTCAACCCGAAAAACGAATTTTGTTATTATTTACAGGTTTAAAGATTTCTTTAATACAATTAGCAAGTTTTCGCTAATTTGCGGTTTTTTTTCGCAATTTTTGTCGTTTTTGACTGTGTTGGCGATTTCTAATAAATTTTAGGGCTTGTTTCCGATTTTGCAACTTCTCGCGAATTTTTGCAAAGTTCGCGATAAAATCGACTTTTTGCAAGTTTTCAGCTTCCTTACAGTTTTGCCGATTTTTAAGCAATATTAGACTTTGTTATCATGCCGCTATTATCAAGTTTTTGCGAATTTTCGCTATTTACGCTATTTTTACCAAATTTTTTGCATTCCTCACAGTTTTAGCGATTTTGAATCAAAATTATTGCTTGTTTAAAATGTTGCAATTTTTCGCGAATTTTCACTTTTTTTCGCGACAGGCGTAATTTTCTAAATTTTTTGGCTTTCTTACATTTTTAAAGTGTTTTAGTCAATATTACGCTTTGTAATCTTTAAAATTTTAGTAAGTTTTTGCAAATTTTCATAATTTTATCGTTTTTCCTCGAGTGTTTGACTTTCCTTACAATTTTCGGGCTAGTTTAAAATATTGAAATTTTTTCGCGAATTTTCGACATTTTCGCGATATGCTTGATTTACTCCAAGTTTTTGAGAGCTCGAGTCACTTTTAGTCTATATCAAACCTTGATATCAATGTTTGCATTTATTTACTTTTGATTTTGCGAATAATCATAATTTTGCGAAGTTTTTTGAACAACTCTTCTGCAAGCTGTTATAGCTGGTTCCCATTCTATACTTTATATTTGTTTAAAAATTAATCTAGCAAATAAAATATTTCCAGGCAATACAACCATTTGGAAAACATATAAAAATCAATCGTATAATTATAACGCAGTTTTGTATGGAAATTGTTAACAACAAAAATACAATATTGTATAATTAGACGATTACACAACACATACGACGTTAATACGAGATTGTGAGCTTGTGTATTTAATACTATAATACAATCGATACAAAAATACAAGAGATTTTGCGAATTAGGCAATTAAAATGCAATTATTTATTATATATTTTATGTAACTTCAAACCATTATATTGTAAGTAAAATTTAGGACTCCCAGATTTCTTTCGAGTCGCATCCCCAATTTGAAAATTTTCATCCCAAAAATTCCCAAAAAATCCATTTTATCCTCCCCAAAAATCCCCACTAAAAATAATACTACTTCAATTTCAATTCATTTAAGTCTATTCAGTCTATTTCGTTCTCAGTCTATTTACAATTGAGAATCTTCAACTGAAAAGTTGTAAAAATCAGTTACGTGTTGTCAACATATCACCATCAATATGGTGTATATATAAGTACATATATATTTGTGTGTGTATTTCTAACATATTATTTAAGCTGATTAATAAAATCAAAAGTTCGGGGTCCAAATCTGCTTTAAAGTTAAACAATTTCACCATTTCTGAAGATGGATCAAAAGTGTCACAACAAATTCCATTATTTTTAAAATGTATATAAATAGACAAATTTTGTAAAAAATTTCGTTTCTAAACGTTTTAAATTTGTATTGAAAATTATTTAAATGCGTTTCAAAACAAAATGTTTTCAAAGAAATTTCAAACGAAAAAAACATTCGTATTTACAAAATCTGACCCTAAGCCTCAACAGAGATTCGAGCAATTCGTACTGCATTTTGTTTCTAATTTTTTTTGAAGCGCAATGTATTTAAATTAAAATAATCAAAGAAATAAATGAAAATATATAAAGCAAAATAAAAATTTCCTAAAAATCTTACAAAATCCCCAAAGCATAAAAATGATCCCAAATAAATTCCCCAATCCCCAAAACAAATTTGGGGATAAATCCCGATTTGGGGATAAATTCCCTAGTCTGACAACACTAGCAAAATTGTAAAACATCTGTTCAACTTTGTAATAATGTAATGTTTTTGAAATTTAAATAGACGAAAGCCCGAAAGAAACGTTGGGTATAAAATGTAATGAAATTTGATTTATTATTTATTATAAATACGTTAGGTGTGATTAGCTTGAATAATTCTTTATATATTCTGAACTAGTTTTGAAGCTTTGTCTAATTTAGATTCTTCTTTTTTTTAGAAATGTTCGTTACATTCGATACCTGCGAATTTTCCCCAGTTTTAACCCTCTTGTGTATGTTTAATGATTCTCAGCCAATATATGAACTATTTTAAATATATGCATTTTGTTTTTGCAAATTTCCGCTATTTCCGCGATACACAAGATGTTTTTCTAGCTTTTACAATCTTTTATAGATTTACTGACAAGAAAAATGCCAAGGAGTACCACTCTATTTTCTTTTTGATGTGTTATGGTCCCCTAGCTACAAACACAGTCGAAATTTTAAATTATATGGCTACATATTTAAAAAATTTTTTTTTTTCTGAGATTTAGGATTTTTGAAGAGGCTGCTTCACTATTTTATCATAACTAGAGAAGGTGTTTAAATATTATTATTTGTATACTACCCGGTTTCGGAATTATTCAGACCACAATTATGAAAAATATTAGTTTGAAAAATTGTAGTTTTTTAAGAATTAAAATAAATCGAAATTGGTAAGAACTTACCATTTTTATAAGTTAACCATAAAGTCGCATATAGTACAAATAAAATAATCCATATTTTATGAAAATGGATAAATGTTACTTTTATTCACAACTGAATTTTGCAAAAAATCGAATTTTCAATAGGCTGCTCCACCGATTTTATCTTAAGTTTTTAAAAAATAAACATTTTCCAATTTTGCTTAAAAAATATATACACACAGAAAAAAAGGAATGTAAAATCCACATGCCGCAATTTTAATTGCAAATCATATTAAATTTACAAGAAATAATTTGTCGTTTGAGTGTGTTAGTGTTTACTTGCTTTGTTCATTGCTACAATTCACTGTTCTGCTTAGTTGTGTGACTTGTTGTTGTTTATTCTTACATGTGTCGTCTATGTATACGACAAAAAACGAATTACCAGCGAATATTTACTGCTGCTGGTTTAAAATTACCATTGTTTCATATTAATTTTAAACGGAAAATAATTAATCTAACCTTAAATCGCGGTTAAAACAATTTTGTTATAAACGTTAACTTTAATTTCAAATAAGTTTTATGTTAAATAATCATTTAAATCGTGTTGAATTAAAATGAAATGCATTTTACATACAATGGTATTTATTTAGTGTATAAGTAAAGAAAAGTTTGAAGCTGTTGTGGCTGCAGTGGTTAGCGCGTAGACTATCATGCTGGTGGCACGAGTTCAAATCTTGGCTGGGGCAGTCAGCTACAACGAGAAGTTTTCTGATGACTATCACGTAAGTAAAATAATTAATAAAATAGCTACATTAAAGTCATGTAGTTTCAGCTTGATATAACTCAACATGATTCTTCGTGTTGTTCCAATATCAAATTCACGTTGTTTCAACTTGAAATAACTTTGATTCAACATGATTCTTCGTGTTGTTCCAATATCAAATTCACGTTGTTTCAACTTGAAATAACTTTGATTCAACATGATTCTTCATGTTGTTCTAATATCAAATTCCCGTTGTTTAAACTAGAAATTACTTTGATTCAATATGATTTTTCGTATTATTTCAGTATCAACTTCATTTTGATTTAACTGTACTGGAATATTAAATCAACATGAAATATAGTTAATTCAATAGGAAACATTTTCTTTCAAGATTATTGTAAGTCATGTTGATTTAACATGAAACACCTATGAAGCAAAATCACTACCGAAAAATGTTAAGTTAACCTGGTTTTCGACGATTTTACATGGAAATTTTTCTGTGTGCATATATTTTCGATCATTGCGGTCTGAATAACTCCGCAGCTATAAGTTTATAAATAAATAAAATTTAAAGAGCTTTACGTTAATTTTACTTCAAGTTTTTAGTGTTTTTGTAATAAAATTGGACTACTACCGCTTCCCAAGTTATGATGAAATTGGTGGAGCAGCCTCTTGAAAAACTCGAAATTTTAGAAAAAAAATTAAGAAAAAAACATATCCATTAAGGTATTTAATTAATCGGGTTTCTATTTTAATCGATTAATTAATCGAGGTTTAATCGGCTAACCGATTAATAAAAATTTTCGATACATTACTCAATTTAAATTAATAAAAATTGTTCATTATTTTGAGATTGTACTACTAAAAAACCAATAACACAACAAACATAGCAACTCTGTAACTAACTTGGACGGAAGAAGACTTCATTGCATTGTGCCATTAGAGTCCAGTTTGGATTTTTCAAGTTCTTAAAAGCTCAATTAGTTACGAATAATTCTCTTAGCAGACTATTTGCATTAGTGCCGATAGTTTCATCAATTGTCACGCCAACATACGACTCCTCTTGTCACAATTCATCACTGGACACTCTACAAAAAAGTTTTTCCAAATATCTAAGTTTTTGTATTCCATTTTTAAAAACGGTTACTGGAAGAAAATACTCCTGAGTGAAGGAATAATATTAGTTTTTTTAAAACTTGAGCTTGTCTCTCATTAAAACTAATCCTTAAAATTTTAATTAAAACAATTGTAGTAGCGGAATCTTTACTAAGCTCTTTTATAAAGGTTTATATGAAAAATAATTTCACATCACATAATTAAACATATAAAATGTACTTCAAAATATATAAAAATATTTTAAATCGGTTAGTTTCGGTCGATTAACCGATTAGCTGATTTAATCGAAAATAGTGCATTTTAAGTTAATCGAAGCAAAATAATAATTAATCGTTTAACCGAATAACCGTTAACCGATTGAATACCATAGAATTTAAAATTTCGAAAGTTTTTGTAGTTAGGAGACCATAACACAGGAAAAAATATAGTGGTAATAATATTCTCAAAGTATTTCTAACACACAATCTTCATTCATAATTATTTTTTGGATTAAAAAATACTTCGATAACAGTTATTTTCTGTCTCTGGTATAATTAAATTTTTTTCATTTTACATACATACATATGTATATATGTATGTATATATATTCAATAAATAATATGTACTCGCAGCGAGGAAAATACCACCCCAAAATAGTCTGTCTGTCTACGTTTATGATATTACGAATAAGTCACCTGGGCGTATGAGTTTTAAATAATTAATAATATGCTTATATAATTGCAATAAAATGTGTAACAGATATTAGCTTTTTATAATAAACCGCTTCGCTAAAGAATAATTTATGTTAATTTTAAAGAGATTTTCATTATTGAAAAACAAAATACTCAAACCAAAATTAACAAGTTTTTAAATATGTCTACATTTGGAAATGCTTTTTTTACTTACCGCTGCAAATAAAGAGAATTTGAAATGAGTCTCATTGTACTTCACACCTCCTTTAACGTTTCCCATATGGAAATTTAAGCAAATTGCACTAGCAGCAAAATTGTCACTCGAACAATCCACATTGAAGCCTCTAAAGAAAATATCCATAAAAGAAGCTTGAATAAATGCACTAGTCGGCTTAAAAATCTCGTCCAAGCCTTCGACAATCATGTCTAGCATTGGAGGCTTATCGCGTTTAATTGCAATAGCCATGATCTTTTTAGATTAAAAAATATTATAAAAATATTATATTTTTTTAGAATTTATTGAAAACAAATTATACAACCTGTATTAAAGTATGAGGCATGATAACAAGCTCCTCGCCGCTTAAGCCCAAATCAGGTCTAAATATGAAAGTATTACGCATATTAAATTCCACTGCATCTTCTTCTTCGATATCTTCTACATCGTATTTATCTTTCCATTCCCTGAAATTTAAGTTTCATAAATACCATTTAACAATTCTTTGAATTTTTTTTTACTCAAATACAAATGGTCCCACTTCTTGTAGTTTTGGTTTGCCACCATTTTCCACTTGTTGGTAGTTGGTGACATTGAAAACGTATATGGAAAAATTTACAAAAATTGGAAATTTCTCCCACATTTTGCGTGTTTTCGTGTGTGGCTTAAGATTTATTTGCTAAAATTTTAAAAGAAAATGTATAAAAATTCAATTTCAATCCTTCGCTTTCATTTACTTTTTTAATCATTGTTTGCATTAATCTAGGAAATAATACTCCAATTATTACACCAGCAATCACCAAAACAACACAGATAGTAATCATGTTTTTATAAAATGTTTCTCTCATTTTTACGTCCTTTTTGTAAAGTTACAAAGACCTAATAGATTGAAATTATAACTAATGATATTTAAAAAAAGCTCTGGCTTTTTATAATGAAGAGGAATGGGCTGTCTTAGGAATGTCTTTATTTATATTTATTTTTAAGTGGTATTTAACTTGATAATAAAGGGTTTTTAACATTTCAAATTTAAGAGGCGTTTTTATTGAATTTTTTCTTTTGTAATACTACATTGCATATGTAATAGTTAAAATTGAAAATTGTAAATAATACGCTAATTATAACTATATCCATAAAAGGGTTAAGTTTGGCCGCAATGAATCTTACACAGACAAAGAAATAAATTCAGTAAAGTGCGACTTTGACTTGTACACGAATGGTTCCGTACGAACACCATATATCGCACACTAAATCATAAACAGTCATACTCAAAAAAATCGCAAATGTTCAGGAGAGTTAAAAAACTTTTTTTAGAAATATGGTTAGAATTTTATAATTAAATTTTTATAGCTTTTATAATTAAAATAGGGGGTAACTTTGAGTTGTGACTCTATAGTTGAAATTTTTTATCTAATTATTTCATAAAAAAAGTTACTTCTCAAAATAATACAGGCGACTATAGCAGGGATGGCAAATGAGATTTTAAAATTGTACTAATTGTAATCTAAAATTGTACTTTTTTGGACATAATTGTACCAAAATAGATTTTTGAAACCAGAAACATTTTTTAATTGCAGAAAATACCTTATTTTTCTGTACATATATTTGTGGCAAAAGGGAAACTGTGCTTAAGTCTGATTTAGCTATTGCAATTTCTAATCTAAAATAGGTCACATACTAGATATTGGGAGGTAGAACGACATACATACGAGTACATAGTTAAAATAAAGTTCCGAAAAAATTACCTTTACTACATTGCAAATAAATTTATAAAAATTTATTTTTTCCAGACTAATATGTATCACGATCATTAAGAGCTTGAAATTATAGAGACGTTTTGTAAGCTAACCTTATTTGACAACCTTTAAGAAATTTATTATTTGACATATTGTCATAATTTTATTTTAAATGAAATTTATTTGCTGGAGTTTAAGCAATTGTCTATATGCAGCATTTCGTTGGTGCTTTACCAACTCATCAGTAGACTTTAAACTAGGGATGTAACGAATACCGATACCGATACCGATATATCGGCGATACTTCAGATTTTCCGATACATCGGTATCGGCGATATTTTACTGCCGATACGACGATACTTTAAAAAAAATTTTCAGAGTTTTTTTTAACAAATAATTTATTTTTGTTCGATTTTACCATGAATTAAATACACTTCGTTATTTTTTAAATCTTATTAATATCAATTTTAAAAATTAATAATATTTTATGCTGTTATTTTGTAAAAAAAATTATTTATTTTTTGTTAGTTTTACCATGAATTCAAATTCAAGCCGTTGTTTTTTAAATCTTATTCCAGCAAAAAAAGAGATACTCCAAAGAAGTCATGAAAATGTAGAATTCGCGATCTGGAAGTATTGCAAATTTGGATAATTTCTAATTAGTTTTACATATCCTTGCCCTTGCAAGAAGTTCTGTTTTTCGATTACCAATCACCGAATTGGAAGCGATGCTAGGACAAATTTCTTTTTCGGTATTCTATAATGATTTTTCCTTAAGGAAAAAGGATAAAAAAGTACCCATTTTCACAATTTTTTATGCGAATTTAAACTCAGAACTGTATTTTCATGTAAATTTAAGTGAATAAATATAAACTTAGAAGTCTTTTAATAATTAAGCTATTAAGTTATTTAGATGAATATTAGTTGATAAATGTCCTTTAAAATAAAATCAATTTTTTAAAAAGCATGGCGAGTATTTTTTCAAATTATAAAGGAATTAAACAATTTTTCTTGCTTTTCTACCAATTATCTGCATATTTTTAATATAGATTTGTTGGAAGCAAAGAAAATGTAGCTCCTTAAAAATTACTTCCAATGTTTTATAAATTTTAAATATTCTCTCTTATAATGTAATTTTGTATAGTAAAAAATTGCACTTGAGTTTTGTTAATCTAAACTTGAACTCAATTTCAATATTCGTATCGGTATCGGAATCGGTATCGGCGATATTTATTTTTAAATATCGGTATCGGTATCGGATCGGCAAAACGGCGTATCGTTACATCCCTACTTTAAACACAATTTGGAACAGTTACAAACCCTTTATCTTATATACAAATTTTTAAAAACCATTTGAGAGTTTACAAATATATATAAATGATTTTCAAAAAAAATCATTTACATATATTTGTGAATTCTCAAACGGTTTTTAAAAATTTGCACATAGGATAAAGGGTTTGTAACTGTTCAAAATCGTGTTTAAAGTCTACTGATGAGTTGGTAAAGCACCAACGAAATGCTGCATATAGACAATTGCTTAAACTCCAGCAAATAAATTTCACTTATTTGACAATTTTTTTCTATAACTTTATTTTCTATACATTGCAAAATTTAAATTTAATTCAGATAAAAGTGACATATGTACGAGCGGTCGAAGAGGATAAAATATTTTATCGCAATAAAAGTACTGCAATAAGGAGATTTTCAAAAAAATACAAAAATTATTAATTGGTGTACCATTGTACTTTTGAAATCCGAATTGTACCAAAAATGGTACAATTGTACCAACTTTGCCATCCCTGGACTATAGTCACTTTTTTCAGTTAAGCAGACACAACTCTAAATGATGCATCACAAAACTTAACCCTTTTTCATCAAAAGCATCAGAGCTCGAAATAATACTGCTTAGGTGAAAGAAAACTACCCAATTGCTCATAAGCGCACTGTCATAACTAAAAATAGTACTCTCTAGCAGATATCCAATTCGACGCATTGTTGTCGGCGGCGGCTGAGCGAAAAAATGCCGGCGGCGGCTGAAATTCGGCTGTAGCCGATATTTGCGTTAATATTTTATGAATAAAAATTGTATGTACATGTGAAAAAAAATTGTTTGACTTAGGGCTAATAAATCAGTGGTTAAAAATGTGTTTAAACCAGCAAATCTATAAATCAGTGAACATCTGTATATGTAAAATATTTTTAAATTCATAAAATTGGGGGATTGAACTACCAATACAGACAATGTGATTTTCATCGATAGCACGGTGCACATTGCCGTAGCTAGAACCTTTTTTGGAGGGGGCTAAAGCCCATATTAGTTCCTACAGTTCACTTATATTATCAAAATTTCTCTAGATTTTGAATTTTTATGGGGGAGCAGAGCGATTCTGGGGGGGTGGCTTAACCCCACCCCAACCAAAGGGACTAGATACGCCAATGCCAGAGCAAATTTTTTTTTCACTCTTTTCAGCGTAACTTGCAGGGGCTGATAATTTTTCACTAACAAGATTTGCAAAATTGTAGCTAGGATAAAGTCAAACAACTTCTGTGAACATATTAATACAACCTGAACGTGTCTAGGAACCCTAAATAGCACATAAACCCATTTTCTACCTTAAAAATTTTCATTTTTCACTAGTTAGACTACCATACTTTTAATGCATTTTCAACGTTCTTTGTTATTGTTGCATTTCTTGTGTTGCTGATTTCAGTTGTAATATTGTTAGTGAAAAACAAGGAATCGGTGTAAGTTATGCTGAAAAAAAGTGGATAAAGATAATTGTTTACTATATTTTTTTCATGAAATGATAATGAAATTTCTTCAACGGACTCTTTATTTGCTATATTATTGCCAAATTTAGTTCGCCGGTATCACCAAGTCTAAAAGTCTGAATCAGTTGCTGGATAAAAACTGATGACACGTTTTTTTTGAGGGGCACACTGATTTTCAGAATCTTTAAATGCCCATAAAAACCTTTTTTTGTTAATATGATTATTTCGAACGTATTTGCTTGTGAATCCCAATTGATTATTAGGCTGGCCTGCTACGTGACTACGTCTCCACGTAGCATTTTTTATTGCCGGCCATTGTCAAATTCCATATTGAAAATTAAATTATTTTTTCCAGGTTGTATTTTTTATATAAAGCTTAGACATCACCATAATAAAAATTGCTGCGTAGAGATGCATTTTACCACTTAAAGAAGAGTGTGATGCAGAAATATTATTCGAGATCGGTAGAAATATTTTCTGTGAATTGATTTGCGTAATAAAAATGATTTTGAAAAATTTTGAGTTATGGCTGTTTATGATTTAGTGCGCGATATATACATACATTTATTCCTTTTACCTTCTTGGCGATTTTTGTTTGTTTTTAGGGACTTTTTAACTTAAGCGTATTTTTTCGTTTTAGGTTTTTTCTATGATTTTCTTTTTTTACGATTTTGTTAGTTTGTTCTTTTTTCGCTTGAGCGTTTGTTTTCATTTTGGCGATTTTGTTTTTTGGCTATTAGTTTTTCTTAGGATTTATTTTAGTTTTAGCGTTTTTTTTGCTTTTGTCTATTTTTGGAACGTAAGTTCTGTATGGCGCGCCATGCACATTAATGCTATGAATAATATGGCACAATGCTTAGAGGGTAAAACAAACATTTTTTGAAAAGGAGAAAATAGTGGCCGCGAATACTGGTTACAAATACTGATAACAACTACATAGCATAATGGTGTTGTCACTACAGATTTTTAGATTTTCACTGCTGCCGTACTTTTCTGGCTAAGTGATGGGGAACTCCTGAAAGTTTGGGGATTTTCGGCCTAGTTTTTGGGAATCTACAATATAGTTTGTGTGTTATCTAAAAGGCTTGGACTTGGATAAGTGGTTCGTGGCAGTGATAGGTGAAGTTGTCTCTGCTAACTACCTTAACTAATATTATAAATGCAAAAGTAAGTTATGATGAAATTTGAAAAATAGATAGATCTAACTCTAGAAGAACACAAAGGCTACATGTTTTTTTAAAGCCAGGACCACGAGGGGAGGTAGGGGGAAATTTCTGCCAATATTAATGAAATTTTAAACATTGATAGATCTGAGTCTGGAAGAACACATAGGCTATGTATTTGTGTAAAAAATGGGACCAATTTGTGGGGGGCGGGGGGGGGGGGTTAAGGGGCAAATTCTGCCTCTCTAAAACTATTTGAAAGTTCTAATGAAAATTAAAACATGGATAGATCTGAGCCTGGAGGGACACACAGACAATATATTTTTCCAAAATAGAACCACGAGTGGAGTAAGGGGCAATTTCAGCCTCTCTGAAACTATTGAATTAATTTTAATGAAATTTAAAATATTGTTAGATCTGAGTCTGGAAGGACAGAACGCTATATATTTTTTACAAAAATAAGCCCATTGGGGAATGTAAGGGGTAATTTCTAAGGGAAGTATAACGTAAGGAAATAAGTTCTAGCCCGGTGTCCCACGACACCGTGTTTTTTTGCAATTTTTTCGTTTAGATGTTTTTTTTCGTTTCAGTGCTTTTTTAATTGTTGCAATTTTTTTCTTTTTGGTTATTATTTTTAGTTTTTGATTAGTTTAGTTTTAGCATTTTTTTTTTTTGTTTTGACGATTTTTTCGTTTTGGATATTTTTTCAATTTTGGACTTTTTTGGTTTGGCTTTTTTTTCGTTTTCATGATTTTTTCGTTCTTTGTGTCTTGTTTAAGTTTTCGCAATCTTTTTTTTTGTTTTGTATTTATTTTGCGTTTTTTTTTCATTTTGGCAATTGTTTTCGTGTTGGTAAATTTTTTCGTTTTGCGTCTTTCTTTTCGGCTTGTTCCTTGCATTACTTGACGGGATACCCTTTAATTACACTATGCAACAAGAAAAATGCCAAGGAGTACCACTATATTTTTTTTAATTCTTTTTCTAAAATTTGCGATTTTCGGAGAGACTGAATTAATCATAGCTTTTAAATGGATTATCTAATTTCATTACAAAAGCAACTAAAAAACTTAAAATAAAATTCCCTTTAAGCCGTTTTAACATAATATTTTTATATACTCAATGGTTTCGGAATTATTTAAATATTTTTAGTTATGAAATATTACCACATTTATTCATTGACCATAAAGCCACGTATACCACAAATAAAATAAGCTTTATTTCATGAAAATCGATAAATAAATATTGGTTTTATTCATAATAAAGTGAATTCACCTGATTTTTCCAAAAATTGCTAATTTTTAAACCGTACAACAAAATAAATTTTTTTAAAATAACAATATTTTAACAGCTGATTCGGTTAAAGGTTGCAAAAAAATACATATATGTATCGGCGTCTTGAAAGCTTACATCGCCTCTGGGATTAACTTTAGGTGGGGCTCAATTTGTAGTATTTATGGCTTTATAATCAATCAGTTAATAAAAACGGTAAGTTTTTGCCATTTTCCATTTTTATAAGTTTTTAAAAAAATAAAAAATTTTCAATTTTGTATAAAACAAAAATATTTTCATCATTGCAGTCTATATAATTCAGAAACAATTGAGTATATAAAAACGAAGCACGGTGTCGTGGGACTTAGTTCCTTACGTTATACTTACCTTAGAAATCGCCCCTTACCAGATAGTTTTAGCGAGGCAGAAATTGCCCTTTAAATTCCCCCCCCCCCCCCATATTGGTACCATTTTTTAAACAAATATATAGCCCATATGTTCTTCCAGACTCAGATCTATCAATGTTTTAAATTTCATTAAAATTGGTTAGATAGTTTCGGAAGGGCAGAAATTTACCCTTACTCAGCCTCTTGGTCTTTTTATTGAAAAAATATATGACCTATGTGTTCTTCTAGACTCAGACCTGTCCATATTTTAAATTTCACTAGAATTGGTCAGATAGTTTCAGAGAGGCAGAAATTTCCCCTTAACTCATCCTCGTGGTATTATTATTGAAAAAATATACCCTATGTGTCCTTCCAGACTCAGATCTATCAATGTTTTGAATTTCATCAAAATCGGAAAGATAGTTTCAAAGAGTAAGAAATTTACCCCTACCTCCCCTGGTGGTCCTATATAAAACAAACAAACAAACAAACGTACACTGAAAAGAAAAATCAATCCATCCGTACTTAAATTAACCCCAAGCGCTGTCAAAAGTACGGTAAACCCGGTTATTCTGAAATTAAGTACAGGAAGATTGATTAAGTCGGAATATTCAAGTGCAAAATACATAATTTTAGCCTGATTAGCTTTACGTTGTATTACATGTAGATTCAAGCCCTCTATATACTTAAATCAATCCGCCTCGTAATTGACAATCCTAGCTGCGTACTTTATAATCAATCCCGCTGCGTACTTGAATCAAGCACGAATCAGGCTAACTTTTACTTATTTATTCCTGCAACAGCACAGACTTGAGAATTTATATTTTTACTACTTATATAAATTTAGTATTTTTACTGAAGGTACTATATATTTTACAGTGTGCTTGTCAAATTTCCCACTGCAAAATGCATACATGGTGTGTAGAAGCAAAGAAAATTTGCTTCTGTAAATGTCAGCCTGCATTTACAGTGTAAACATTATCAATTAGAACATGTTCTATTTTGAACTGACAAAGCACCTGACATTATCTGTTCTGTAAGTCAATAGTTTGTGGCACCAAGAACATAGTGGCAAATGTATATTAAAATTTGTTTATTTATATATATTCTCTAAAAAAAAGAAAATTCGTAATTAATTTACATATAAATTGAATGCAAGAACACGAAATTCTCGCGAAAAATTAAAAAAAAATCACAAAACAAGCTGTTGTAAACTATTATAGGTTATGTCAGATGGAACTAAAAACATAAATGTGAAAGCAAAAATTACAAACCGCCTGTAAATTGCCAATTTTGACAGACATGCACAATTACAGATGGATCGTCAAGCTGACAAAGCCACTGTAAAATACATAGTGTGTAAAAGTAGCTTTACTTGTTTTAATTTAAAATTTATTTTTGTTCGCTCCTAGTATTGAACTTAGCTCATCGTGTTTGTAAACCAACGCCTTAAACCACTCATCTAACTCAGTATAGAAAGAACGACATCTACAATCCAGTATAAGCCAGCAATACGACGTTTGTAGTAGGGATGGGCAAGTGAAAAATATATATCGATATATATCGATGTCGATATATTTTTAAATATCGATCGGCATCGATATATTTCAACAATGATAATTCATACGTAGTCCTCAAATTTTTTTTAAAATAAAACACAAAAAGTATCTTTCTTATAAATAATTAAGCTGTAAAGAGCTAATTTCCAAGATCCGTACTGTTCCACCAATATTTATTTCATGGAACATACATCAACAAAATTACACTCAAAGAATGATAATTTTTCGAATAGACAAAATATTAGAAATAAAACAAAAGATTTTGTTAGTATATTTTATTTTATGAAGACTGTGCCGAAATGTTTTTAAAAATTGCACGAAAAACAAAACCAAAGTTAAAAATATCGAATTTGATACTGTCGATATATTTGGAAAAAAATACCGGTACATTAAAATTAAAAATATCGACGATATATATCGATATATTTTTAAGAAAATATCGGTATATCGATATTTTTTGCCCATCCCTAGTTTATAGGCTATTAGTCGGCACTGATCGAACCAACAGAATAACCAACAACAAGCCAATAACATAAGCACAACATGTGAATGAAGCTATCAACAAGCAAACAAATACCAACACACTACGACTGTGTAAAAAGTTTATACTTATAGTAGTATACAAAATAAGAGTTTTGCACACAATTTAAGATTACTCAAAGTGTTTCTTTCTGTGTACTTTCGCATTTATAATATATATTAGTAAAGATAGTTAGCAAAGACACCTTTAGCTATGACTGGCACGAACCGCTTTTAGCAAAGACACAAACCATATTGGAGATTTCAAAAACTATGCAAAAATCGCCAAAATCCCAGGAGTTCCCTGGCACTTCCCCGGAATATTACGGCAACACTGAAAATCTAAAAAAGCCACAGTGGCAACACTATTAGGCTATGTACATAGTTGCACATAGTTGTATTTTTTCATTTTCAAAAAATGTTTGTTTTATTTCTTATATAAAGAATTGGTGTGCATGGCGCGCCATAAGGAACTTAAGTTCCAAAAAAATAATGTTGGAACGGATTAAAGGTAATTTCATCCAAAATTTGTTAGTGTAGTTTGTAAGTAAATTGGACCACCCCATTCCCAAGTATGATGAAATCGGTGTAGCAGCCTTTTGAAAAATCCCAAATTTTAGAGAAAAAAAATTAAAAAAATGTATTTAGTGGACCATAACATATTAAAAGAATATAGTTAAAGATTATGACAAAAGTTTCATTTTGCTGCATAGTGTTATTAATTCACCCTTTTGTTTTTAATTTTGTTTGGGTGCCCCTGTGGCTGAGTGGTACCGATGCTAGCCTGTCATTTCAGAGGTCGTGTGATCGAATCCCGCCATAGGCCCTGCGTGTTTTCCCCAGAAAAGCTAATCGCTTCGCGGGTTGTGTTTGTTTATAAAAAATATATAAATAATAAAGTGTGTTTATAACTATTACGGTTCTTAAGATGCTGCTTAATTTTAAAATTATATTACCTGATAGAACACTCTTCAATTTTTAGATAGTTTCTTTATCTTAGCATTCGTTACTGTTGTTGCCTTTAAGGATGAACCCACACCAACAAAAGACAAAACTTTTTTGTTTTTTAACCCAGCTAGCATTTGGGAGATTATGTTTTGCAAAAATCTCCTAAAGGATTCTTTTCAGATCACTTTTGATGCTTAAAAACTGATTTATCACTTGCGCGATTGAAAAAGGATTCACATATGATATCATCCATATGATCAAGTAATAATTTTTTGAAAATGCAGAAACAAAATGTAAAGAAACCGGAAAATATCATGATGATTTTTTAGCATTATTTTGAAATCACATTTTGCTCAGCTGGATGATGAAGAACGTCTTGCTATGGTACTGCTTTTGTTTATAACGATAAACTTTATTATTTTCAATGAAGCAACAGCTTCAACATTTAAATATTTTGAATTTTTGTTTAGTCCTCTCGTTAAAGTCGCGGGGCGAACATTATTATTTTTTTATAAAACTTATCAAAAATGAATCACAAAATCGTATCATAAATGATTCTTTTAGATGATTCACCTGCAGGGTACCATTTTCTCACAACGAGAGAATCATTTATGATTGATAAATGAGCTCATATGATGATTCGCAAAATATTTTATTATGATACAAAAACTATATAATTAACGATTGAAAAATGAGACCAATACTAACAGAAAATTGCTCAAAAATAATCAGCAACTCGTATCATAAATGATTCTTTGAGATGATTCACCTGTAGGTTACCATTTGCTCACAACGAGGGAATCATTTATGATCGAAAAATGAGCTTATATGCGGTAATTTTGTCCGTTAAGCTGATTCTCAAAATATTCGACTATGATAAAAAATGTTAGCTGGGAAAAGACAAATGAAAATCAGATAGCAATGTGACAATGTGTTTTGACTTTTTCGCTTTTTTTGATTTGTCTTAATTGATGTGGGTTACATCATAAGAAAGCACGCAATTATGTGCAACGAGGTTCGTTTCAGTCTGTTTTGTCTTTCTCTGTGTGTGTATGTTGTATCAACCCACATTTATTTTCTGTAACCAATGTTTTGTCGCAGTAAACGCCTATTTAGTAAAAACGTATAGCGTAACGTTAGAACTTTCAGTACGACTCATAGATCTAGGACTTTTTTCCCAGCTAGCACTAAACTCTTCCAAAAAAGTGCTAAGGGCTAGTTTATCACTTTTTTAAATTATCTGGCATTTAATGCATTTATTTTATTTTATTTTATTAAATGCATACATTTTCAAAAGATAATACATGGAACAAAACCGAAATATTTCTATATTTTAGTTGCAAAAGGTATTTTGTTGTCAGTATGAAATGTCTTCCATAATAATGCATAAAAATTAATGTTTACTTCGCCAATTTAATATTAATTTTCCCTCTAGTGGCGAAAAGTAAATAACTGGCAGGGAACAGTGCGAAGTATTCGATCGGGTCAAGCTTGTTATAAATGAAACTATTATGGCTCTCCTGAAAAAGTTAGTGAAGCTAAATTGTTGAACTTAAAAGCTTTTCAATACCAAAAAATACTAAAAAGTAGAAATGGATTAAAGTACACAAGCTTGCACATTCCCTTTATGAAAATCCTTTTCAGAACTTGGCAAATTGTTTGATGCCGTACATTCTAGTTGAAAGAAATATTTATTTACCAAACATTTTTTTGCAATTTTTGTATTTGTTACTAAAAATGTTTATCCCAAATAGGAACAAAAATACAATAAACACTGTTTAGTGAACAGTGAAAATTAATTAAAACTAAAAAGTGATTGTGAGTGTAAAAAATTTCAATTTAATGGATATTCAAGTGCAAAATTAATGCACTCTCAAGTGTGTTGAAATAGATAAAATATTCTCGCTCATGTAAGTTGAATTCACAGTACTCGTATGTGTTAAGGGAGCTGTCATTATTTTATTGACATAGCTTGCTATCTATGTCAACAATACCATAGGTACATAGATATTCAACTAAAACTTCAAAAACCTAAGTCTGCTGTCAAAAACCTACGTCTAAGCATGTGTTAGTAGAACATTTCGTATTAGTATTGGTTTAAAATAAAAAAATTCTCCACAGCACCAAAACCATACTAAGTTGTATAAAAAGTATTTTACAAAATTTATATTCTTTAAACATGAGTTTTTAGGTATTATATAAAACTAATTTTGCATTAATTAATGAAAATATGAATCTAGAATCCTTTTTAATACATTTGAGCTAAAAATATTGATTTGTTTACAATTTTTTTTGCAAATTGTTCTATTTGGTACTAAAATACTTTATCCCAAATTTTAACAAAAATGAAATAATGCTGAATAAAAAAATGGTTTTAAAAAATCGATAAATTTCAACATACAAATGTAAACAAAGTTAAAAAAATATTTGAAAATTACAAATAGAAGAAACATAAAATGTATTATAAAACAAATAAAAAAATGAAATTAAACAAAATAGTGTTTGTGTGTATAAGAAATAAATTATAGTGCATTTTCAAGTGCAAAAATTATGCTCTCTGATGAGTGTTGAATTGCCTCTCTCAGTGTATTGAATAACAAAATACCCATACGTGTGAAGAGAGTTGTAAAATTTTTTTTCGTTTTTGACAGAAGGCAGTTGACTATCTACGTATTATCCGTGATACAATAATATAAAGGTAGAACCACATTTGGCGTAGAAAATAAATTTTGACTTTAGTCCCGATTATTTGATTACTGATTTTTTATAAACGTTGCCAAACATATATAAGGGCAACTTTGTATATAGGAATGTTTTCTGATATGTGTAATTGTGTCTTTGTTTGCTAAAAATTATTGTATTAGATTATTATAGATTTATTATTTATTATACTCGTGAAAGAGCGATTAAAATACAGCAATTCGGTAATAAAAACTTAAAGCGAAAACGACAAAAGTTTGGGAAAATTTTGAACAAGTGCTAAAAATTAAAAATCGCTAAAAACACTTTTGTCGCAGAAATAGTGAAAATTCGCGAAAAATTGCAAAATTCCAACAATCCCTAATATGTATTCATTAAAAATGGATAATTTGGTATGGAATGCAAAAAATTCGGGAAAAATCGCGAAAATTCGCAAAAACTTGCTAGCATTAAAAATATAGAAAAGTGTGATAGTGATTAAAAATCAGTAGAATTACCAAAAATCAGAGAGCTGGCAAAAAAAAAACACTTTTTTGGCGAAAATAGCGAATATGTGCGAAAAATTTCAAAACTGCAAACAAGCCTCAAAATTACTTAAAAATAGCTAAAATTGTAAAGAATGCAAAAAATTCAGAAAAATCGCGAAAATTATGCAAATTCGCAATATTCGCGATAAAAGTAATTTTTTGTCAGTTTTTGGTTTTTAACAGTTTTACCAATTTTTTAATCAATTGATATCTTTCTAATCTTACCAATTTTTTGCGAATTTTCTTCATTTCCCCAATTTTTTCCGACTTGTTTGCTTTCCTTACAATTTTAGATATATTTAAGAAATTTTAAGGCTTGTTTGCAATTTTGCACATTTTCGCGAATTTTCGCAATAAAAGTAATTTTTTAGCCAGTTCTTGGCTAATATGTGCACGTCCTTTCCTTGAGAAAACAAAACACAAATAACAAGTTTAACAATTAAATAATAGAAACAATTTTTAATTTATCAAAACAAAATATGGTTGAAAAGCAAATATATGACTGGGATTTTGTAAATGGGTACGGTAGCATTATTTTTGGGAGTAACAAATAATCGACAAAAACGTCAAAAGGTTAGAGGGTGCTGTTGGCTGAGTAGTTAGCGCGTTTGACTACAAACCCTGGGGTCTTGAGTTCGAGACTAATTTCAGGCAAGCCAGCAACATCATGCATTTTTGTCATGTGCATTGGTGTGTTATTGTGTTGGTTGTTGTTGGACTGTTAAAGTGATGAAGGCATAGCACTGATAACTTTGGCAGTACCGGCAGCGAGTAATACTAGCATATCCTAATGCACTTCACAGCACCCTCCTTCGTCGGTATTGTAGCAAAAATCGTCGGCGAAGTAAAAGAACTAATAAAATGGCTACACAGCTTAAACAACTCAATGCCTCTATTTGACACCAGAGGGGCTTGCAACACTGCTCTGCAAAAAAAACGCGCAATTGCAGGGTTGTAAATTAATTAAGCGTTCTATCTCTCTCTTACTTCACCACTTGTTCTCTCTACACTATCCCTTTCCCAAAGAAGGTAACACAATAATTAGTTAACTGGTAGGCATTAATTGCCTGATTGTGTTACTTCTCTTAAAAAAATACAAAATATGGCGACGAAAAGAGAGAGTGGTTATTATGCCTTTATATTTTTGTATCATGGTATTATCTATGATATATACTACGACTGAATTATATGGCAAAAGTCAAATCATTTTACATATTATCAAAATAAATCTGTTCTAAATAATACATTGTTGTTTAATTTACAGCCTTAGGCTGATGCCACACGGGCGTTTTTAAAACGCGGCGTTTCTGCTTTTTATATTAAATTTGAAGCTTTAAAAAATTGAGAACTTTCAAATTTAATATAAAAAGCAGAAACGCCGCGTTTTAAAAACGCCCGTGTGGCCTCAGCCTTATTCTTGCAATTTGGTAATAATAAATTTGTATTGCCTTATTGTAACTTTTATTCGATTCGGTATTCCGGCAGCAAGGTAATATAAAAATAATTCAACAAATGCAGTAAAAAAAATATTTACATATTTTTATAATAAAATTTAATTATTTAAAATAATTTTTTTAAATAAAAATAGATTGTTGAATGACAGAAAGTAAATTTATGAAAATTTTGGGCTCTACACGTACAATCGCCCAAGAGAAAATCGCCTACAGCGCCTACTTTCTTCGCGCTTTTATTCATATTGAACAAGGGCAAAAATAAAAATAGTTGCAGCTTTGTGAAAATTCGCAAAAACTTGATAACTTTAAAAATGTAGAAAAGTCGAATGGTGTTTAAAGATCGACAAAACTGTAAAAAACCAAGAACTAGCTATAAATAACTTTTACCGCAAAAATAGAGAAATTTTGAGAAAAATTTTAGAATTGCTAACAAACCCTAAATTAGTTTCAAAATATCTAAAACTGTAAGAAATGCAAAAAACTCGGAAAAAATCGCGAAAATGAACGTTCGCAAAAACGTTGTTAACATTGAAAAGATAGAAGTCTGGTAATTATTAAAATTTGGTAAGACTGTAAAAAAGCCAAAAATTACCTTAAAAATCTCTTTTATTTGTAAAATTTCATACAAATTGCTAACATTGTAAGGAATACCAAAAACTTTGAAAACTGGCGTGAATTCGTAATTTTTGGGATAAAATTGTTTTATTTTTACAGTTTTTGCTTTTTTTACAGTTTTACCGACTTCCAATCAACGTCAGACTTCGCTATCTTTTTAATCTTAGGAAGTTTTTGCGAATTTTCGTAACTTTCGATGGCTTTTCGGAACATTTGGCAATCCTTACAATTTGAGATATTTTAAAGCAATTTTATGGCATTTTGAAATATAACGATTTTTCTCGAATTTTCGCTATTTTCGCGATAAAATTGATTTGAGCGATTTTTAAGGAATTAAGGGCTTGTTTCCAATTTTTCGCGAACTTTAATAACAAATTGAATTGAAATTTTTTTAAATAAATGTTTTTTACCTACTTTTTTATTGGTAATAGTTTTATTGACTATTGTTACGATTAAAAAATTTTCAAAATACCAATTTTCTATTTTTATAACTTTGGTGACAAATTGTAACCATGGTGACTATTATTACTGTGTCCGAATAGGCCTCTTAAGCACAATAGGATGTCTGTTGTTGATTGTTTATATATTTAAATTTCAATGAAAAAATTATGACAAAAATGTATATAAAATTAAGAAAGTTTTTATTTGTTGCAGGTTAAAGTTGCCGCCGCCTATTGGTCCTAACTGAATACTGTTCGATTTGCATAAAATAGTTGCGCGCACATACCTACATATACAAACATACACGACCGCAGCTGCTGTATGCAGATATTTTTTATGCCACTGTACATACTTTGAAAAGTTTTTGAGAACAACAAAAAAAATAATAAAGAAGTGCATCATTAAAGAAAAAAATTAAAGCATATTTTAGGATAAGCAAATAGTTTGAAACACCCGGTTAGTCGTATGGCAGCATATATCCAAGACAGCAACCTTACTAAGTAAGCAGACTTATACGTTCCACATTCTACAACTTTATAGTGCTGTTACATTAGCAACGCTGAAAGTAGTTTAAAGCTTTAACTTACGTAGTGTCCACACCTGCAGAATTTTCATTATAACACCTAATATAACGCCGGCAGAGAAATTGTAAATTTTTCATTCCCATCAATACATAGGGGTAGACGTTGATGAATTTATATCATGATGAATCATATTTTCTTCATCATCGTACAATAATCGACAGCAAAAAGTTTAATATTTTTATAATAAGATTTATTTAATAAATATAAAATTTATGGTTTTTCTTAAAAAAATATTTATTTCTTATAATTTTCACCAGAGTTGTGGAAAATACGTATTTGAAATAAATAAATTCAAAATACACATGGTTTTTTATTTTTCTATTTCAAATTAAAAATACATAATACTTTTTAAACAAGTATTTGAAATAGAAAATATAAAATACATATTTTCAAAATACCTATTTTCAAAATACATTTTCTTTTATAATTCTAATTTTTATATAAAAGATTTGTGCAATTCAATACAATATATGTTGTGATTTCTAATCAACTTTAGAGTTCATTTCCAATATTGCATTTTCTTGCAATTTTTTTCAATTTTTCAACGTCTTTAAAGCTTTAGAGATTTTTAATCAATATTAGATTTTGCTATCATGCTTCTTTTAGCAAGAGTTCGCGAATTTATGCCATTTTCGTGTTTTTTGTCGGACATTTGGCATTCCTTACAGTTTTAGCAACTTTTTATCAATATTATGGCTTTTTTTAAATTTTGCAATTTTTCGCTAATTTTCGCCATTTCCGCGATAGAAGTGATTTTCGCAAGGTTTTGGCTATACATATTAAAATTTTAGGGACTTAAAATCAATATTACACTTTGAAATCTTTCCAATTTATCAAGATTTAGCGAATTTTCGTCATTTTCTCGATTTTGTCCAGGTTTTTGGCATTCCTTATAGTTTTAACGAGCTTTAGGGCTTCTTTCTAATTTTGCATTTTTTTTTTGCAAATTTTCGCGAATTCCGCAATAGGCGTGATTTTTTTATATTAATTTTTCTTTATGTAGCTCGAGCGACTTTTAACAATTTCAGTACTTGACATCGATTTATGCTATATTTGCGGAATTTTAGTAATTTTTGCAAAATAATCAAAAAACTGTGCAAGAAGACAAAGCTGAGAAAAGAATTTTATATTTTACATATGTAAAATATGTATTTCGAAATGTTTCAAATAAAATATAAAATACTCTTGAGGCAAAGTATTTCAAATAGAAAATAAAAATGGTATATTGTATTTTCTATTTGTATTTTAAATAAAAGTATTTCAAATAATTCACATCTCTGATTTTCACTAATTCTAATAAAAAAAATTAACATTAAAGTAAAAAAACAACAAATGAAATGACGTTTAATATTATAATATATTCATCTGAGCTTGGGCTCTGATGATTATATCATGACGCTAATATAACATTAATAAATTGAGTCTATATGTGATGAATTTTCATCATGATATCAATTTGACATTCATCATGATATAAACACTAACATAGTGTCCACACCTGATGAATTTTCATCATAACACCTAATAAAATGCCGGCGGAGAAATTGTAAATTTTAGCAACGCTGAAAGTAGTTTAAAGCTTTAAGCGTAGTATGCAGTTCTCACTGAAATTCAGGTTTGGAGTTTTGCATTTATTTCTACACGGAAAAATAATCATGTAGAGTTCTATACAGAATTTTGTTTGCATACACACAAATGTATATATTTTTTAATTTACAACACACAAAAACACTAAAAATTAATTACAATGTACGAAAAACTAGAAATGTCAAAAATTACCTGACCAAAAAATTGTCTGAACATTAATATATGTTTCAGTTGACGGAAAAAATTCTCTACTTATTGTTTAGCACGCCTGTAATAGACAATAAATGCCAAAATTCCGTATACTTTTCTGCGTACTAGTAAACGGAAATTTCTTTAAGAAATTTACCAACCTGAATTTCAAATTGTTTTTTTACACATATTTCTTATGGCAAAAAATTCCCTGTTAAAAGAAAGAACCCCCAAGAAAATCCTTATGAAAAATGCCTATTTTTCAAAAATTCTAAGTTTACACGATAAAATATTCAGGGAAGAAATTTGGGTAGAAAAAGTGGTATGAAATTAATGTTTAGATGATTCTTGTCAAGTTGATATACCCCAATGAAAACCCCAAATGAAAATTTTCATCCTTTTTTGTGATGACAATTCCCCTAATTTGGGATGAGAGCCCCTAAGCTGGCAGCCCTGATTTATTGGCATTTTATTTTTGAGTAAAAGAGGACGGCAGCCACAAAAGGCGGGGACATTTGGCCAAAATAAAAAGAGGACAATCTTTTCATAAATAAATTTATTTAAAAACACATTTGGTAATCAAAATAAGTGATGCACGATGCACGATATAACATATAATTATTTTTAAATTTGAGGGTGCTGTTGGCTGAGATGGTTAGCGCGCTTAACTACAAACCCTGAGGTCTTGAGCTCTGGACTAGTTTCAGGCAAGCCAGCAACATCATGAATTTTTATGATGCGCATTGGTGTGTCATTGTGTTGGTTGTTGCTGGACTGTTAAAGTGATGAAGGCATAGCACTGAACACCTTCGCAGTACCGGCAGCGATTAATACTAACATATTTTAATGCACTTCACAGCAACCTCCTTTGTCGATATCGTAAAAGAAAAGTAAAAGAAGTAATAAATGGATACACAGCTTAAACAAATTAATGCCTCTACTTGACACCAGAGGGGCTGCAATACTGCACTATAAAAACTTAACAAAAAAAGAGCAATAGCAGAGTTGTAAGTTACTTAAGCTTTCTATTTCTCACCCACTTCACCACCTCTTCTCTATACAGTATTCATTTCCTAACGAAGATAACACATTAATATATTAACTGGTAGGCATTAATTGCCTGATTGTGTTAGGCGTCACTTTAAAATACTTTTTATACACACAGCAAAGGAAAAAAGTTTATTTTGCCTCCTAAAACTATGCTCGAAAATTGTTTCAATGTTTCTTTTATTTGAATACTTTAAAAAACTATGGCAGCTCCAATAGCATAAACCTCACATTAAATTTAGTCACAAGAAGAACTTTCCTTTAGCTTATCGGAAAGATTTTGCCTAAAGTCTACTTATAATAATGAAAAACGAGTTATCTGTCCGATAACATATTAACTTTAGCTATTGGCAACTTATAACTTATATAACAATAATAATGGTCCTAAAAATATCACAAAATAAATTGGATTATTGCTTAAAATTTCATAACTTTAAATTGGAATTTCCAAGTATCTGAACCAAATACATACAATTTAACATCTTCGAACCTTATTTAAAATGCTACTTTAAAGTTGTGTCTAGTTCTGATAATTTCATATCATAATAAGTCTGAATGTCTCTATATGTTATGATCCTGATGAAAAGGGACCTTATCTTCCCAGCAATAACTTTCAGTAGAGCCAAAAGTTGCTATTTGTCTATATTTGATAGATTTTGAGAAAATTATTGATATCACTCAAACATGTTCCCCAAATTTACAAGTGGAATTATCCCTGTATTCACTTCCGAAATTACTTGAAAATAGATTTTTGTTAGCCTGTATATTTAGAAAGAAAGGGACCTTAACTTCCCTCATATGAATTGTATTGGGGAAGCTAAGATCCCTTTTCCAAAATGCTATTTTTTTGGCTTAAGTTAGTTTTCAGTTTAATCTTTCGATCAAATTATTTTTTATATTTAAGAAAGAAATTCTAAAGCATGTACATAAATGTTGAACATTCGAAGAAAAATTTGGATGTACGGAAGGATGAACTGGCAGCTGTTTCGAGACCACCAAAGTCTTCTCATCAGAGCCCTTTACCTACACTACCAGCGACGGCAGCAACAACATCCTAGCGAAAATCCTACTAATTTTAGTAAGCTCAATTAACAGAGTTTGCCGCCACCTCGCGGCGAGTCGTACCCATTATTAATGTACATTTTCTAAATGTTCGGAACTTCACTAACTGTCTCTTCTTTTGGCATGTTCAACTATTTTAAGCTTTTTTTAAGAAAGATGGGCTGTGGCATGCCCATAAAAAGTAATATTGAATTTTACTCCCTTCCTCTTGACGGATTGATCTCAATTTGTTGTCTAAAAAATTGGCGGCGCCACGCCCACAAAAAGTCGTATTTAGTTTTACCCCCTTCCTGTATATTTTTAACTTTTATGAAGTCATATCTCCACAACCGAAAGAGATAGAAGTCCAAAATTTGATATCCATACTCTATCATCGCTGCGGGAGATGTTGTACCAATTGTCTAGAGCGTACTTGTCCTATGACTGGTGGAAATGGGAATAGCACGAAATGTTCCCTAGTTGTGACCGGTGTAAAGAATTATATCACAACATATCACAAAACTGTAACAAAAATTTTAGCAAAATACATTAATTGTACAAGCAGATTTTTTTTTCAAATTAAAAATATGTGTTTAAAGTACAGTAATTTAACTAGTATTAAAGAGCCCATCACACGACAAGGAGCTTAAGTTTGGGTCTAGAACCTATCACTGAGTATCTTAATTATGTCAATTGACCCCCTCCAATGACAACGCCATGTAAAATTTACTCGTACCGGTTGCTAGTCCTTTGGAAGCAGTCACGTGACCTGTCTAGTGACAGGTTATTTTCCCTCTGGGGATACTAAAAAAGTTTCACACAAAGCTTTATCCAAATCGAGGTTGGTTGATTTGAGGTAAATAACGCGGAAAAAATTCTATAAAATCTCAAAAAAATTTTATTTGATTTTTAAATTTATACCATGAATATAAGCCGTCGAAATACAGTTCAATGAAAAATAAAATATTTTAAACTAATTGCCAGTTTTTATAAAATAAAACGAAAATTTCGTGTGAGAAATTATAATGACAACACCAACAAACTTTCATATTTTATTATTTTTTTCAACATAAACTATCACACGAAATTTTCGTTTTATTTTACAAGAACTGACAGTAAGTGTAAGTGAAATTCTCATATTAAAAAGAAAATTTTTTAATCTGCATCCAGTGTAAATAAATAATGTGCAAAAAACAGGATACATAGAAAGAATCTATTACTCCGAGATCTACCAAGTGGGACAGACATCGCGAACAAGAATCATATAATATCGTAGAAGATTGGTAAGGGAGAGTTACGCTCCTTCTCGCTTACAGACCTGCTTTCAGTAGACGACAATTTTTGATGGAATATTTATTACCTGCAGATCCATCTGCGTTATTCGTATTTTGATGAACTTTTTTACAAATGATATATTTAATTAACAAAAATAAAAAGTTGCCTGACTTTTAAATAAAAGTTATAAACGATTTTTTTCTTTATTTATAAATATGTCTATATATTTTGTTTAAATAAATCATATTTTAAACATTTAATAATCTATCTGCTTAAATCTTATTACATCTATTTGATTTGTACAATTTGTTAAAAAAAAAAGAAAAAGCTTAAGACAAATTAACTAGCGACTAAACTCAAGTTAAAACAATATTGAACACTTTATGTTTAATTAATTTAAAAGTAGAAAACTTTTGTACCAGAATAATAAACTAAATAATTAATTAAATGATAGTTTAAATAATAAATAATGAATCTTTTTGTTTTTGTCATTTAAAGATATAAAAAAATTTATGTTATCCAATTTCTTTGTTTTTCTAATAATAAGATCAGTCAATTTAGTTAAAACATAAAAATGAAAATATTTTCAAATATTAATCCAGCTCTAAGTAATTAAATTCCTTAACCAAAGGTTGTGTCTGGGCTTGTAAATTCTCCATAACTGTACTCATTGTAATGACACTGTGATCCGGCACAATGCCCACAGAGCTGGATGTTAAATTAGGAACTATGGTTGTGGCAGCAGTAGTGTTATGATGTTGTGTAGCACTAGGCACAGAACTATAAACGCTGAAAAGTAAAATGAGAAACATTTTTATAACAATTTAAAACAACGAAATATTTAACTCTCTACCTAAGTGAATTAGTGGATCTGTATAGAGGTGGCGGCGTATTTACACGTAACGTGCTGTAAGCTGCCTGTTGAGCTGCTGCAGAGGGATGAAACAATAAACTCATACCGGTACATTCATTTAATGATGTCAAATAAGAAGGTGGTGGTGGCCGATGTTGAAACTCAGGATATAAATAACTGCCACCCATTAGACGACTATTACAATAGGGACTATTACAATTTCTACACATTTCCATGTGACGATAACAAGGACATTCATCAACATCATCGGGTAAACTTAAACGCCATATTGCGCCAGATATTACTAGCAAAGAAACACCAATACCAATCATTAGTAGCGCAGCACTTAGATATTGGGTCGAGTGTTCGATTAGACCAGTTGAACCCAAAACAATGCCACCCAATGTACAGGCGACACCACCCAAAGCTAAAATACCAATGACAAATGGCAGAGAGGGACGAGAAAACCATTTGCGAAAACTTAAACGTAAAGGTGGTGTAATACCCCCACCTGCTGGCACTGCCACAGTATTTGTTGGGCTGGTGTGTAAGTTTAAAGGATTTTCTATGCCAGCCGTACTTGTGGCACCATCAAATAAGGATCTAAAAAGAGAAATTAGAATAAAGTAATAATTAGTAAAGTATTTGTTGTGTACGTTAAAACAAAGCAAAGTTATAAACAATATTTTTAAACGAACTAAAAATTGGGTCAATTTTCTTTGCCTACTCGGTTATATGAATAGATTACACTCATGTAAAACTAGATTTTACGTAAATAATATTGTCTGTATGAAAGATTTTGTAGTTTTGTTTTTAAGTTTTTCAAAAGTAGTGGAAACTTTTGGCGTAAAATTTATTGTTTGAAAAAACTTTATTAACGATTTACTATTTAGTACATTGAAATTGAATTATTGAGCTTGTTTACATGTTGTAAATAGTTCCTTATTTTAAAAACTTAAAGCAATAACAAGTTATTCTTTTACTGTGATTTTTTTTTCAAAGTTATTTGATGATTTATTTTTATTATTTATATTAATCATGCCCAATTCTTTCTGAACTAAACGTTACGAACCTTAGCCTAATAATCAATTTGGTTTCACATAAATTAATAAAGTTATTTTATTAATCACACAGGCCAATGAAATCAATAATTTTGAAGACTTTTTAAACCAATTTAGTTTATTTTAAAGTATTTTTATGTGCTTAAACCGAATCTGGTACATATCAGTTTTTTCCTACCACCCACCGATTTTTTTAATGGTACCGTTTAATATTTTCAATAGGTACATCAGTATATTTCACACTAACTCAATAACAGTATGACCGATTTCAATAAAATAAGAACACCAAAACATGCACTACAAAATTGTCTTCAAACTCTGTTAACATAGTTTTTTGATTTGCTCAACGCTTTCGGAGTCATTCACAAATTACTATAAAAATATGTTTAAAATAAAAAATTTTTGTTTTTAAAACCCGCAAACGTTTAAAACTGCAAAAATCGTCATTTCTAGTTATTGTTCTTAAAGACACGTGTCTTACGAACAAACTAAGCCATATATTATGTACTAGTGATGTTACGAATATTCGCATTCGTATTCGAATCGCCGAATATTCGCCTCTTTCATGATATTCGTATTCGAATTCGTATTCGCCAAATTCAAGCGTATATTTTACGAATATTTTGTGAATACGTTCCAAGAACCTTTGTCTCTAGCGCAACAATAATCTTCTTTTAGTCAAGAAAAAAGAAACAAAATATATTTCACAACGACATGGTATTTATAAAGTAAAGTCATGTTAAATCAATTAATTAATAATGTTAAAGTAATAATCAGAGCTCAGTATAGGAACATTGAACCTCAAAAATAAAAGTTTTGAAGTCTTTACTCCATCAAGCCTATTGCGATGCGCAGAACTAAACATTCGCTCGCTCAGAACACTCGCTGGTGGTGTCAATAAATATTGCCTCGCTATTATAGGTAAAATAAGCTCGTATTTTTCCTTATTTACTTTCCACCAAAAATTTAAAAAAGTGGTATTCAGGTGCTAAGTTAATAATTCCAAATTCAGTCATCGGAATATCATAATCCCCCTATTGTGAAAGGCGACGTCGACGTCGACGTCACATCAACTCAACATCAAAAAATTGTTACTTGTCTACTCTTTGTCGACAGCAATTGATTAATATTAACATAAGTTTCAGAAAATAGTAAGAAACTGTCAATAGCAGTAAATTGTTGTCGACAATGAGTAGTCAAGTTACTATTGCTTACTGTCGTGTTGATGTGACGTCGACGTCGCCTTTCATAATAGGGGGGAAATAATGTAAAATACCTATAGTATTTATTGTGCCAGTTTGTATCAATTTGTTGTTATTGATGCAAACGGTAGATCTTTTTCAATTAAATTTGAAATATCAAATGGCTTTAACTAGTTAGATTGAATACTCGTATTCGCATTCGGCGAATATTGTTTCAGATATTCGTATTCGTAATCGCGAATATTAAAAATTGATATTCGTAACATCACTATTATGTACATCTATGGACAAATGTGAATGTAAAAGTTACTTCGGTAATAATTTATTTTTAAGTGTCTGGATGTATTCACTTAATGGCTAATAAAATCAACATTTTTTTCATCTGTCCTTACTAGAGTTTTTCTTTTCCCGGACTTTTTCATTTCCCGGGAAAGCGGGATTGATTTTTAAATTTCCCGGGGATTCCCGGGAATTCCCGCCCAATACAAAACGATACAATATATCATTTAACTGAATTTATTTGCACAAAAAAAAAATAGAAGTTAATGAGATCTATTAAATAAATGTATTAATGCATTAAAAGTAAGTTAAAAAATATAATTTCAGTTCTTTACAGAGTAATTCCAACAAATATGTATGAAGATATGCCGTATCGCATACTTTTTAATTTTAATAAGAAAATTAAATTTTTTTTATTGTATAACTTCTGACTAGTAGCCATCTAAAGTAAAAATTTTACCAATTTGAGACTTTTTTATAATTGCTCTAGCTTTATAACCAGAAAAGATTTATGCGAAATATGATTTATGCTTTATTTTATAGGCCAATAATGAGCAATTCATATTGCTAAGCAAAATTGAACTGAAATAATGAATTGGTTCAAAAATTTAATTAGTAATAATTGAAAAAGACAAAGACAAATTCTTGACTTTGTATAAGGGTCGAACTTAACACCATCATATTTTCGGGATCACCCACGATCCCATCATCAGAGTTCTTCTTATACTCTCAGCCCTCAAACTCAGGCAGATAAATATCCAGCTTTAGACCAATTTGCATAAAGCTCTTTACAAGTGAGGAGATTTTTTCCAAACTTAGATAAGCTTTTTTTTTGGTATATTAAAAATTTCACCATATTTGTCTTAGCCAAACACTATTGTGTATTTTGTTTTTCTCATACATAGTTTAAAAGCCTTTGCTTTCGAAGTCTATGGTTCATACGTGTTTATTTTTCCTGATATATTGGAAATAATCAAAGATATTTTAATCCTTCGTGCTGTAGTGTTAAGAATTGAAATTATGTATTTAGTCGAACTGTATGGGTATTGATCCAAAGAATTTCTATTATGTGTACATTTTTTATTTTATTTTTCATATTTTTCTAAGAGCAGAACTAAAAATGTATGCTTACAAAGTAAAGTTGACATAACAGTATTACAAAAAAGTCCCGGGAATTCCCGCACAAATTTCCCGGGATTTTTTTCCCGGAAAATGTGCGGTATCCCGGGAATTTTTTCCCGGGAAATCCCGAATGAAAAACACTAGTCCTTACACAACGTCTTCACGAACATTAACTTTGATATAACATGAGAGAAAACGTCGGCAGAATAATAAAAACTAAATGTCGATTTTTCTCTTCATCTTATACTAGGGGAAGACGTAATTTTAGTTTTCCGATAAGATTTCATTTTATGCAAATGCTCATCGAGTTAACATGCACTACTTTTGCATAATTAGTTATTTTATTTTTAGTTTTTCACACAAATTTTAATTTAAAAATCAATTGAACACATTTATTCATTTATTTAACACAGAAATTTTATCAAAAACATCGCTTTTCATTTATTTTAATAAGCGCTCACACATGCACACTATTTTATTTTCATGTACATGTGTTTTTTGACAGTTCATCTCATAAGATTGTTGTTATAAGAATTCTTATAACAACGCTCTCATAAAAATTCTTATAGAATTGAAGTCTACACGTAACATAATTCTCTCTGCGATTGAATTTGACAATCTCATCTTACATATTATGTTAGATGTAGACCTCAAGTTAGACACAATAGCTAAAAGCTAAGATTTTTCAGTTTTTAAATTTTTATTAGTTTTTAGAAATAAAATTTTTTTAATTTTTTTTTTGTTTTTTTTTTTAAATCGAAATCGGTCATATCGCTCCTGAATTATTGTGAAATATATTTATTTAGCTAGTGAAAATAATAGACAGGCCAATTAAAGAATTTATGGGTCATGGGAAAAAACTGAAGAGACAGTATTTTTAAGCACAAAAAACTTCTTACGAATTTTGTAATAATAACTTTGGGGCTAGGGTGCCCCTTATTTGTATGGGACACTTATTGTACCAAATAAAAGCTCAGAAAAAAGAACGGAGATCCGCACAAAAACATAAATGTGAAAATAAGGCAAAATTCCTATCAAAAGATTTCGGCCGTTCTTGATAGGTACAATAACATCTCATTTCTAGGGAACCTGTTAGCTTGGCAATATTTTTTTTTGCCTTCCTAATATGGGAAAGAATTATGGAAAAAATGTTGTCAAGCTTACAGGTTACCTAGAAATGAGATGGTATTGTACCTATCAAGAACTTGGTCGTGATTTTGATCTCAGTAGTTTTTACGGACGAAATTCTTTGATAAGAGCTTGACCTTATTTTCACATTTATGTTTTTATGCGGATTTTACTTACGTGATGTGCATTGGCATAGGCATCAGAAAATTTTGTGTTGCAGTTGGCTGCCCCAGCCAAGATTTGCACTCAGTCCAATTGCTTGGTAGTCAACGAGCTGAGCTCATCACTGCAGCCACAATAGCCGCAAATTATATTTTAGATATACACATATATAAACACCACGATTTAATTGATGTTGTAACATAAAATTTATTTTAAATTAAAGTTGCAGTGATGTTAATTTAAAATGAAATTTTAATAACAGTGGAAAATATTAAATCAAAGAAATTTAAAGTTGGATTAATAATTTTTCGTTTAATCATTATATCAACATAAAATATCATGCATACGTCAACAGCAGCATACCCGGGTATTTTATCTGTTTTAAGAGCGATGTATCTTAGAAGGTAGCAACCATATCGATATGAAATTGCATGATATCCTCAACAAAAGTGTTTTTGGCCTTATTCCGATATTTGAGTAGAATTGGACAGCTTGCGTCAGAGGTATGGCCATTTTTCGTCATACATTTTGTACGGATTTTTGTTTTTGTTTTATTAAGTTTTTTGTTGTACTGTTTGTTGTTTAGTTTGTATGAATAAATTAAGGGCTAGAAATCAAAAAGTGGTCATATCTCTGGACTAAGCTGTCCAATTTCAACCAAACATTGGAATATGGTGAAGAACATTGATGCTAAGGATATCATAAAATTTCATATCGATATAATTGCTACTTTCTAAAATATAGTGCTTTTAAAATTCAAAACATATACAGAAAAAATTATGATAGCTTTTTTTTAAACAAACATATTTTTGAAACTGATTTTAAATCTTTATTATTGTCACAATTTAGTTTGATAAGTAATTTTGCTTGACTTATTATTTCATTTCATTTACCTACCGCCAATGTTGGCAACCTGATAAAATTATGAAATTCTTTGATTTATTTTTTAAATTTCTCTAAATCATTTTTTGATTGAAACAATTTGTTTATGGAAAAAATCAGAATTTTTTTAAAACAAATTATTACAAATTTTCGCATTTGAAATTACAAATTTCTTTATAGGACCTAAATTGAACAAATTTACATTTGATTCAGGGAATTTGGTATTTGAAGTGAAAAATTAGTTTTTTCTGTGTACCCAGGTATGTTGCTGTTGACATAAAGGTTAAAATTAAAACGAAACATGATAATTTTAAATCAGCAGCGTGAAATTTTCGCTGTTAATGCGAATTTTCTCTGCTATTTGTCGGATATTTACATTTACAGAACATGAGCATCAAAATAAACATTAACAACAAAACAACAGCAAGTCAAACAACTGAGCACAACAGCGCATTTTAGCTATGAACAAAGCAAATAAACACCAACACGCTTAAACTACAAATTATTTCTCACAAAATTAATATGATTTCCAATCAATATTGCGAAATGTTGATTTTACATTGACATTTTTTTCTGTGTGTAGGCTAGAAGGTTTCCTTGATGTTGTCGCAGAATCCTGGAGTGCCCGTAATCGGTACGCGACCATAGACATTTAGCGTTCAATCTGATCGGCGAGAATAAAGCTAGCTATTTGTCCAGAACCTCCACCGGAAGCCAGTTCAGGTCTCGAAACATATAAGTTTAACCCTCCGCACAGTAAAATTTTTCTTTGTGGACATGCTTCACATTTTTCTCTAAATAAAAACATAATTTAATTGAAAAATTAAATTAAAACCGAACTCAAGATAAAATAACTAAATTTCTTTGGATTTAACCCATACACTTCGACTAAAATGCATTACTGAATTGTTGAAAAATAGACTTACTTTGTATGGGCGTGGCTCTGTCCACTTTTCTAATCACAATATTGCATTTATAGCGAAGCTTAATGCGTGTACAAAGTTCCATAAGATTCTGTTAATTAGAAGTAGTTCAAGAAGAATATTTACTCTGAATAGGCGTGGCACTGCCCACTTGTTTAATCATTATATTATGATATCACAGGTACGGAATGTTTCTACAAAGTTTGATAGAAATCGATTAAGAGCTTCGCCCTAAAATAGTTTTAATAACACTTCAATCTGTCACTCTCGTTGTTGTTGCAATTTTTTACATAAGAATGAGCACAAGTGTTTTTACTATGAAATATAATTTGGTGCAATACTTTTAAATGTAACTTTGGCCAAAAATGTGGGAATATAAAGAACTGAAGTAGAAAGATTTATGTTTCAAACAAAAAATTAACTGGTACATTAAAAAACATTTACTGAAAATAAAAGATTTTTTTTTCAAACAAATATTTGTTCGAAAAACTTCTGTTGATAATTTTTTCTGAGCAGAATTAAATAACAATTATTACCCACAATTTCCTTCTGTACACTACTGCTTTAAAAATCACATATGGTTTTAAATGTTTACTCGTAAAATCTCTATATTTTCTGTAAATTATATAACAATGATATATTAAAATTAAGGGGAAAAATAAATGTCCTTAGCAGGTAGTCAGCCCCTACGCATACAAGATAAGTGCTGCTACAATAATGGTACCATTTCAAGACAATAGATTAAGGATACATTTTTGTGTTAATTGAAATAACACCATGCAACAAGAAAAATATAAAAGAAAACTACAGAACTTTTTGGTGACTTATCTAATTACCAAAACAGTTGAAACTTAAAATTCTTTGGAAGAGTTTAATCATTTCAATTTTGTATAAAATTTAGAGCTTTTGAATAGGGTGCTGTGCTGCTACACTGATTTGTACAATTTTGTTGTCAAAAATACCAACAAATTCGAATTTTCATCTCCTTTAAGCTGTTTTAATATCATTATTAATATAATAACAGCCTTATTCATAAGCGATTGTTGAAGTTAAATTACCCAAATAAAACCGGTTTCCCATACTAAACTCGTACATTAAACCAACTTTAACTTTATTAATCATTTATGAATAAGGCGGTAAATGTTTTCGGAGTTGTTAAAACGGAAATAATAATTTGCGCAAAATTTAATTATGTTTATTTCTTAAATCTTTTTATATATAAATAGGCCACATCATATTTTCTGGTACAGCTTTAAGTATCTTATGCTCATCAATATTGACTATTCATATATGCCATATATTACCCTGCCATTACACATGAAAGTACTTTTTCGTTTACACAGGAAAGTTGAAAGTTCATTTTCAAAATATCGTCGAAGCGAAGAGTTGCATGTATTGCAATACTTCTTGTTTTTTTGTTTAATGCCTAATTAGAGTCACCAAGATTATCACATACAGAAATTTTAGTGATATTATTGTTATGCATATTTGAAGAAAAAAATATGGGCTTAAATCTAGTTTAGCCAAGTAGCTCCAAATGAAAAAAATATCCTATCTTATAGAAAATTGAAAAATAAGAAGAAAATATAAAATAAAAAAGTTGGCGGCCTGGGCCTCTCTGGTGGTTATGGGCCTCTGAAGTTTTCATATAAATCAAAGTACGCATCACATTTCTCAAAAAAAATAAAAAATAAAAAAATACCCTATCCGATAGAATATAAAAAATAAGAAAAAAAATTAAATAAAAATATTGGTGGCGAGCCATATTTTCCGAGTTATTGACCTCTTAAGTTCTAGTGCAAAATTGTGATTATACGTAATATTTTCTAACGGATGTGGTCACAATTCGACATACATAGAAGAGAAAACTTTTTAAGGCCGGCTAGTCAGAAAATCTTTACTCAGCAAAGCCGCTATTCGACATACATAAAGGGGAAAATCTTTAAGCCCGCCCGGCTGTGCAGAAAAGCTTTACTCAGCGAAGCCGCTATTCGACATAAATAGAGGAGAAAGTCCTTAAGCCTGGCCGAAGGCCGGCTGTTCAGGAAAGCTTTATACAGCGAAGCTGTTATTCGACATACATAGAGGAGAAAATCCTTAGCCCTGGGCGAAGGCCAGCTGCGCGGAACAGTTTTACTCAGCGAAACCGCTATTCGACATACATAGAGGAGAAAATCCTTAAGCCTGACCGAAGGCCGGCTGTGCAGAGAATCTTTGCTCAACGAAGCCACTATTCACCTGATTTGTCTAAAAATTTCGCAATTTAAAGAGGCTGCACTAAGAGAATATTTTTGTCATATTTTATGATGTTATGTTATGTCCAGTTTTATTTATTCGAGATATTCTCAGGAATTCAAGTTTAAAAATTATTTATTTATTGGAGGTTAAATAGATTCATATCTAATAAAAATGATTTGTTGTGTTGTTTGTATAATTTTTCTAATTTTCTTATGTTTATATTTTTGTAATTCTCATTTCTTGTTTGAGAGTATGTCTCTCTATAAGCATACGAGTTTGAAAACGTTTAAAAGATCTACTGATGAGTTGGCATTAGCAGCAACAAAATGCGGGCATATTAGGCTTGCCAGACGCGCTTGATTTGACTTGATTGTCAAGCTTTTTTAATGCCTGTCAAGAATCAAGCCAAAAATCTATTTATCAAGCTAAAAATTAATTTCGATTCTGTTAACAATGTTATGCACGAGCTTCTATGAAGCATATTATGTTATACGAATAGAGAAAAAAATCTAAATTTATATGAAAAACGAGTAAAGCTATAATGAAAATCTCCCTCCAAGAGCTTTTCCTTTTCAAATCAGAAGCTAACAAATATTTTAGAGTCATTTTATTAATGGTTCCCCTTACAAAAAATGTCGTAACTTTATTAAAAATAGAACAAAAAATTTTTTTCACAATTTTGATCTGGCAAGCCATGCCCTAGGCTTAGATTAACTTTTACATAGGAAAACATAACAATTAAAAAAAGTTTTGTAGTTATCAGGGGTCATAAAAAAATAGTTTTGTAGCTTAGTGTAATTGTTTTTGTTGTATTACATATTTTCTCAACTTTCTCAAAATGTCAGAAGAAAAATGCAGAATGCTAGAATGAACTCTTAATACTTGTAAAAGAAGTTGCTGCATAGAAAATTTTGTCTGCTTGAATACAGAAGTGTGCAGCAGTTGAACATTGACATGCAGCACCTGCTTTTTGCCTTTCAGTTTATTGTTTTTATTTCAATATATTATTTTTTCGGCTTTAAAAAAATTCTTAGTTCATTCTTTTTTTCAATTTTTTGGGAGTTTTTGTTTGTTTCAGTCAATATAGGAATGGTTGGCTGGCTGGTTGGCTGACTGGCATATGAAAAGGGATGATGTTGTTGATCTTTTGTTAACTAATTTATCATAACAGAAATCGAGCAGATGCTTTAGATTTTATCTGCATTTCTAAGATTTTAAAATGAAATTTAGAAATTGAAAAAGATGCAATTTTTTATGGTTTCGTTATGCTTTTTTTGTATGTGGGAGAAAGAACAAGAGAAAATTGATGATTGTTAAAAGATTTGATAAAAGAAAAATAAATTAGTAAATATTTCAAAGTAAAAAGCAGGTACAGTTTTTATGTTGTAAATCTTTTTCAAATGGTCAATTTAAAAAGGATTAAAAAGATGTTTTTCATTAAAGAAATATATAACAGCTGTGTGTATCTATCAAACGAGTGCAGTTTATTAGAAAATGAAAACTGCAAGTACTGTCTCTGCAAATGCATTCGTTCAAACGTGGAGACAATTTATGTAAAAACAATGTTTTTTAATTACGCACAGAAAACTTTCATGCTAAAATCGTCGAAAACAAGGCGAATTTTTCGTTAATGATTTTGCTTCATAGGTATTTCATGCTGATTCAACATGATTTTATAAAGATCATTTTTCCTTTTCAAATAACTATGAAATATAAATTAATTTAACATTCCAGTTCAGTTAGAGCAAAATGAAGTGATACTGAAATAATACGAAGAATTATGTTGTATCAAAGTTATTTCAAGTTGAAACAATGTGAGTTTGATAATAAAATAACACGAAGAATCATGTTGAATCAAAGTTGTTTTAAGTTTAAAGAACGTGAATTTTATACTGAAATAACACGAAGCATCATGTTGAATCAATGTTGTTTCAAGTTGAAACAACATGAACTTAATTTAGCAATTTTACTAATTATTTTACGTACGTGGGATGTATTAGCATATGCGTCAGAATAATTTATGTTGGTAGTTGGCTCCCCAGCTAAGATTTGAACTCTGTCTCATCTATCATCACTTGTTTTGCAGTCAATGCGCTAACCACTGCAGCCAAATATACTTTAGATATACGAGTATAAAAACCATCATCGTATATTTTTCACATTGTGTGAATTTTCGTCTGATTTCAAAAGCTAACTTTAAGAATATAACATTTAAAACTCATATTGTATATTAGATGAAAATAGAAGAGGTTCTATTTTCAACTGAGCTCAGACTAAAAATTTGAAATTGTATATTAGACACGATAATTCAATTTTATGTATTGAAATCAGACAAAAACACAGACAGTGTAATGGCAACTTAAGTAACATGAATTTCATTTTTATTCAACATTATCTAATTGATGATTTAACATAAAATTTATTTGAAATTAAAGTTATGGTCATGTTAATTTGAAATAAAATGTGACGTTGATTTTTCAATGATTCACTTAAGTAGATGCAACTTTAATTTAACATGAAAAAAATTTATTTTACTATAGAACAGGATTTTATGGATTCAATATTGAACAATTTTGTTTTAACAGTGAAAAATATTAAGTCAACGAGAATTGAGGTGGAAATAATAATTTTTCGTTTTAATATGAAGCAATGGTAATTTTAAATAAAGTCTGTACTTTTGCAGAAATTTAATATGATTTCCAATCAACAATGCGACATGTTGATTTTACATTGGTATTTTTTCTGTGTATAGGAATTAGCAGAATCTTTTGAGCGAGCGCTTTGTAGAAACAGCACATCAAATACTTTTATAGCTTGAATTTCAATAATAAATTACAGTGAAACTTGGATATTAAGAACTTCGTTATAACGAAAAACTCAATATAACGTATGTTTTATTGAGTCCCTTGAGAAAACCTTTTCATTGCAAAGTTTTTCATACAAAGATACACTATAGCTATAACGAAAAATTCTGAGCAAAAAAGGGAAATATTCATTAAAATGCCTCAATATAACGAATTCAGAATAAAACCTAAATGGTAAAGTCCTGTTATAAAAACAGCGAAATCTAAATATATTTAAAAGCGCATTTGGAAAGCTTCTATATAACGAAGTACTCGTATAAAAGCCTCAATACAACGAAGTAAGAATAAAATTTAAAGCAAAGAAAACTATAGTTATAACGAATTTTTTTCGTATTTCTTCAAGTTTCGTTATATCATGGCTTTGTTGATTATATTTATAGTGAAGCTATAGCTATAGCGAAACATTTTCGTATCCGTTTTGAATTCGTCATATCGATGTCTCACTGTATAATAGAATAATTGTCAGAATCACAAGAAGAAGTTCCAGGTTCTCATCTCAATTATTTTCTAGTTTTTGATATACTTAGCTCATAATTTAAAATAAAACCATTAAAATTTCATTTTCATATTTTCATGATTCTTTTAAATGCATCGTGTTGATTTTAAATGCAGCTCATGTTGCTATACAAAAATTTTTGTCCACTAGGTCATGTTAATAAAATAAAATTCATTTTAAATAAAAAATAGATTGAATTATGCATTTTATATTTTCAGCCATTCAATAAACCCTTTAAAAGTCTTAAGTGATTTTTCATATTCCATCAAATTTATGGAAATATTCAATATGTCTTTTTTGTCGTTTTTACAACAAACTACTCAGCATTAATAAAAAAAATACCCTCAGCTTTATTTCACATATTTTTTTAAGCTATTAAAAAATATTTTCCAATAAATAATTTTCACACTTTAGATTTCTATTTTATTTTTGTTTTTGTCCTAAATATACTCGAGGGCTTTTTGGTAAAATTTTACAAATTTATTTATTGTTTAGTTTTATAGATTTCTACATAAAAACAATTATATGATTTTTTATCACAGTTATTAAATTTATCTTTTTGTTAATAAAGCGTTTAATTTATGATTGATAAGAATAAAATTTTATTAAGACAATTTTATTGTCAAAGGAAAAATATTAAAAAAGAAGAATATACATATTAAGATTTTTTTCAATATTATATTACAAGGAGTTTATTTATGGGGTAATTACTTAAAAGTAATAAAATAAAACAAAACAAGTAATTAGATAAAAAGAAATAATGGTTTAGAGGAAGTGGTAAATGAAATTTATAAAAGCTTAACTGATTGTCCCATAATGTCGAAAAGAAAATTTCTTTCCTATATTTATATTGAAAACAATAATAACAAATTAAAATTTGGTTTTAATATAAATATACGAAAGAAAATTTCTTATCGACATTGCGGGACAGGCAGTAAAAGTATTCGAAACTGAAAACACTAAAAACGTCTTTAAATAAAATCGTATTTATTGATGAATTGATTTGTTTTCGTTATAAGTTTTAGGCACAATTTCATAATGAAAACATTAACTTAACACTTAAAATGTAAAAAAATACATTATATGGCATGATTTATTTCTTATCGAATATTAGCATTTCCTTTACAATGAAATATTTTTTAATATGTACATTAGGGTCATGAATATTTTTTGGCGACACCCTCCAGTTCAAAAATAGTGTAGGGGATGGAAAATAAGCAAAAACAGCGATCTCACTTTTTCGCGATTGTGCAAAAAGTTCACGCACCAAATGCATTGAAGTTTTGCATACACAATTTTTTTATTAAAAAAAGTGATATTTTTTCGAAATAACAAAATTTTTTGGCTTTTTCGTACTTACTTAATCGTACTTACAAATTCATTACCCGCTTGAGTAAAAAAATAACGTTAAAATATGTATGTATGTATGTCTTCTTTAATAAAAAAAACGTATACATATACAAAACTTCAATGCATTTGGTGCGTGAACTTTTTTCACGATCGCGAAAGAGTGATATCGCAGTTCTTACTATTTTTCAATGTCCTATACGATTTTGGAACTGGACCTTGTATATTTCCAAAAAATGTAAAAAGTCATCACCCTAATGTACATTCTTTAATTACTTTGTGTGGTTCATTTATCTTTCGCTATTATATCGCACATGCACTACAAAATTGGTATAGCTCAAAAAACTGGTTTTGGAGAAAACGAAATTTAAGTTTTATCTGAAAATAAAAAAATTTCTTCTTAAAGAATATGAACCATTTTTTTTTTGAGCATCCTTCCTTTTATAGTACATGTGCGATATGTTTGGTTTGAACAAACTTTTGCTAGCCGTACCCTAAATTTGCTTGACCTATTTTTGTGTTTTTTAACCGACTTCAAAAAGGAAGGAGGTTATCAATTCGTGTGTATGTTTTTTTTACTTTTTTATGTTTGTACACGCATAACTCTGTTATTTTTAACCGATTTTCAAAATTTTTTTGTTTGAAAGGGCTTGCTTGCAGATTGGTCCCATGATTTTTTTCGAAAATCGGGGGGTGGAAGTATTTCTCCCAAAATATTAATTATCGCATAACTCCTCCGTTTATGCACCGATTTTCAGAATTCTTTTATTGTTTGAAAGGCGTTGCTTGCAGGTTGGTTTCGAAAATCGGGGGAAGTCCCCCCCCCCCACCAAAAAAATATTGGTTATCGCATAACTCCTCCATTTATGGACCGATTTTAAAAATTCTCTTTTTTTGTTCGAAAGGCTTTGCCTGCAGTTTGGTTCCATAATTTTTTTTTCGAAAATTCCCGCTCCTCGGATATATTGATTATCGTATAACTTCTCCATTTATGGACCGATTTTCAAAAATTTTTATGTTTGAAATGCTTTGCTTGCAGTTTAATCCCATATTTTTTCGAAAATCGGACGGGCCATTGCCCCGCCCCCCTTCTCACTCAAATATTGACTATCGTATAACTCCTCCATTAATAAACCGATTTTTAAATTATTCAAAAGGTTTGCTTCCAGTTTGGTCCCATAATTTGTTTTTGATTACCGCATAATTCTGCTATTTATGTACCAATTTTGAAAATTTTTTATATTAAATGGCGTACAAGATTTGGCTCTTTGTATTGAAGTCGGTTTTTTTTGCCAGAATTATTGTAAATTGCGTCGGTATTTTAAGTCGGGTGAAAGTTGGTACAATTGTACCATTTTTGGTACAATTCGGAATGACTTATTTAGTAAAATTAATAATTTTTCTATTTTTTTAGAAACCCTACTTATTGCATTTCTTTTATTGTGATAAAATATTTTATCCTTTTCGTCCGCTCGAACATATGCCACTTTTATCTGAATTAAATTTAAATTTTGCGAAATATTGAAAACAAAGTTTGGCTTTAAAGTTGCCAAATAAGGTTAGCTCATAAAACGTCTCTAAAATTTCATGCTCTTACTGATCATGATACATATTAGTCTGGAAAAAATAAAATTTTATAAATTTATTTGCATTGAGTAAAGGTAAAATTTTCGGAACTTTATTGAAACTACGTATATCGTTCTACCTTCCAATAGATAGTTTGTGAGCTATTTTCGATTAGGAATTTCAATAGGTAAATCCGCCTTCTGCACAGTTTCCTTTTTGCCACAGATATATGTACAGAAAAGTGATGTATTTTCTGTACTTCAAAAATATTTCTGGTTTCAAAAGTCTGTTTTGGTACAATTATGCCCAAAAAAGTACAATTTTAGAGAAAACTTGGTACAATGTTAAAATCTCACTTGCCTATCGTTGTTAAATAATGGCTTGCCTTGATTTCTATCTCAACTCATTTCTTTAACGAAGGCCAAATCCTTGACATCACTCCTTGTATCTCGGATCCTTCCCCTTAAGTGCAATTATTCTAAGCGAGAAAAAATTTTATATTTTAAAAGCTAGAATTATATTGTGGCCTAAAAAATTTTTCATTACGGAGGAAATATCCTAGATATCACAAGCCGTGTCTAGAATTTGACGTACAATTAGAAAACCTTAAAACTGAAACTGTATCCAAAATATTAACAATATATTCCGATCGGGCTTAGAATGGCAACGCAATATAAATCCATAAAACTAAATAGCCTGTCAGTATCCTCTTTTAAGTTCATGGTATTATTTATCTTTTTTGAATATATAACGGTTTTATTCTTATAAATAAACAGACAAGTCCTTGAAAAAGTCGACAAACAATCGACGAAACGTCGAGTAAAATTTTAATTAATTTGTTTTAATTACTGGAAACTATATGCCTTATTACCTAAAGGAAAGCACATTCAACAATAAAGTATTTAACCCATTGGCCAATTACAGCAGACTTATCAAAATTTGCTTTTGTTGTTGCTTTTTAATGTAAATAAGAGTTCAAAATGAAACATTTATTGAAGCAGAGAAACTATTTATTGAATTTAGAAGTTAATTTCAGCAAATGCCTGTGTGAAAATAAAATATTAAATTTTTATTATGTATTCTATAAAAAAAAATAATCAATATCTATGGCAGTGCTTCATAAATTTATCAAATGATTTTAAGGCGCAATAGCGCTGTATTAAATTTGTTAAGGGGAAAACTTTCGTATTCATATTCGAAAATTCAACTCTAAAAGTATTGTGTATTTACTTTTGGTAAAATATGTTCAAATACTCAACACTTTTACAACTCTAGTGATAATATAGTAATTAATTATGTTTTTCTTCTATATAAAAATAAGCAGCTGATAAATTCAAAATAACAAAAAACAATCTCCGAATTTCAATCATCGATATTAAGCACATAAGCACAGCAGTTAGCATAAATACGCACCAGCAAGTATAAGTTTTTAACTTCAAATTCGCCCTTTTCCAAATCAAATTCATGTTTTTAAAAATAAATTCATAATTTTTCAAATAAAATTGTGTATTTAAGCGTTTTTCAAACCACATCCGGAATCTTAAAAATCAAGATCAGGCTTTATTGAATAAAATTCATTGTGTTTAATTAAATTATACAATTTCTGCAGGTTTTTTCTTGTAGCAACTATAATATTTTTTTGTATTTTTATAGATACGTAAGAGTATTTAAGTAACTTATAGACTCCTATCAGCCGTAATTTATTTTTTAAATTGAACATTTTATCTTCTAATAACTTTTATCATCTTTATCTCTCTCTCTCTCTCTCTCTCTTATTGCACAATAAAGTTTCTTTTTATATGTATATGGGCACAGAAAATGCAAAAAGCCCTATCTAGAAGCATAAAACTTGTTTAAATGAAAAATATATGGACAATTAGTGCATCGTTTTACATTAAAAGAAATTTATTTGCTGATGGTTAAGCATTGTCTATATACATTTCCCCAGCAAAAATTTTTGTGATTTTTGTAATCGGTAGTACTTTATTAATGTGTTACATATTAATGAGTGGTACTTATTTATCATATTACTATGCTTTAAATCAGAAGTACCACCTAGCATTAATAAAACTACACAGAAAAAAATATTACTTATATCCAGAGAATTTTTTCATAAATGCTATGAATCTAACATGATCATTTTTCCAAATTATTTTCATTCCAGCTAAGAACTTTTACATAAATGAATTCATAAATTCTTTAAAAATTATTTTTAAAAATTCAGTATTGAACTTGTATAGTCTGTTGTACTAAGCACAACTATTTCCTTTTTGCCAAATAGACTATTTGAAATTAATTGTAATTTTACTTTATATAAATAGAAAAGCATTTTAGAATTTGTTGAGAAAAAAGTTGAAAATTTTTTTCAAAGCAACTTTGATTTCATAAAAAAGCTAAATTCATACTGGGAATGAAAAAATTCCTGTATTTTATTTATAAATTACTAAAATATATGAACAATAGATTATGAACTTTTTTCATACTATTTATGTTCAAACTTTTTTCTGTGTAGTACGTATTTTTCTCATTATCTGAAAGTAGGAACAATTTGTTGATATGTATTAATAAAATAAGTACACAACCACTTTTTATGTCAACATGTGTTTATATATGAAAACTAATTTTTGTCGCTTAAGCTTATAAGTCAACAGTAACTGAGTGGGTAAAGTTCTTTTCTTTAAATTTGAACGAGCACAGGTTCGTATCCCAAATGGGTCAAAAATAAAAAATAAAAAAATTTAATAAATATAAATAAAATAGAATGTGTGTAAAATTTATTTTTAATTTGTTTATTTGACTACTTATTTTTTAGCTTCAAGTAAGCCAAATAATAACTAGTTATTGCTGTGACAATGTAAATACATTTGGGTATCCTTTATTTTTTGGACTTCTCAAACAAAAATAAGTAGTTATCGAGTCAAATTGTAAGTAGTTACGACTTAAATCCTCATATACTTTTTTTGCCTACCAGTAAGCAAAGTTTTTGCTGGGTCATTAGTGCCTTACCAAATCGTCAGTAGACTTCAACTATATTTTTGAAAAGTTACAGACGTCTTATCATATGTACAGACTTTCAAAAACCATTTGAGAATTTACAAATAAATGATTTTCAAAAATAAGCATAGTAGGCTTTGAAACTTATACAAAACCCAGCAAATATTTTTTTTCGATATGAACTTATATTATCTTTCTACACCTTTACAATAATTATATAAATTTGTTGGTGCTTTTTTACTTTTATATTGTAAAACTTTGCACTAATTGTCAATATATTTTTCATTTAAACAAGTTTTATGTTTCTACTGTAATACAACTTTTAAAATATTAGATAGGGTTTTTTTGCATATTCTGTAACGATATAAATATATACATACATATGTATATTATTTACAAATTTAATTGCCAAATTAAACGAACATTTTAAATTAAAAACACAGTAGATTTATGATTAAAGCATTTGTGCTATTTTTATAGCATTTTAATTTTAATTCATGAGTCTGCTTGCTGTAGTATTACGCACAAAGGCAAAGTTTCTTATGTCGGCTCGTAAAACTTAAAAGCTCTTAAAAGTTAAATCCAAATGCTTGCTATTGGTTTTATCTATTTATATCTCTAAAAAGGTTAGATTAGCCAATAACTCTATAATAAATTTCTAAACTTAATTCTTCTATAGTTTTGAGTAGGTTGGTTGCATTTGTAACTAAAAATCAATTAGTTAGACTGACAGACGAAATATAAAAATAGTGTGATGCAGCATGAACACTTTAGCGTGTTAGCATTTTAAAGATGTCTGTTCGTTCATCATAAAAATGATTCACTAAATCGGATCAATCCCTTAAGAAATGCAGCTGCATTAAAAATAAATTAACGACCTTAACACATTTTCTTGATGTGTGCTGTTTGACTGGGTGTTCAGTGTTCAATGTTTTTATTTTAATTTGGATAATTTTTCTAAAATTTAAGGAAACTGTAAATTTTCGATTTGTCAGTTGTAATAATAAAAATTGTCTGCTTTTATTAGGCACATAATAAATTTGATTTAATTTGTTTTTTTTTAGTTTGGCTAGCAAAGAAAAACATTACTTTTTTGTTAACTTTTGTATAGAAATAAAAATAAATTTTTGACACGCATGATATTTTCAATGAATCTGTTGGTTTTGGCTATTTAATATTCATTTACGTTTTACATAAATAATTTTTATTTTCTTTTCTTTTTTGTTTTATTTATTTTTGTGTATTCAGTTTAAAGCTTCTGTGATTATTGTGTGTAAAGCTATAAAGCACGATTTTCATGTAAAATTGAATTATGTTTATAGTATCGAATAAAAGAAGTGAACATCATTATGGTAATATTAAGGGACATCACAGTTAATTATGGTAGGGGTAAAACTATTTATGATATTCTTAGTTTTTACATTTATTTTTAAAATTCAGAGACAAGAGTAAGCTAATACTAAATTCACGCTAATAAATATTGAATGAAATTTGTTGCATTAAACTTTTTTATTTACCAATTTCCGTTTGGGAGTTACGGTGCCACAGATCATACATGGAGTAGTTCATTAAACTGACAATTAATTGTCGATTTCAATAGAATTGATTAATAAGTAATGCTAATTAAATATTTGGCATTACGATTACGTTAAACAATTATAATGCTTTTTGAATGAAAAGGTTTCATTACTAAAAATTTTAAAACAAAATCATTATCATTAAATAATGCTTAAAGTTTCTCTAAGCATTATCATTATGTAAAACCACTCGTACTATAGTTATTTTGAAAAACGTGGCCGTTGAAAAAGATATATGCAGATTTAAACAATAGTTCCAGTTCTGGATGAATTTGTACATGTTCAATTTTGAGTGATTCTGAGAATCTCGATTCGAAATGATTTACAAAATTAGAACGGGGAAAAAATCTGAAAAATTGTCTGGCATAAGCGAACGATTTCAACAGATTAAGAACCCAAAACAGTGTCATACACATGCACAATTTTTACATGTACATATATGCAAAATTCGAAAAAAAAGCCAACAAAGTTGCGAAAATTCGCGAAAAATTCTATAACTGAAAAAAAGCCCTAAAATTTTTTAAAATTTGCAAAAGCTGGCTAACATCTAGAAAATAGCAAAGTCTAATACCGCTTAACCAGTTTTTGCCTTTCTGAAAAGAAACCGCTATCGAATAATATATGTTTTCGAATTCTGCATGCCGGTTTTTATGTGACGATTACCGGAATTTTTCAAAATACCCCAAATGATATTTTTACATTTGTTTAACTTTTATTTTAGCGAGCGTTTATTCCACCTCAAGTTTAATTAAAAATATGTAAAGAAATCGGTTGAAATTGCGTCATCCTGCCCATTATATTATTTTTAATTATAATTTAAAAGGGATATACGGCCCTAACTTCCAAAGGACTATTCGCATGGGTAGGTACCCTACGATTTGCCAAAGGGATGTCTGTGCCATCCTTATTTGTTCTAGAGAATGCCTGAGGAGAAAGTGTAAGGGTATTCGTATCTACTTGATGTCAGATAGCCAAGCAGCGCTCAAAGTCTTACAGCCTTATGCAAAAAAAAAATCTTACCTGAGGTTTGAAGTTCATGTCAGCTACCAGCGACATTAACGCCAACATACCTATGTTAAAAAATAGTATGCAAAAACACTATGTTAACTACTGTATGCTTTAATAAATTTGACATGTTGGTACTCTCTTGTCTCTTTATAGTTAACGATGCAACAAAACGATTATTAATTCATCCGAATATTCGGATATATTAATAGTGTTTTGTATAGTATTAATATAAAATGAAATTTTTCTTTATTTAAGATGTAAATTAATATTTATACTACATAAAAACATAAACTAAATACATTTATAGTAATGTAAAATAATAAATACGCTAATTTTTTGTTAAGGATTTAAAGTACTTTAAATAATCGGTTTAAATATTAAACCGGTTTAAATATTAAACCGATTATTTGAAGTACGAGCTTTGTTTACTTGTGTTGATTGTATGTACATCACTATAAAGTTTTGTAGATTTACATAATGTTGCCAAGTAATTTTTGGTGGATGCTTTGAAAATTAATAAAAAAGAGTAAAAGGTCCGAAAATTGGAACGAAGAGGACAAAGTAAGTATAGTTATTGTTATAGTTTGATAAAATTTTTGTTAAAAATACTTTTTAATACTTGGGATGACCACTTTGAAGTGGTCATCTGGAAGGAAGAAGCCATCAATAATCGTTTTATAAGTTCGTTGCCAATAATAGCCCGCCAATTGGTTTATACGTTCTAAATGAAATATTACACATTAAAAAATAATTTTCACATAAAATGAAAATTAGTCTTACCAATTCTGTTCACTAAATTGAAAGTATCCATTTTTATATCATAAATCCACACAATTTAAAATGTTTTCATTAAATTTTTTCACAAAAACTTTATTCGTCAAAACAATAAATATTTTAACATCGCTTCAAAGTAGTTGGGTAGCTGCTTTAAATTATTTGATTTTAACATCGGTTTACATGACGCGTGTTAAGCTAACAATCGTTTTTGCATGAAACTTTAAGGAATTTGGCTTAACGTTGGTTTACCAACCTGTGTTAATTTTTTTTTTGCATAAGGCTGTTAATCTTTTATGAGATAAGGTCGGGTATTTTCATGGATTGTGTTACATCTCTAAATGAACTTGGCGCTCAAAATAAACTGACATTATGTTGGGTGCATGGCCACGAAGACCATGCTAGCTATCAGAGGAGCCGAGCGTAGGTTTATAGGACCGGATCGGTTCTTTGACATGTATCGAGGATATGTCATAGAATAGAATAACTCCTGGGCTCAAATTTGCTCGCCATTGGGATGCCTTTCACGGTCTAAGACAAGCAAAACGATTGATTATATTATTCCAAAACAAGTCCCAAAAGTTAATGCTATTTGACAACAATCACCTTATATTATTTGAGTAATCTAAGGTAAGGGTAGTTTCAGACGATACCAATTTATCATTGGCAATTTTGAGATCAAAAATAATAACAACACAAGTCTTCAAGGCTTTGGACGTGAGCAACTTAAGGTTGCTTGTTAAGATCGATTAACAAATTTTTGTTTTATTTACAATTAAGGGAGGGAACTCAGTTGATCAAAATTGAGATTTCCATAGAACACATACAAATTAAAATTTTACTGTTGTATGAAAATTGAGTTCCCTCATTTAATTGTGAATAAAATCAAAAGTTGTGGATACATTTTAATGAAATACGACTTATTTTGCTTCTTAGTTTTTTTAATTAAATAAATTTTTAAAAACAAAAATTTTTATAAAAATTTTTTTTCCTCAAGTTCCACGATGTCTCAGAAACTACTTACTGAGCAGATTAAAAAAAACCGTTAGTACGGCTTAAAGATGATATTGCTGTCGAGTTTTAATTTTTTCTTTTAATTGAATAGGGCAAACCGTTCTCCAGTTATGTTAAATTTTCTTGCAACTACCTAATTTTTTAAATAAATGTTTACCTCGAAAATCAGAACCAATAAAATAAACCGTCTGCAGATTCAATTGTAATTCGCAAAGCGGCAATTGTAATTCAGATTAGTTAAATGAAATTCAGAAAGCGTCAATTGTTATTCAGATTAGTCAAAAGTAGTATCAATTATTTTCAAAAACCAGCCTCATTTATATGCCATCCTAGGAAATTTTCGAAAAAATATGGGAAAATAACAAAGCGATAACTGGAATTTAAATTTTCCACTTTACTAAAACTAAAGAATAAGTCTCGGAATGCAGAAAACAACGCTTATCTGTAGACAAAATTGTATTAAACTATTGATTTTTGTTTATTTTATAGATGTAAGTTCAACTATGTCCTGTACGTGACAAAATATAAAAACGTATTTTTAATTATAATTATATGTTTTTAATTTTTTTTGCGCCAGAAGCAAGCTTGATTCTTATTTATAATTTGCTTCTTAAACATTTTTTCTACATGTGTAATAGTTTCGCTGGAATTTTCACTCAATTAAAGAATTTCAAATGTTGGTTGACTGCAACAGACCCACACGTGACGGACTATGCCAACTCTTTTTCTTCAATGTTTGATGAACTATTTAAAAAAAATTCTATGTAATGTTAAAGGCTAGTATGTAGTCTATTAAATAATAGAAAAGATATTAGTTATCTGCTTTATCAATTAAGATTTATATGTAATATATGCGGTAGGAATAGTTGAATTTGTCTGTACGTGACAGTGGAATGCTCCATTAACTGAACAATAACCAAAAAATATTTCGGAAAGTAACAACGAATGTAGATATGTATTTTTTTCAACGGCAATAAAGTGCCCGCACGCAATTGTAAGTCGATTTAGTTCATTAGGGCTTAAAACTATTTGAATGAATTAAGAAGCTACGTTGTTTTTAGAAAAAACATTCCAGAATGGGTCCATGTTATTGGCATGTAAAATAATGTAATATAACATCAATAACTCAAAATCGACAAAAATGCACATCGGCACTTATTCAAGAAAACGACAGAGCTATTTTTACTAATAAAAACAGTTATTTCATAAAAATTGCAACAACAATTTACATTAACAGTAAGTTAACAATTTAAATTGGTTAGATTTACTTACAATTGTATTTTGAGTGTATTAATGCCATTTTCTACATTTTGCAGGAGTAGACATTAAAAGAGTTTTAGCTCTTAAAAAATAAGTAGAAAATAGCTCAGTTGTAGAGATCATGTCTTAAATCCGAAGAAGATGGGCTCGCATCCCAGTGGATATATGTTTATTTAATATATATTTTTTGTTACACATTAATGAAGAAATTTATTAAAATCATCGAGTTTTCAGATATACCGATACACTCTGAACGTACATATCTAGACACACTAAATAACCCATGAAAACTACTTAGAACCTTAAAAATTGCCGTTTTTCACCAGTTAGGCTTTATTTTTATTGCATTTTTTACTTTCTTCATTGTTGCTCCATTTCTTATGTTGCCGCTTTAAGTGTTAACTATTTTTTAGGGTTTGTTGCTGTTTTCCCAAATATTGTTAGAGCCCTGTAAGTTATTCTGAAAAAAGTGAAAAAAAAATTTCCTAAATCTATTAAAAAAAAGTGCACAAAAACTTTTTTTTGACATAAAATGTTAATATAATCTGTTTAGCGGCCTGTTAGCTACATTAGTAGTTAAGCGGTATCTTTAAGTTTATATTAGCTGTTGGCAAAATAGTAATGACCAGGGCTCGGATTTTTATGTCACTAAAAATTGATTTTAAGTGCTTAACAAATGCACCTAAAAATTATAAATATGAGCAAAAATATGCACTAACAAAGTAAAAAAACTAAAATAATATGAAAATATATATTTTGAATTTTTTATTACTATTAGAGAAAAAACATAAAACAAACAGAATTGGGTCTATTATTTAATGCAACAGAACTTTAGTTGCGTTGCCAGTCGGCAACTGAAAATTAATGGTTGCCAGAAAATCACTAAATAGCAACTGAAATTGCCCGTTGCCATCAGTAGTATCGTTTTCAGCAACTGGCAACCCAACTGATATGCTCGGTTGCCATCAATAATCACCCTATTAATATTTTTTTCAAAAACTGAGAGATATGCATTAAAAAATTTTGTAACTCCAAAAATACGGATTTATTGCCAAAAATATGCAAAAATATGCACTTACCACCAAAATATGCAAAACTATGCAACTACAAATCGATGCCAAACTACTTAAAATTTTATGGTTCTTATAGATAATTAGTCAATACAAAAAACATTCATTTGCATGACAGTCCGAGCCCTGCTAATGACATATTTTTTGAGGGTCTACTGATCTTCAAAAACTTTGGAGATCCATAAAAAAATTGGCCACCAAATTCGCTAAACTGAGTATAGGGTTTTACTACCCCGTTGTAGTACAATCGAACCTGTATTGTCCAGTCCGTGTGTTTTTCCAAAAGTCTTCATTTATTGCATAGTGCTACCAACGAAATGTTAAATAGATTTTTGATTTCACGCTACGTCCAACATTGGTCGTAAATAGTGAACTCTCAAACGAAATTATAAATCTATCATTAGAAAAACTACATCAAGTTTTTAAAACTTCTTTACAGAATATAATAAAATATTTATAAGGCCGCTTCCGAAAACAACGTTGTTCTATTCTGCCGTATAATTGAAAATTAAATTTTCCCTTGTTCTTTGGAATATTGATTATTAATTTTCCCTTGTTCTTTGGAATATTGATTATAACGTTGCGTTATTGATTACAATGTTACAAACTTTAGCTCATATAACCACTATGATAAATTTTAGTGTTATAGATTTGCAATTATTGTTGCATAGTAATAAAACTTTGGTTGTAGTCAAAGATTTTTTTGCCTAATTATAATGCTATATGCACCTATATTACCATTTCTATGAATGGTAATAATGTAATGATGATATGTAAGCATGATTTTGTTTATCGTAATCTAATTAAGGTTTATAATATTTAAAAACAACAATGACTTTATTTTAATTGCGGACAACATAATATTGTTGTCTCAACCATTCGACGATCATATACATGCATAGATTTTTTGAAAACAAACATTCTTTGTTTGTCTTATACTCATACTTTGATTGCTAGTGATCTGACCCGAAATAGTACAGTTATTGCTAATATTTTATTGTTGGTGATTTTATGTTATTGTTGCATAATAATAACACTTTGATTGTCGTCAGAATGTTTTAGAAAAATTATATTGTTAAATGCAGCCATGTTTCATTTTTTGTGAATGATAATAATGTAATAATGAAAGGTAAACATGGCTTTGTTTATCGTAACATAATTAATTAGCTTATACAATAATTTAATATATTAAGAACTTGTTTTGCACAACCATATTGTTACCGACAACAATTTACATTTCTAAATAATGCAAATATGTTTAACTTTTTTATTCTTTCAGTTTGCCTCTATTTTTATGATAGATAAAAACTGTATTTGTTTAAGATTTTTAAAGCACAAAACAACAAGTCAGATCTAAACAATTGAAATTTAAATTAATTAAAAGTCAAAAGAAAACCAAGGTGAAATTTTCTAAATAAAATATTGTAAAAATATTATATTAATAAAGTTTCGTCCTTAGAATTTTTAGCTATTAAAACTTGCTATATTTTTTAAACTTAATATGACAAATAACATAATATTGTTGTCGCAACCATACCACGACTGTGTCCTTTCTATGCGTGAACTTAAAACGTTCTTAATTTTAAGAGTTCCAAAATTTACTGATATTATATACCGCTAATATAAAACTATATGTATGCCGAAAAACAAGCGTGTGAGTGGCTCAATGCTAATTTCAGCATCTCGGCTGAAATATATTGTACCTCCCGATTATGCCATTTAGGGGCCAGCCTCCTGATATCATATTTCAACCATAAACTTGGCTTTGAAAGAAAGCAAATTATATTTTTCAGTTCTTTATTTCAATCTTAAGTTTCTCGCCTCTAAGAAAAATGCCCCGCATATAAAAATCATAAAAACTTTTATTTGTTCTAAAAACAGTTTTTTGTAAATTTAAAAATTCTTAGCACTTGTATTCAAATTTTTTTCGTATGTATACTTAAAAATTTATATGGTTTAATTGCATTTGAAAATGTTTTAAATTGATACCGCCATTTCCTGTCCATGGGTGTCTTCAGGCAGACAATACTTTGTTTTTGTTCTTACCGAAAAAAAACTTTAATAATAAAGTGTTTTTGAAAGACTTAAATTTGAAAGAAATGTGATTCTATGTTTAAATGACGATTTGAATTTAAAAATTAAACAAAAGCAGCAATTCATACGTGCTTTTGAGTGTGTTTTTTCTATCACTTATCGATTTGGGCTTATTTTACTGCTAATGATTTTGTTTAATTATGCCCACATTTTGTAACTTTAATATCCAGCTGTTTGAAATATAAATGGATTTTAAAGAAAACCTAAAGTATCTATTTGGAATTGTAATTAAGCACAATTGTTAGAGCCAAAGTTTGGGAGGAACCATCATTCGAAGTGTGATGATGTAAGTAAATTTTAAGTTTGTAATAACGCTTATTTAAATTTTAATTATCATTGATTAGTTTGTGGTTGGGGCTTTAGAACTAAAAATAAATAAATATTATGCAGGTGTTTTATTAATTTATAAATGGTTTTTTAAAACACTTTTAGCATGCATAAAGAAAACGAGAATCAAACTTCGCTGCGAGAATTTTTAATTTGGTTTCTCGTACATGAAAATTTAAGAAGTGAATACTTAACATCAATTAAAATCTTTTGATTTAGTGTAAACGAATGAATGAAAACTCTTTCAAGAAGCCTTGACAAATTGTAAAAACTTTTATACAAAAGAACTGAAAACATCGCATCAGTTTCGGAGTATGAGATCACATCACATCTTTCGTAATATGCATTCTATATTAATGAAACCGCTATCGTTTAAAGGACCTTAAAATACCTGTCAATCAGTATATAAAAGGTTTACATCAATTGACATATCGCGAGCCTAAGGTAAATTTTTATAATTATATTTATTATTTTAATGAGCCTGTTCTGTGTTTCACTCAAAATGAAAATAGTGTGTATTAAATTAAAATCGTTGTTATAAATATATTTTTAATAAAAAATGAAAAATTTTTTTTTATTATTTTCACTTTTTCGAAATACATTGGTTTTTAATTCAAAGTGATTATAATAAGGCAAAAGTATGCAACATTTTTGGCCAGAAATAATTAGACAGGAGACAATTGTTCAATTCACAAACTCAGTCGTATGTCTTATAGTTTAAAAAAAACCGATATTTGTTTATGTGCTTGTGAACAGACAAATTTGTTGTATCGTTATTTTGTCGTATTTTAAATGTCAATTTAATTCACCTTGATTTGATACCATGAAATGAAACCAGGTATGGCAATTTCAATTTGACGCGAAATAGAATAAATTTTTTCGCGACAAGCAATTTTGATTAAAATAGTTCGAAAATTAAATTGAAATGAATTAAGTATATATTTATCATTAAGAGAAGTGTTTTTTTTTTTTGGTGTTCTTATCACATATATAAAAGATTTTTACAAATTAATCTAACAAATAGAATATTCCCAGACCTGGTCTAAATACAACTATTTGAAGAACATATAAAATTCAATCGTATAATTATAACGCACTTTTGTATGAAAATTACCAACAACAAAAATACAATATTGTATAATTAGACGATTACACAACACATACGACGTTAATACGAGCTTGTGAATTGAACAATTATTCCAAGTATCAAAGCAAAAATTAACCTTAATTAATTTCTCAATATACACGGCAAACCATAACAACGTTGCTGTCGGAAGCCGCAACACTTCCTCATCAGTGTTCATCACACAGAGAATTAGTAATAAAAGTAAAATTTCTAATTAATTTACAAATATTTCTTGAAGTGGAGACACTCTAAGCATTGTTGATGCTTTTTCCAAATTTTTGTTGACGTCAATTGACTTTATTTCGCACCACAGTGGCCGGGTTCAAGGATATAAAAATATTTATAGAAGCATATAAATATGGATATTTGAACTTGCTGTCATTTTTAAAAGTATCGATATTATGACACATTTAAAAGTTTCATAATTTCCATAATAATAATGTCATAAAGTCCATGAACATTATGACACTTTCAAAAGTGTCATAATATCCACGGACATTATATTACTGGACATTATAACATGCCACTACTGTATTCAATTCAACCTTAATAAGAGCACAACAAGTCCGTATTCAAAACAGAAAGCGATATATTCACAAACAAATTATTTTTGTGAACTTTGACCTTTGATATCTCGTGACGCGTGCACAAAATTTCAGCTTATATCAAATTAAAAGTTTAAACCCGTATGTGACTGGGGTAAATAGAGCTCGAAATATCACCTTAAATAATTAAATTATTCAGAAATATTCTCAAACTAATGGGCAGATATAGAAATAATGTTCGCTCGGTCTAAAGATATTTTTTTTGTCGAGTTTTAGTTTTTCTCTTTTACTGAATAGGGCAATCCCTTCTCCAGTTATGATAATATATATCGTGCAAGTTCATTCAATTTTGATATAATGGCACATATATCTCGAAAACTGGAGCGTATAAAATAGTTGAGCTCAGATTCGCGCTCAGCGGCCCAATTAGCTAATAAAGAAACAATTTTTAGTTCTAAGTAACGAAAAAGTGTATCGAAATTTTGTAAATTAGTGTAATCATTTTGAAATTTGATTTTAATTTAGATAAAAATCGGTAAGGCAAAAGCTGTTGGAAACTGCACAGGCAATAACTTTTGAGAAAAAATTTTTTTGTAAACACTATATGTATTAAGTTATGAAACATAAAAAATAGCATTTACTCAAAGTTGACCTGAACATTTTTTAGTGTAGTTTTTTTATAAATACCCATCGTTTTACGGTATGAGACTTGAAGAAATCCAAATTTTAATTTTTACGCCACTCTAATGTACATGTGTAACTATTTTGCTCCATTTATAAAAAATACACAAAATATGAGGGAACCAAAAAAGGAATCATTAATGATTAGAGATCAGTGGTTCAGAAAAAATGTTCAAGGTTTTTTTTGCTATTTCAAAGATAAAACAAGAAGACTTGATAATAACAATATCCCACTGAAAATAATCCATGCAACATTTTACGAGAAAAACTTTCGTAGTGACTTTTTTCGTAGTATATACGAAACTTTCGTATATATTACGAAAAAACATTTAGGAAATATTTTTTTGAATTTACGAAAGTAACGAATACCTTTCGTAAACATTTTTCCTTGTTAAAAAATATATTTGAAATAAAAAAATAAATTAAAATATGAAGATTGCGAGTTCGTGCCCCGGTTGAGCCATACTTATTTCTTACTTTTATTTTTTAATTATTTTCGTACATTTCGTATATTTTACGACAGAATTTCGTGGTGCGAAATTACGAAATATTTCGTAATATGTACGAGCGTTTTCGTGCATATGTTGCATGGAATTTTTTTCAGTGAAGGAAATATCACGATTTTTTATATTTGCGATTTTCAAATTGTGCTAAACAAAACACGGCGATACCAATATATATAGTAAAATCGGTACAGTTCTACCATGATATCCACCCATGTTGAGGATAATTAAAAGGTAACATCATTAAATTTCTTTCATATAAACTTTAAAACAAAAACTTACAAAAACTTTAAAACAAAAATGTAAAACAGTTTTATAACATTTTACTTGTACCTAAAGTTTAAATGCCATTTAAATTTATTTAGTTTTATTACTCACTCACAATCGATTGTTTGTTTCAATACCCGCATTGATTTTCAATTAGTTACTTTTTCTAACAAAAAACATCAAATTACATTAAAAAATCTCTATATGATTACTTTTTCCTTGAATTTCTTTAGAATTTCCAAGAAGAAACTATAGAAATCATACAACACATAAAACCAAAATTTTTATTGCTTTCAAATGCATGTTGCATTAGAGACTGCACATGCACACAAATGTTGCACATACACGTAATCGTAAAATTTTTAAAATTATTTTCAAAACTCACATATTGTTACACTCAAACACGCACACACTCGTATTATTTATAGCAGAGTTTTTGTTGAAATCCAAAACTTTACCAGGTTTCTTATTTCATTCTTAAAGTGCATTTTGCGTCACAGTGAAACGATGCAGCTCATAAATTAGCTGGAAGCGTTAATGTATGCAACCACTAAGTTTGTTGTAAAATGTTTTCAACGTTTTGTAACTTCTCAAATAAAATATTGAAGATAAGGTTTCGTTCAAAAATAATATAAAGATGCGTGATTTTTCTTCTTTGCTTGAGTAAATTTTAAATGCTTTTCTCTAAAATATTTATACAAATCTATTGTAAATATTTGTGAATATTAAGATGTTACCAGTTTGCTAGAAAATGGTTTGAGCTTTCTAAAATTTCTTTACATGAAATCAGAAAATTCAAAAGAGTGATTTTTGTTTCAGACAACTTGACAACTGCACAGAAAAAGTGTGTACATAGTATGAAAAAAGTTAATAATCTATTGTTCACACATTTTATTAATTTATAAATAAAAAACAGGAATTATTTCATTCGCAGTATGAATTTAGTTTTTAATAAATAAATTTATGTAATCTAAGTTGCTTTGAAAAAAAAGTTTCAACTTTATTGTCAACAAATGCTAAAATGTTTGTTTTAGTTATATAAAGTAAAACTAAAATAGTCTGTTGGCGGAAAGGAAAGAGTTGTGCCTAGTACAAAAGGCTATACAAGTTCAATACTGAGTTTTTGAAAATATTTTTATTAAGAAATATGAATTAATTTAAATGAAAAAAGTTTGGAAACAAAATTTTATGTTAGATTCATAGCATTTATGAAAAAAATTCTTTGTATATAAGTAATTTTTTTCTGTGTGGGGTATTATTCGTGAAGCAGACTAGAAAAACTTTTGATATCTTCGAGTTTGGTAATACATACTTGACTATTAGTATAAGAGCCAGTATCCGGCTACTTGTATGTAATTGACCACACCAAGATTCTTTTACAGTGAGTCCCCTATACTTCTCCTACATAAAGTGGGGACACACTAGTCCATCGCGGCTGCCACAGCTGTAACGCAGGTATTAAAATTTGAGTAATTTTAAATGTATTTGACCACGTCTGCCATTTAGGAATTCTAACATATGTTAATATTACAATTGAAAAATAGCAATGGCAGACCATTATCGCTACACAGAAAAAAATATTACTTATATCCAAAGAATTTTTCATAAATGCTATGAATCTAACATGTTAATTTTTTCCAAATTATTTTCATTCCTGCTAGGAACTTTTACATAAAATAATTCATAAATTCTTTAAAAATTATTTTTAAAAATTCAGTATTGAACTTGTATAGTCTGTTGTACTAGGCACAACTATTTCCTTTCAGCCAAACAGACTATTTGGAATTAATTGTATTATAGAAAAGCATTTTAGAATTTATTGACAAAAAAGTTGAAAATTTTTTTCAAAGCAACTTTGATTTCATAAATTTATTTATCGAAAGCTAAATTCATACTGGGAATGAAAACATTCCTGTATTTTATTTATAAATTACCAAAATATATGAACAATAGATTATACTATTTTTCATACTATTTATGTTCAAACTTTTTTCTGGGTAGTCTAAGATAATGGCAGACAATTTCGAAGGTAAAAAATGAGAAATAAAAATTCGAGACGTGTAAAATGTATCAGTGACCCCCTAAATTTTTTTTTATTTAGCATTTTCTCTGAACATACCCAGCTCCTATCTCCATTTTTTAAGGAGGATCCCATACAAAATTTACAATACAGACAAAATATATATTGAAAATAAGTTCATAAATGTCTACACAGAAAAAAATAAGTTTCGTTTTTGATAACAAAAATCCCGGTATTCAATAATTTTTTTTTCAAGTTTCCTGTGATAAAGAATTCCGCTATATTGATAAAAAAATTATTTCAAAAGAAAAAAAATATATAAATTAAAAAAAAATATTGATATGGCTGGGATACAAATCCGGGCTTCCCGGACGTAAAGCATACTCTGAGCCATGGCCCAGTTATTTTTTTTTATGAGATAAAACTTGTTTTAAGTACTTATTATGAAAAGAAATAACCGACATGGGAAAGAAATACATGCAACGAAATATTGTATTAAGTTAATGACAAATGTTATTGATATTCCTATTTTTTTCAATAACATGGTTTCAATAGCATGGTTTTGTAAATATTTTCCTGTGTAGGAGTCTCCCTTAGAGGTTAAATGTAAGACGGGCTTCCATTATTTTTTCGTCCCAAACATTTTCCTTTAACACCCTTGCTCTTTATTTCGAGCCCTTATGGAGGCTCTAATATAAATATGGCGTTTTAATGAAATTCTTAAATTCGCCCTGGCAGCGGATGGGTCAAATAACCGAACTCCATCAGTTTTCTAGCACCAACACTTTTGCTGAACATACCCAGCCCCTATCTACATTCCTTAAGTGGACTCCCATACAAAATTTATAATACAGAAATTTATTTTAAAAAAGTACTTTAACTGTGTAGGAGTCTCCGCTAGGGGGCTGAAATGTTAGCATTTGACTTGCGAATGGCGTAATAAGTATACAGGTGGCCGCATAAGGACAACAATAAAATAAACACAAGATAATGGTTGCCAAAAAATACACGTGTTTGACGCAGTTTATGCACAAAATTATTACACCATGGGCTTGCCACTGTATACAATTTTTACTTCTCACTGAACATACTTGTCACAAAGGGTTGCATTTCGAACTTTACTCAATTTATGAAACAATTATGTACTAATTGCTCAATTTATTAATTGAAGTCTTGTATGGTAAGCCATTAGTTTTTCGTCTAAACACTTTCTCATAACAAACTTGTCCTTTATCTCAACCCCTTACAAATATAGCGGTTTAATGAAATTCTTAAATTCGCCCCTGCAGCACCCAGGATGGCTCTAGACGGGTTAAATGTATGACCAACTCCAATTAGTTTTTTATTACCAAAATTCCTTAATGGGACGCCCATACAAAACAATATATACATATATATATATTATTATACAAACGGATCAAAGTATAAAATATGTAAATTTTGTATGGGGCTCCTTAAGGAATGGAGATACGGGATAGGTACATATGTATATCCGGAAAACAAATGGGAGTTGGTCATACATTTGATTCATCTAGAGGTGTCATAGGCACTGCACGGACGAATTTAAAAATTTTATTAAACCGCCACATTTGCTTGGGAGCCCCCCAAGGCGTGGAGATAAACGGCAACTACGTTAAAAGAAAATTTTTGGGACGAAAAATTAACGGAGGTCGGTCATACATTTTACGCCCCTAGGTGGGACTCCTAGGCAGTTACGGGACTTTTTTTTCAATATATTTCTAGTCTGTATATAAATTTTGTATGGAAGCCCCCTTAAGAAAATGAGATAAGCGCTGGGGATGTTCAGGCAAAATATTAAATAAAAAAAATTAGGGGGTAGCTGATATATTTTACCCCTCTCGGGCCATCCTAGGAGCTGCGCTCGCCATTTTTTTGCTGGTACCTTCCAAATTGTCAACCACGATCTTAGACGCTCGATAATGGTCTGCCATTGCCATTTTTCAATTGTAATAGTAATATATTTTAAAATTTCCAAATAGCAGACGCGGTCAATTACATTTAAAATTACTCAAACTTTGATACCTGGCGTACCTGTTCTCCAGCCGTGGCAGCCGCGCTCGGCTTAGTGAGTCCCCACTTTATGTGGGATAGGTATAGGGGACTCACTGTACAAAAATCCAGGCCTGGTCAACTACATATGGGTAGCCGGCTACTGGCTCTTATACTATATGTTATACCACACAGAAAAAATTATCACCAAAAAATTTTCAAACAAAAGTTTGTCTAAAAATAAATTTAATTTTCAGTAAATGTTCTGTCCATAATCTATAAATTGTTTGTTTGACTTTTATTTTGAAAGCACACACCAAATACAACAAGAAAAACTGTGCTGTGAAAAAACAACCCCGATGACGACATAGACACAAATAACGACAACAACAATGATAGCAAAAGGAATGCGATTGTACCAAGTTTGTTTACTGAAGATTTTTGAGTGAAGCAATTCGTTACTGTCGTTGCATTAATGCTCATTCATTCTTTTAGAGTCTTTAGATAAACATTCAGACTTGAACACATTGAACAAAGTGAAATTTCATAAATCCTCAAAGCTGAAAGTCCATAACACGCGTTTCGTGCGTTGCGCGTTTTGTGTGTTTCATACTTTAGACGCCTTTCTAAATTCAAGTTACATGCAACGCTTTTTTTGCGCCAATGTTTATGTTTTGATCAGCTGTAGTGTAAATATTTTTATCAAATAAAAATAATTTTTGCAAAAATGTTAATTGAAATGTTAAAAGAATTTGTGGAATTTATTGAGTTTATTTATACATATAATATTTTGTGCAGCACGGGCACACTCAAAGCTCCAAAATAAAACGAGACGGTTTTTGGTGCTTCCCTTGTATTTGGAACGGGAAGTGAGTGGTTTTTTGAACTCAGCGAGAGCTATTCCAACAGATCGTGGGCTCTTCTTGTCTTTAATGTAAATGTAATTGTGTCAGTACAATATTGAATAAAGTATAAAGATAAATTGATAAAATTAATAAACATAACAGAGATGAAACTTATTACATAAAATTAATCGATAAATAAAATAAAAATTTTGTTGATGAAAGGAATTGTGTTAACAAATTAATTTTAATGTATTTTATTCTTGAAAACATTTGTAAACTCTATTGCGATAGGGATTTTTATTAAAGACTTCTTTTTTGTAAAAAAATTTAAAATAATAATCCACCACACAAACATATTTATCGATAACATTGAAAATATAATATAATTTGTCATCCCTGGCTATCAAAAACAGCTGTCATTTTTTCATGGCGCATGCGACGCATACAAAAGTAGAAAGTAAACTTACTTTTCGCGTCAAGTGTTTTACGCTTTGTGCTATGTAACTCGTCACATACTTTTACACTGATTCTACTTTTTTGACAGCCGCTTATAACGCGTTACCGTGTGTAACGCGTGTTATGGATTTTCTTTCAGCTTAATGCATAATGATGATGATGATGCACCAGACAAAAATTTTTATTGATAACCACTAGAGGTCGGACGTTATTATTATTTGAATCGGGCCAACATTTTTACGTACGCTAAATGAAATATCACTTTATATAAATTGAGCTATTTTATTTCTTCTTGGTGTGTTGGTTGGTTTACGTGGCTGCCTGTTACGCACACGCATTCAAGTAGAATCAATAGGATTCCGTTTTGACAGACCACTCCACTCGTCAGTGTCAACCTATGTAGGTCCGAATCCAGGCCTCAGATTCGGCATTAGATACTAGATCTAACCCGTCGCATTGAGATACCTAATCAGGTCACCCAGAGCTATCCCTGATAGCTCTGAAAGTTCGTCTAGAATGCTGTTGTCCAAGAATTTGTATTTATTTCTTCTTGCTTTTAGTAGAAATCGTGCTTAAAAATTTAAGTACGAATAACACTAAATTGCATATAAAAGAATCCTAAAATTATTAATTCACGTAGTAAATTTTTATTGCTACCAACGGAGTAATTTCATTTATATACTGATTTTTTGCTGTAGATTTAAATGGCCATATGGCTGACGTAGGCGTTGGATTATGAATATGCGATGAATTTGAAGAACGTGAGCTCTAAGCTAATAGTAAAAAGAGGCATTTTTAAAACAATGCATGCAGATAATAATTAATTACTTTATATGGGCGTGGCACTGCCAACTTTTCTAATAATTGTATTGTCAGAGGAGTTGAATGTGTGTACAATGGATATTTGCATTGCATGGGCGTGACACTAAACGCATTTCTTATCATTAAATTGTATTTTCAGAAGAGTTCAATGTGTATACAAAGTTTCACCAGAATCGGCTTAGTATAAGTAACAAACAAAAAAGCATTGCAAGTTAAATAAGAGGTTTTAAAAATACAAACAATTGTACAAGTACAAACCATTAAATTTTAAGTGTTAAATATATTAAATCAAGTCTGTTACAGGATTGAATAAGTCATAAATACGCCTGATCACGCTTGATTATAAATAGCAACGAAAAAGTTTCATTCAATTTATGATATTTTTGAAACAATTTTCATTACAAAAATGAAACATTACGTTAATTGAAAAGCAATAACAAACCATCGTTTTAACGTAAAAAATAAATAGATTCACGAAAGATTTCCTTTCAGTGTCCGTGCACGAAGAAATCCAAACATACACAAAACTTTTAGTTTTTATTTCAGATAAATTTGGGTAGCTTCGTGCATGTAATAAGACAAATATATTAAATATGTTGCTGATGCTTATAAGTTTCAATTTTACTTGGAAAGGATAAGGAAAAACAAAAGAGATACCCGCTTTCTTGCTTAAGCCTTTTTAACTCCGTCTGACCAGCGCTTAAACTTAATAAGAGCTACGAAAAACCTTTATCTATTCAGTTCTTAACAAAATAGCTGGGAAATATTTTTTTAGACGTCTGACCTTTTTTATAATTTGCCTAATCTATTGTTACTGTTTGGACTAGAACATGTTTTTGATAAGTTTTATTCACACTTGAAGCGATAAACTTTGACATTAATCTACACCATGCTGTATTTAAATATACAGATTACAAATTTATTACAGATTTGTCCACTATAATTTGTATTTACATATAATTTCAACAGATTAAAATATTTGATGAACATTTGTATACGTTTAAAGTAATAAGCTTTTACTTTGCTGTAGTAAAAAGTATAGCTATTTGAAAGCTGATATAACAAAATCAAAAATCTTAAAACTGCCGGTATGGCACAACATATGCATTGGCTTTACTTTATTTGGTGTGCAATTTAAATTCTTTAATGCAGCAGAGTTAAAAGAAAAAAGTTTCTAGCTTCACAGAACTGATCTAAGCTTTAAGCTTATTTATATGTTAAACAACTTTTGAAATGTCTTCTAAATGCATTTTTTATATAATGCATTTTATTCATAAAATCTTGTTAAATTCATTAAATCTTGTTTCATAACTTTGATTTAAGCTTTATAATGGATCTTGCATAAGAAATGATATGTAAAAGTGTAAAAGAGAAAATAAAATTACAAAAGAAACCTCTACAAATTTTGTTTAAGCTTCTTAAAGTCTTAAACGTTTTTAAGCTGCTGTTAATAGCTTTTCTTATTTTCTAAGCATTCTCTATGCTTCTCATATTCATTTTCGTAAAAAGAAAATTAAAAAATCTGTATAAAAAACATAACAACTATACTGCTGGTATTTATCGAAAAAATGAAATTGTTTTTAATAAGATGTCTGGTGTAATATCTTGAGTTTTTTTTTATTTCATTCCAATTCATATTATTATATTCATTTATCATTAAAAAAAAAATAATAGTGAAACATTTTGTTATTTTTTTGGAGAAAAAATGGTTTCTTTTTGAAATATATAATGATGATGACTATGGCCGGGAAATTGATGATGATGAGTTTCGATGACTTGATATTTGAATCAATTTAAAAAATAAAAATCAAAAGCTATAAATAACGTGATACATAAGAATAAATTTTCTTCATTGTAACACGGGTCAACTACATTTTAAATAAATAACAAAACATGCAGTTTTGCTTGATGAAGCCATGAGGGAAGGTTGCTACTGTATGTATGGACATATATTGGTCATGAAGTTTAGAATATTAAAAAAAAAACTAAAGGGAAAATTCGATTAATAAAGGTTAAAGATCTTAAATTACAAAAAACACCGAAAATGGTGTTATGTAATATGTGAACAGCTAAATACCAAAAAAGCTTATTTTAAAACGCTTTTATTACCTTCACTTGTAACAAAATAATAAACAATGGCGGAGTTCACGCAACATTCGGTAACTATTTACTCGTTAAATTGGTAAAATTTTCCATATATTTTACTGCTGTAAAATTAATTAAAACAATTTTTGACAGCAAAATGTATGAGAAATTTTACCAATTAAACGAGTAAACAGTTACCGAATGTTGCGTGAACTCCACCAATGTAATGAAATCTTTCGATGTAATTTTCACCGTTTGCAAGACGTCCGCTCAACTTGAAACCTTATACAGACATTGGCAATACAATTTTACGATTATAAAAGTGGGCAGTGACACGCAAAAAAAAGTAAATATTAATTTTTAACTACGAATACTTAACCGATTCCTATGAAACTTGGCACATGCATACATTGAGCTCTTCTCAAAATACAATTTAATGACAAGAAAAGTGTGTAGTGGCACGACCATGCAATGTAAATATCCTTTTTCAACTATTGCTACTTAACTGATTCTCATGAAACTTTTCGCACACATTAAACTCCCCTGACAATACAATTATTAGAAAAATGGGTAGTGCCACGCCTATAAGAATTAATTAATTGTTATTTGCTATCTGGAAAGCTATAATATTAAGCATCCTCAAATTTGATATGAGTTAGTTTGAAGACTGGTTAAAAAACTGACGGGTTAGATGAGGGAGAATCCCATACAAAGTAATTATTAATTATCTGCTATATGGAAGCTAAATTAGTAAGAGTACTCAAATGCGTCACGAGTTAATTCTAAGCCCAGATGCGAAGTCAGGTAAGAAACTGATGGCATAGATGCGGGGGAGGGGGTACTCCGCATACAGAGTAATTAATAACACTATGCAACAAAATGAAACTTTTGTCATGACCTTTGATCAACGCTATATTTTTATGATGTGTTATGGTCCCCTAACTACAAAATAGTTGAAATTTAAAATTCTATGGATACGTTTTTTTTAAATTTTGTTCTAAAATTTGAGATTTTTCAAGAGGCCGATTTTATCATAACTTGGGAAAGCGTTGTGCAATTTAATTACAAAAAAACACTTAAAACCTTGGAATAATATTACCTTCATGCCATTTAAACATTATTTTTTTGTAATATTCAATGGTTTCAGAATTATTCAGACCACAATGATAAAAAAATAGATTTTTTTATGCAAAATTGGAAAAAATTTATTTATTAAAAATCTATAAAAAATCGTAAATGGCAAAAACTTGCCATTTTTTATTGACTGATCATAAAGCCGCATATACTACAAATAAAATAAGCTTTATTAAAATGGTTATTTCGAACGTATTTGCTTGTGAGTCCAAATTGTTTATTAGGCTAAGGTTCGTAACGTTTAATTCAGAAATGTTTCTCGTGGTGTTTTACATAAAAGTATTGAACACATCCTACAAAGCAAAAGTAAGCAGTAAAATATATTTTATGCCGAGTTAGTATAACTGTGTGCAAAAGGGGGGAAACTTAACTCCGCCTAAAATAAAGCCTAGATGTAAACTTTCAAAATGCCGATACACGAATGTATTTTTTTGGCGGCCTCTACCAGAATTAGTTATTACAACCTTGTTATTTAACAAAAATAGATTTTGTTGTACAGTGTAAATATTCGCAACTTCTTCAAAAATTAGGTGACTTCAACTTATAATGAATAAAATCAATATCTATTAATCAATTTTCATAAAATAAAGTTAATTTTTGAATCCAAATTGATTATTAGACCAAGATTCGTAACGTTTAATTTAGAAAGAATTGGGCTTGATTAATAGTCTATGGGACAAGGGAAAAATTAACTTCAACTTTATTTTCAACGTATACAGCAGAACAGAGTAGCGCCACTTTTGGAAGCCGCTACATATCTATCGTCAGTGCAAAATGGCGAATAATTCTGCATTATTAGCTGGAAAATCAATAATTTAGAGTTATGACGACGTTGCAGCAACTGAGCGATATGTAGTGACGTTTAGTATTTGCCTATTTTTTTCTATATAAAAATTTCTTTCTATATATCAGAATATCTTACTATTATTGCAAGGATGTTAAGAGTCGTATGCTTTTTGGGCTGAAATTTTCTACAAAAATATTTGCACTAAAATTTCACTATAGGTATTGAAAGCCACTAGACTCAACATGAAGACCAGAAATCGTTCAAAACTTAAAAGTGTTTAAAATTTCATTTCGTAAATATTCACAATTAGTACTCGGCATAATAAATCTTGTAAATCTTCAACTTCCCCTAAAATCAAATCAAAATGCATAACTTATTTTTAAATAAATTTTTTCAAATAAAAAATCGGTGTATTGGGAAATACATACATATCCATATATATAATGTGGCAAATTCAAGATTAGATATTCAATAAAATTGTGTTTTCCTTAAAGCTTTGAAAATCTTTAAATAATTGTTTTATCTACTCTACCATAACTTTGATTTATTTTTTTATCTACTGTATTGTTGCGAATTCAAAGGAAACGTGATAACTGCTTAAATTTTTTGTCAACTTTTTTTATGGATTTCTTTTTTAAATCTCTAGTACTTGGTTACATTGCTTGGTTACATTTGTGTATTGAAATGTGTTCAATATCTAAGCACTATTGTTTTCAGCTATCATTCTTAAGTAAATCTTCTTATATATATCAAATTACAATACATTACATTAACCACAAACTCACACCAATTCTTAAGTTGGTAGTACAGTGTCGCACTGCCTGTTTGGAAATAGTAGAAATATAGAAAACACCCCTTTTTTGCCACTTCTTTTGACATCTGTTAACGTTTTTTCTGTGACTCCCCATTATCTTGGTAGACAAGAAAAATTATTTGGGCAATAGACATAAAAAAGAATTTTATTTAACGATTTTCTTTATTGCATTTTCCATACCAAGAGTAATATTTTCAATTTAACCCCATTTACAGATGATTTAAGCAAATTTCAAATAAAATAATTTGTTTCTTGGTAAACGAAAATGTCTTTTAGAGGGTTGTGATTTTGTTAACACCCTTAAACTTTATACATTGAATCATTGAATCATCTCTAACACCATTTAAATTAAATTTCGAAAAAAAAACAATTGAAATAAATAAGCTTAAGTAAATGAGTTATTTTTAAAAAAATAAACTAAAGTCAATAAGCCAAAGAGCATTTTAATTTAAATAGTTCAAGAGCTTTATTTCTTTTTTGGCATTTCAATATTATATTTATTTGATAAAAAGAATAATTTTTGTTGTAGTTATAATGTTAAGCATCTATAATGGGATGAATACAATTTGATTTTGTTTATAATTTAAACTTTAGCTTAAAAGCTTCTATTTTTACATCTGTTAAGATTTATAAATCGTATGTATGCCACACCGTGATATATTCTTTGTTGTATTACGATTGCTAAAAAATATGTTTCCGGTTGGCAGATAGGTGAAGTTTTTCTTATCTTAAATTGAGAAGAACAAGATTTTGAATCTTTATATTTCGTTATAGAAAAAGTTTCCTGTCAAGAGAGATTTCCCATAATACTATTTTTGATACTCGTATATTCTGATTTACGAAATATGTTTTTGTTTTAATACAGAATTAAGGGGTTAAAAAGCAAAGGTGTACAAGTGCCAAAACTAAAAAATGAGGCTTATGCAGGAATCAACACTTAATACCAATATCTATCACCTTACAAAAATTCAGACCTGTACGATTTTCTCAAAAGACGGTATGTATTAGAAACCAAAAATATTATGTGAGAAATGCATGGGAACAAAAAACTTTGAAGCTTAATTATTCAGAATTTTCTTTTTTGCACTTTGCTTTTAAGCCCCTCAATTATGATAGCATGTTAGCTACAAAAAAATTTATGTTTATAATCGTGTTCAGTAGCTCGATTCTGTAACTTTTATTACGATAAACGTATCGTTAAAATAAATATAGCGAAAATTTATCGAATTTGTTATTCAGTAACATTTATAACGATAGTCGCTATCGGTTAACTAACGACAATAATTTTTCTGTTGTGAATGGATGGATAGACACGAGTCAGCTGTGCAGCCGTAGCACGTACTTTTATGCTAACAACAAAAGTTATTGTTATACAACCATATAGAAACATATAAACACTTTTATGTATAAATAACAATATTTCTATTATTTAAACATTTATTTTAACATATACATATTTCTCAAAATTAACAACCCGAATCAAAAAAAAACTGTCTGTACACTGTTTGGCATGGACAAATTCATTCGTTTTTTTCCGTTCCTCTTTGCGCTTTATTTTGACAGAGATGCTACATGACATCGAATAAAATTACACAATCGTACTATCGTTACTGCAAGCGACTCAATATGGCGACAAATGTTACGATTATCGGATCGTTAAAAGTTACAGAATTCTGCTACAGTAGGCCTAAATTGACAACAAATAGCTAATTTTATCAATATCATGAAAAATTCTTTTTTGTTACGCAGTGTAATTGGAAAAATCCAGTAAATTTGGAATATCCTTGCACACGATAGGGATATGGACGTTTCCTGCGCCCCAGAAATACACATGCACCTCAAGCTGACGCTTCGCAGGAGAAGCCAATTGACTTTGGGAAGAAAATGACAGTAGGGAACACCAAACCTATTAAACTAAGGCGATTTCAACACCCTAATACATTTCTGCGATTGTCCAAGCCTGCGTTTCTAGTGAGCGGTGTTTATTCATAGAGTCACCAAACGGTATCTAAAATGTGTTCTGCTAAAGTAAAGAATATACATTAGAGGCCGTTATTTGCATATGAAAATGATCAGGGCTCAAATCGTCACATCCGTGATCGCATCGGCAGTCGTACTAAAATGAGTTACGTGACACTTCAATCGTATAAACTGTATGGGATTACAGTACGTTCACGTATGTCATAATCCGAAAATGGCGTTTTTACGTGACGACTTGCACGTTCACGGATGTAGCGATTTGAGCCCAGGTCTCACCCCTCAAAAAGTCGATGCTTGATGCAAAAATAACTTTTCGAAAATTTTACGCCCCTGGGTCCATGCCTTCTCAAATCGACTTGCTCGTCAAATTTTACTAAATGATGATATTATGATTATCCCACAAGTCGAAAAATATGACAATATCATGAAAATTTTTCTTCTAAAAAGTTATTGTCTGTGAAGCCTTAATTACTTAATTACTTTCATCTAAATCGTATATTTAACAAAACAAACAGAAAAATATCGAAAAAGACCTTAACTATTAAAATAACAAAAAAAGCTCACAAATTTACAAATTCCAGTACACTTCCACTTTAATTTCTAGGGAACGCAACCCTAGAATTTGAAGTTGTTTCCGTAGTTACTGGGGCCGCTGAACGCGAATCTGGACTCTAGTTTTTTTAACCAGTTCTAGCTTTTGAGATATACCGTTATTTAAAAAAATCAAGGCACTTGCACTACATATATTACTACAACTGGAGAAGGGTTTGCCCTATTCAGTAAAAACGAAAAACCAAATTCCATTACAAAATTATATTTAAGTCGAGCAAACATTGTTTCTAAATCTGCCCATTAATCTCAGAGATGTCGTTAAAGTTTTAAACCTTTAAGTCTGTGCATAAAATAAGAGGTTTGTAACTGTTCAAAGTTGTGGTTGAAGTCTACTGACGATTTGGTAAAAGCGCCAATGAAATGCATATAGACAATTGCTTAATAACCATCAACAAATAAATTTCAGTTGAAGTTTTAACCTAAAAATTAAAAATTTCGTAAAAAGATTTTAAAACTTCTCTCACTTAATTGTGATCAAAATCAAAAGTTGTGCATCAATTTCAACGAAAAAGGGCTCATTTCGTTTGGAATACATTAAGCTATATAAAAAATTGGACTGTTGGTGCATTATTATTTTTCATGTATTTTTAAATAAAAATTTGAATTTAGTCGAACTATATGGGTTTTATCCAAAGAAATTTAATCCCATCGTCAGAGCTATTGTGGTTAATCCCGAAAACATCGATGTTCAGTTCGACCTTTAGAAAAGTCAAGAAATTGGTATTTGTACTTTTCAATTGCCACATGCTTTGAAAAATTATTTCTCAATAAAAAAAATTATTTAATTGTAAAAATTAAATTGAACGAACTTAAGCCTGAATAATAAATTTCTTTGGATAAAACCCATATAGTTCGACTAAATACACACAACTTCAATTATTAACACTAGAGGCACATAGTAAAAATTGGAATTTTAAAATTTTTTATGAAATTTTAAAATTTTTTATGAAGTTTTAAATTTTTAGCTTCAAACTTTTACGACATATCTGAATCTAATGTGCAGATTCGAAAACAATGTTCGCTTGTCTATATGATTTTGTCGTCGAATTTGGTTTTTCTTGTTTACTGAATAGGGCAAACATTTCTCCAGTTATGCTAATATATGTCGTGCAAATGCCTTCATTTCTGAAAAAAACGTTGATCTCGAAAACTAGTATTGATCAAAATTGGACTCCATATTCGCGTTTAGCGGCTCAAATAACTAAAGAAACAACTTTAGTATCTATAGAAAGAATTTTTTTTTTGGGAAATTAGAAAATGTTTGACCATTCACAACACGTTGAACAACTAATGAGTCATTTCCATACGCTCAAGAATAGTGCGAGCGATTCCATCAGGACCGTCACACGTTGAAAAAATGCTATCAAAGATACTGGAACTTACACAAGCTGGCGGATGGCCTAGCTTTCAGAAAAGCTCTTTGACTTCAACTTCTACAAGGAAGTCTTTTAAAATAAAGTTTTTTTTTTAAACTAAAAAACGTAATAAAAAAAGATTTATTTAAAATATGTTCCCGGCTAGAAACTTTCATGCGAACCCATTTGGGATCGAACTGTATTCCCAATTGGGATGTAATTCAAAAACTTGTTTAAATCGGGAAAAGACCGAACTTTAATATTGATTAAAATCGCTTCATAAATCCAATTAAACAATTTTGTTAGATTTTTCCACAATTCTATTGAAATATTTCACAATTCTAATTAAATTTCACGAATATTGTGAAAGAATGCCATTGGAATTACTTCATTAGCTTTCATAGTTTCGTTGCAAAATTTCATTGGATTTATAACAATAATATTTTTTCATTCGATGGAAACTAATTTAAGTTTTGACCAAATGTTTGAATCATACTTAAAATTCTTACAATACTTTACAAAAAATTAAAAAAACTATATCCTTGAATGTCATAATAAAAAAATTCATTGCATTTATGAAAGCCCGATCTGATAAATCACATATGTATATATATATATATATATATATATATATATATATATATATATATATATATATATATATATATATATATATATATATATATATATATATATATATATATATATATATATATATATATATATATATATATATATATATATATATATATATATATATATATATATATATATATATATATATATATATATATATTAGTTTTTAAGAAACAAACCCTTATTTATTTCAACAGTTGGCAACTAAAAGCGGGAAACAAAAATAGTTTTGGCCTGCCTGTTCTGTAATTCGAGTCGATTTATAAATACTGAATTTAGGAAAATTAAATCCACTAATAGCGAAATTTTTTCATACTTTTTTGCAGTTTCATATTTTTTACAGCTTAAAATATCATCACATCTGAAATTAATTTACTACATATGATTTAAAATACATCAATGGGGGCATTATTTATTTTTGGAAAACGAGAAATTTACTCGAATTCAATTTACAGAACAGAATTATTATACACACAGAAAAAAATAAGTTTCGTTTTTGATAACAAAAATCCCGGTATTCAATAATTTTTTTCAAATTTCCTGTGATAAAGAATTCCCCTATATTGATAACAAAATTATTTCAAAATAAAAATATATATATAAATTAAAAAAATGTTGACATGGCTGGAATACGAACCCGGGCTTTCCGGACGTAAAGGATACTCTGTATAGCTGAGCCATATCCCAGTTATTTTTTTATGGGATACAACTTGTTTTAAGTACTTATGTATAAAAAGAAAAGACATAACCGGCATGGAAAAGAAATACTTACAACGAAATATTTTATTATGTTAAAGATAAATGTTATTGAAATTCATATTTTTTTTAATAACATGGTTTTATTGAATATAATTCTTGTCTATTTTTTTCTGTGCACTCATAGATACACTGCTTTGACAGTGCTATTAGCTGAAGTAGTTAAGACGTTGCCTATAAAGCAAATGATGAGAATCAAAAGTCGAAGTTCGATACTGTGAGTGGTCATCATATTGCAAGTTTCTTCTGATGTGCCTTGGAATCTATCGTACGTATTTATGGCATGGAATTGTCAGTGAATTAAAATAGTCAATAAAACAGATAAGTAAAATAAGCTACTAAGTAATGTAATAATTTTATTAATAGAACGAAATAATTTCATTTCAATAATGTCGGAATATCATTAAAATTATTACAGAATTTCATTAAAATAATGAAATAATTTCATTAAAAAAAGCACATTATTAAACTAATTAAACCATATTATTAAAAAGATGAAATAACATTACTAAAATAATGAAATATGTTCACTAGCTAAGCGAAATTGTTACATTAGATCAATGATTTTATATCATATACATATACTTATAAAGAAATTTTTTATTAAAATAATTTTAACGAAACTTGTTTCATTAATCTAACGAAACATGACGTTGGTTGAAGCTTTTCATTGGATTAATGTGGAAATTCTCAGAATTTATGAACAAAATTCTTTCACTGTTGGGATAAAAGTAATGGCTACCGCACAAATTCTCGGTTGGATCCCGAATGCGATAAACCTTTTTGGATTGCCACATGCATTCCCAAGTAGGCCGCAATATGGGTATTGGGATAATTTCTAGAAGGGTTGTGTTTTATCTTAGAAGGGCTCATGTATCATATTTTTTAAATTAAAGCTGATATATAAATTTCTATAACAGATTTGAAATCATCATGTAAAAGAATCCAATCATCAAAAATGCTGTCTTATCAATTGTCATTAATCTTATCAATTGTCATTTGTCTCTTTTGAGGTAAGAGCCCGATATATTAATTCTAAAATTTCTTTTATTAAAATTTTCTTTTCAGGAAAGTGCATTTATATCTTTTATTATTTATATCTTTTAAGGGAGGAACAATTCATATTTATTCATGTCACATGTTATTAAATTTAGAATACGTTCACTTACTTAATGTCCATTTTTCCATTCCACAAAAAAAATATTTAAAGAAAAAACCCTTCTTATTTCACACATGTTTAAAATTTTTCTATACAACATCAAAAAAACTGCCGAAAAAGTACTTAAGAAATTTTAAAACTCACGTTGGAAAAAATTAAACAATAAGAAATGTTAGAATAAAAGAAACCGAAAATAAAATAGTGTGCTGTTTACACAATCCTAGCGATCCACTCGTCTAAAAAATTTATATAAAAATCTCTCAAAAAACCGAAATGCTTTTCAAATACATTTTTTAGACAAGTTGAACGCTTGGGTAGCATAAACAACACTTATACTGCCCTTTTAAACAAAAAAAACTAAAATTGAAACAACATGTTGGTTTTGAAAGCTGATTTTGATGGTCTTTCAATCGTCGGAGATAGAGACAGGGTTTATTTTACAAGATTTTCAATTTCATATTTTTTTGGGGGAAATATGTTTATGTCTGTAGTTTTTTAAGGTTTTCAGATGGTGTCAGATAACGTGATGGAAAGAAAAAGTAAAAATCATAAAATCTATGAAACTCATTTATAATAATCGACAACGTACGTTTCTTTTTTAACAAAGCCTTCTTACACTTCTTTGAGCTATTTAATGAAATAAATGTTTATATTTGAATTTTTTTCCTCTCTTATCTGGTTTATTATAATTAACACTTTTTTATATTTTGTATTTATTATTACAAGGTCTATTAAGGAAAACACGAAATGTCTAATGTATAGTGCGAGTGCATAAGTGGTACCATATATCAAGTACTTGTTACTTTTATTTTGTTTGCTCTCCCCTGTATTTATTTATTAGTACCTTTTTTTTAGTGTATTTAAAAAAATATTTACTTTTAAAATAAAATAAACATTAAATGAAGCTTCTTGTGTTTGTTATATTTATTAGATCAATTGATTTATGAAAAAAAGATTTTTTTGTGGAATGTTAAAAAATAAGACAAATCGGTTTCCATGCTCTTTACCAAAAGTGAAAAATTTATATATTTGTGGACCGGTTTCTAAAATACTCTTTCCTACTATACTAGCCGTAGCAATTTTAAATCATTATAGCTGCAAAAATTGTGAACCGATTTTAATAAAATATTAATTGCGCATATCTACAAATAAATACCTTTCAAATGGTATATTCTGTCTAAATCGGCTTTATGGTGTTAACGTAAAGGTGAGACCAAACATGGACTTGCCTCTTAACCATAAAAATGGAGCGTTCTAGCACATAGACTCACAAGCTAACTGGGTTTACAAGTGAATATTGCAGAAAGTATAAACGGAATGACAATCTTATACACAAATTTCTACCTGTTCAAAAAATTTGGTTAAATCGCAATATGTCAAATTGAAGCTACATAGGAGGAGACAAAAACTTCAAAGCCACACAAAAAAAGACGGATCAAAAACTCCGTGTATATTTTAAAAAGCACATTTACGCACTTAAAATCAATTTCTTAAACAAAAAACTAAGAGCACATCAATTAATATAAAATAAAAAATCAATCAATTTAGATTATCTCAATATCTATCAAGCACATCATATTTATTAGGCATTCAATAATAAATTACAAATAATTAATTTTGTTCAAAAACAAAAAGAAAGAAATAAGAAATTAACAAAACAAGTGCTCGAAAACGTCAATAAACTGCTTGACATTGTTTTAATATTTACTTGCATCAGCAGCACATCTAGCATGAGCCTTTGGGGGCGGTAACTTCTAACTGAAACATACTATATTGCAAAAATTTTTTTAGAAACTCCATAGAAATTGGGCACATTTTACTCATTTTGAGGGGGGGGGTGTAATATCCCATTTTCCCCTCCCTTGTATCCGCGCCTGACTTGCATTATTATAGCAAAACAAATGAACTGACCTGATTTCAAAAACTCATTTTAGTTCTTCTTAAAGGGGAACTCAAAATAAAAATTTTTCTTTTTTAAAAATAACTAAAACACATGTTGGCTAAAATTTATCTAAATTGAAAAATCTTAAATGAAAATTATATTTTTTAAATAAAAATTCCTGAAATTTTATATGTCAGCGTTTGAAGTGGATTTTGCTTAAAAGCAGGGTTTAAAGAAAATTTTAAATCTTTAACAAAAAATCTTGAGAAACAAAAAGGTTTTTGTTGAAAAAAAAAACAAGAATTGAGAATAAAAACTTTTTAAATAAAGCAACTTCCACGTAAAATGGCATAAGAATATGTATTAAAGTATTTAAGTTGTTTTTTTAAAGCTACTGTATTGTTAGATTTAAGCACACTCAAGAACAATTAATATTGGTTGAGGGAAAAATGTTCTTCAAGGGTCTTAAAGAAATTCTAATTATGCAGTGACAGAAATTTATCAAAGTCGAAATGGTATAAACTTTTATATTATATTTGAAATCTGAACAAAAATATAATGATGATTTATTTGGCAGAACTCGAGAACGGTTGGTCCGAGCTAATTAAATAATGAGTTAAAAAATTTGTATAAAACACCCTTCAAGTTTTTTGATATTATTAATAGCTTCGAAATTATTTATAAAATAGTGCAAAAAACTATCATATATGGAAATTGTGGGTATCATTCCCCCGATCCTGTCACGCAAATTTCTTGCCTTCAAAGTTGACTTCAAAGAAATTCACACTAAATTTGAAGACACTTACACACTTACTTCCAGACGAGCAAAACTCATTCCATGGCAATATCTCAGTCATATAGTAAGCAATGACTTCAATGATTTTCAATACGCAGCACTGGCACCATAGTTTTTATTGCTCAGTATAATAAAAAAATATGGGATACGATTGACATTACAGTCCATCACTGGAACTTCCCGCTAACTTTAAACTCAAAACGCTGAAAAATTTATAGATTTTTGGAGTAGCTAGAAAAAATATTTTTTCAACATTTTCGACAACAATATCTCTCCAACCACCTAACCGATTTAGATCTAATTTGCAACATTCGACGCAGTTTTTTAACTCAAAAATAGATTGCCGAATCCTGAAAACAAATTTAACAAGACATTTTGTTAGAAAAACAATTATTTTCGAAAAATTTCGACACCGATATCTCTCAAACCTTTCAACCGATTTAGATCAACACAGCTTTTCAGAATAAGACGCTTTTTCGAGAGTTTTCCTCAAAGATACCTTTCAAACTAAACAATCGATTTCAAACTCGCAGCAGTCAACGTTGTTTTAAGCTGAGTTTAAAAGCTGATTAGATTTAGGATCAGATCGGCTTAAGAGTTTAAATTTTATTTGAAAAAAAAAAATAAACATAACACCACGAGCAATATTTTTATGGAACATTTTTACACTCTAACTCTTCGTTGTATGGGTTTTTCTGTCACTTTTTTAGAAAACGGTAAAAAAAAGTCGCCTTCAGCGGCGTTGTGGTGGGCTAAGATTTTCTATAAAAATATTTACCATAACATTCTACTACTGCTTTTCAAAGACACCTAAGCTCCAAACATACATATCATGAAAGCCAGAAATCATTCGTAATTTAAAATGTGCCTAAGGGTTAGAGTAAGTCGAGTAATGTGGTATAGGCGGGTAATGTGGTAGAGGCGGGTATTGTGGTAAAGCTGATTTTCTCCTAAACTAAGAGCATAGGAATAACGCTTCCAATCTTAATAGTTTAATCTTTAAGAAATTTATTATTTGATATATTGTCATAATTTTATTTTACATGAAATTTATTTGCTGGTGTTTAAGCATTGCCTAAATGCATTTTATTGGTTCTTTACCAAATGGTCAGCAGACTTCAAACACAATTTTAAACAGTTAGAAACCCTTTACCTTATGTACATACTTTCAAATGGTTTGCCCAAAAAACGTAACCACTGCTTTTGCCCAGGGCTAGAGTGATTTAACTTGGTTTTTGTATCATAAAATAAAGTCAAGTATGCCGCAAAATTCTATTTTTATATTATTTTTAATAAATGCGAACCCATATTTAAAAAAAATATTGGAACTAAAGAAAATCCAATTTTATCTTGTCTATTGGTCACGTTGTTTTCGGCAAATATTTGCCAAGTGTGACCGCACCCTTAGACTTGTAGTAAAACACCAACTGGTTTCTGTTCTAATCCAATCAAGTTTCTAAGAACTATAGCTGTAATTTCTTACTTATTCACAATTAGTACTCGGCATAGGAAATCTTGTAAGCCTTACGTTTAATGTAGTACATATACTCAGCACTTTTATGTAAAACGCTACGAGGAACAAGTTTGTTGCCTTTTTTTAAGAAATGAGCAAAAGGACCCATATAAAGAAGAGTTAGAGGTTTAACATGTTCCAAAAAATAAATTTTCCTGGTGGTGTTTTGCATAAAAATTCTTAACACATCTTATGGCTTAAGCTTAAGGCTCAAAAGATTTCCTATACCTAAGTATGCGGAAAAGGAGAAAAAATTTATTGATTTTGTTGTACTGTGTAATTAAAAATTTTAAAGTCAAACTAAATAATGAACGTGAAAAAAATATTTCCAAAAGTTATAAGCTCTGAGGGATTTATTTTACAATAAAATGAGATTCATCACACCATCATGCTTTTCAAACTAAATTTGAGTATTATGAAAGCATTCCTTGAGCGTAAGGGAGGGAGTCTATTACCAGCTTAAAGTTCTCCGCTTCAAAATACTATTTATCAAATCTCCTGAAAACTTAATGATAAAATCTGTGAAATATTGATATTTTTGCATTATATGAGATTTCAAACTTTCAAAAAAAAAAAACTTTAGGTACACAAAACGGTAGTGATTTGACTTCATAGGCGTTTCATGTTAATTCAACATGATTTACAATAGTCTTGAAGGAAGATTTATGCTTTTGAGTTAACTATATTTCATGTTGATTTATTATGTCAGTGCAGTTAAATCAAAACAAAGTTGATACTGAAATAATACGAAAAATCATGCTAAATCGAAGTTACTTCGAGTTGAAACAAGGTGAATTTGTTATTGGAACAACACGAAGAATCATGTTGAATCAAAGTTATTTCAAGTTGAATTTTATACTGAAACAATGATAAGAACCATGTTGAATTATAGTTATATCAAGCTGAAACAACATAACTTTAATAAAGCTATTTTATTAATTATTTTACTTACGTGATGGTTATTAGCATAGACAACAGAAAACTTTGTGTTGTAGTTTGCTGCCCCAGCCAAGATTTGAACTCGCGCCACTTGCATGATAGTGCACGCGCTAACCACTGCTGCCACAACAGCTTCAAACTTTACTTTAGCTATACACTAAACAAATACCCATCGTTTGTAAAATAAATTTCATTGTAATTCAACATGATTTAAATCATTATTAAACATAAAACTTATTTGAAATTAAAGTTATAGTCATCTTGATTGAAAATGAAATGTAACGTTTATAGCAAAGTTGTTTTAACAATGAACAATTTTAAATCAAATTATTGGGTCATGGCACAACAGTGAACTGTAACAATGAACAAAGTAAATAAACATTAACACACTTAAACGATAAATTATTTCTTGTAAATTTTATATGATTTCAAATCACAATTGCGTCATGTTGATTCTACATTCCTTTATTTTCCTGTGTGTATTCTTTCTTTTGAAAAAATAATGCTTTCTCTTATTGTGATTTATTTTCTGGCAAATATTATAATATATTATTGCATTATTATTATTAATATTATTTCCAGATTGAAGCTATAAGATTAGTTTCCACTGAAGAAAGTTGTAGCTGAAATATGTAGTTAAAAAATTTCCTTTCAAATATTTTGTCCGCAGAAACCTTACAAATGCTAGCTTCTTCCAGAAGTAACTTTGGCCCCACCCCAATACATAATAACCCTTATATGCATATATGATGTCTGGCAAACAAAAGCTGCTCCATTTCCATTTCCATGTTATTTTTATTTTTTTTATTTTTTTATGTTGAAGTTTTCTTAAGTGTTTTAAATACAAAAGCTACGCATTTGTAATACTTCTTCGTTTTCTTCTGTGCCAGCCATTCATTTCTTTTTTGTAGCTTTTGTTTAAATGTTTGCTACCAAAACTACCAATTGTTTTCTTAGTTTGCTGCATGCGTGACATGTTCTTCTTTCCTCCGCATCATGCTCCTCATCATCATTGCCATCATCATCATCATCAAGAACAGCCAAATTCAACTACGGTTTTTTAAGTTTTTTTGGAATCTAGATGGATTTTGTGATATTGTAGGCTAAAGGGGATACTCATATCATAAAAAAAAACGAAAAAACATATCATTGGCATTGTTGTTTGACGCTTTAAATATTTTTGTTTATTTTTTTTTCTTCTTTTTTTTTTGTCATTTTGTATTGTGTGGCAATAAGTGCTTTAGATGTTGCATGAGCAGTGTGTCTTGGCAGGCAATATGTATGAATGTATTATTACTATTGCTTGTAACTCCTCGTATTAAAGAAATCTCCACTCAGAGTTTATTATGGTATTTTGTATATTTCAAATATTATAATGGACATTTTGTTGTTGTAGCTGCTGTCCCCCAAAAAAATATTTGGATACGAATGTCTATGTGTTGGTATGGAAATCGTAGAGCTTTAGACACGCATACTTTTAGAATTAGGGTCTGTCAGAAGAAATAAAAAAGACAAAGTATTTTCGTTTTTTTTAAGGGAATACTTTTTTTTATGAGACTGTCTGTCCATCTACATTCATATAAGATGAAGCATGCCAATTACAATTCTAAATATGACACTGTCAAGCTCTTTTTATTTTAAATAATTTTTTTAGCTTTAATATTTTTTAATGGATTTCAAGCCAAATGACCATGTTGTAATTGTTACCAAGAATATTATGAAAAACTTTCATTATTTTTCCTAAAATTAAATCTAATAAAAACCACTTTGTGTTAAAAAATAAATAAATAAAATATGTTTTAGCCTCCAATATAATTAATGTAATTATATTTTTTTACTTCGTTTGGCTTAAGGTTATGAACTTCTTCAAGTGTGGTCTGTTAATAACATTAAGAAAAAAGGTCGTCACTTTTTTTAAGGTAATAATAGTTTTAAATATTTATGAAATCATATAATTAACCCAATTGGATTTCATGCCATGCCGGCATTATTTGAAAGATAATTAACAATATTTAATAGTTTTGTGTATTTCCTTCGTAATAACTATAAGTGATTGGGAAATTTTAATTATAGGAAAATTTTAAATAGACAAACTGGCAATAAAAAAATGCCGCAAGCATATTTATACTTCATAATGCATTTAAGGCTATAAGCATTAAGTAGGTATGTAAATGAATTTTTAAAAACTTTTATGCTTTTAAATAGGGATGTAACGAATACCGATACCGATACCGATATATCGGCGATACTTCAGATTTTCCGATACATCGGTATCGGCGATATTTTACTGTCGATACGCCGATACTTTTAAAAAAATTTTTCAGAGTTTTTTTAACAAATAATTTATTTTCGTTCGATTTTACCATGAATTAAATTCACTTCGTTATTTTTTAAATCCTATTAATATCAATTTTAAAAATTAATAATATTTTATGCTGTTATTTTGTAAAAAAAATTTTTTTTTGTTAATTTTACCATGAATTCAAATTCAAGTCGTTGTTTTTAAATCTTATTCCAGCAAAAAAAAAAAGATACTCCAAAGAAGACATGAAAATGTAGAATTCGCGATCTGGAAGTATTGCAAATTTTGATAATTTCTAATTAGTTTTACATATCCTTGCCATTGCAAGAAGTTCTGTTTTTCGGCTACCAATCATCGAATTGAAAGCGATGCTAGGACAATTTCTTTTTCGGTATTCTATAATGATTTTTCCTCAAGGAAAAAGGATAAAAAATTACCCATTTTCAAAATTTTTTTATGTAAATTTAAGTGAATATATATAATCTTAGAAGTCTTTTAATAAATAAACTATTAAGTTATAGAAGAATATTAGTTGATAAGTGTCCTTTAAAAAAATCAATTTTTGAAAAAGCATGGCGAGTATTTTTTATAAAGAAATTAAAAATTTTTTCTTGCTTTTCTACTAATTATCTGCATATTTTTAATATAAATTTTTTGGAAGCAAAGAAAATGTAGCTCCTTAAAAATTACTTCCAATGTTTTATCAATTTTAAATATTCTCTCTTATAATGTAATTTTTTATAATAAAAAATTGCACTTGAGTTTTGTTAATCTAAACTTGAACTCAATTTCAATATTCGTATCGGTATCGGAATCGGTATCGGCGATATTTAATTTTAAATATCGGTATCGGTATCGGATCGGCAAAACGGCGTATCGTTACATCCCTACTTTTAAACATGCTTGAAAGATTTGTTGGTTACATACATTGTGTAAAATGCTTAAATATTGAATCTTGTGTGTTATATTCATACTTTGGCACTTTTTCCAGGAAAAAGGAAAATAAGATTACACATACATTATTTTATAAATATATAGACTTTCTTTTTATATTCTGCAAAATAGCGAAGTAACTGCGAAATTTATTTCTTGATTCCTATGAAATTATAGAAAAAACAGTATTACTATGCTGGTTTCCTTTAATATCAATAACATTTTCAATGGCTACACAGGCCAACAAAATGAAATTTTTGTTGTTAAGTCCGAGATTTTCTCAGTCAATTTGGATACATCGTTGACGGAGAAAAGGGGACATATGTCACAAACTACGAAGTTTTGGAAAATCAGACAGTAAAGTTTGATTTCACTTCCAAATTTTCTATCCTTCCAATTTAATTCAAAGTTTTGACTAACTATTCTTTAATCAATTTTTGGAGGTATTAAGTATTGGTAAAAAAAAAACATTTTTCCAAGAAAATTTAGAAATTTTTTTTAATTCATAAAAATTCTATAATGAATAAAATCTTAAATTGTACTTTTAAAGCATATGTTTATACATATACATATGTTATATATACATATGTTATATAAATATGTTATATATATACCTTAATGTGTTACCAATAAAATGATTTCATTCACAATTAAGTAAGGGAATCCAATTGATTCAGACAAACTATGCACAAACTATGGGAGGGATATATAAGATTCGCCATAGTGAAATGTTCAATAGTTTTTATTTCTATCGTTGGGAGCAAAAGTGAGCAATATATCGTCAACACATTTCTTAAATGATTTGATAGTCTTTAAACGATTTTTTTTAACAAAATAGTTATCGAACTATTGGTCAAGTATTATTAAAAAACTTGAAATTTGTATTTTTTAAGTAAACCTAGTTTGAGCCCAAAGGAAAATGGACAATGGGAAAAGTAACTTAGCCCGAAAAAAAACTCCTATTTTCCCCACCCGCTCAAAAAATTTTCTCTACAAAAATACCTACAACTTTTAAATAATAATATCGAGCCCTATTTTCGAAAAAAGCAAACTTTTTGACTGAAATTAAAATTTTCTAGGCCTAACCATAAACTGTTGATAATTTTTAAAATACAAGCTGTTAAATTTTATTATAAGTGACCATTTATGTATAAAAACATATTTGAATAGAATAAAAATCCTTCTTCTAAAAACTTTATTTTTGGCGCTTACGATTAAATCGAATACATAAGTGCAAATGAACTAAAAACTTTTATATTTGGAAACATGACCTTTTTTCCTTTTCGTCTAATGACCAGATAACGGTACATATGTATATATTTTTCAATGTATAATTGTCTTTAATGCGCCATTCAGAGTCATATGATTGTTCGATTAATAGAAATTATACATCTACTAAATTACGCGTCGGATCCGCTTTGATCGGATAAAAAAATATTAATTTGGTCAAATTTCAAAGTTTATAAAATTTTCCATGTTTTTCACCAAATGTTGTCATTTCGGAAGCTGTTTTGTGCCCCAAATAATACTGAAATCAAACCAAACTTAAAAATTCTAAAGTAAAAAAAAAAACAAAAAACCAATACATAAATTTGATAAATCCCTACACTTAGGCTATGAGTGAAAGCGGTAAAGAACTCTGATGAGATTAGCGGGAGCTATCGAAACGTCAGTTCAGCCCTCCGCGCAGTCAATGTTTTCTTTGTCTAATTGAAACATTAAATTAATTGAAACATTAAATTAAGACCGAACTCAAGACAAAAATAGTTAAATTTCTTTGGATATAATCCCTATATTTTAATGATTTTAACAAATCTGTCCCTTTTTTCCCAGCCGTAATTTTCTTAAAGGAAAATCCCTACGAATAGGGACTTTCACCTTATCAGCAGCCGTGTGTATCACAGAAAATAATATTATCAAACTGCAATTAACAATTCGAATAGTAAATGTTTAATTTAAATTTAAAAATATATTTAGTTAATATAAGCAATTATGATGCTTATACGACTAACAAAGAATTTTTTTCAATAAAGTGAAGCACGCAAATTTTTTGTTATGCATGGCGCAAAAACTCATAAATTTTTTAATATTTTTTTGATTAAAAATGTCAACTAAAGTTTTTGGGGAAACTTGTGAAAAAATTAACAATCATCATTGTTTACTTAACATATTAAAAGTTTTCTAGTCAATTAAATTACTCAAGAAAATTATTGTTTACATTATATCATAACGGAATGCGAACATTTAGAAGAAACATAAGAAATCAAGTTGTATGTGTATTCATTATTTGCATATTTAATAACCAATTGCTCTGTAGCTGAGAGGTAAGTACGTTAGTCTATTAGTCCAGAGGTCGCCGGTTCAATTCCGCTCAAAGATATAGTGTTGTTCGCAGACAAGCAAAAAGTCGTTTCAAGCGTTGTGATTGCGTATAAAAAATAGTTAATATAACAATTATGATGACAATCAAAATTGTCCGGAAATTAAAAAATTCACATTGTTAACATACCAATAACTTTAATTGAAATAGCTTTCTAATCAAAGAAAAAAATTAAATGACAAACAAATTTTTTTCCGTTTGGAAATCGCAACAAATATTAACAAAGAAGTTTGTTGAAAATATTTATTGAAATTAGCAATAAAATATCCAGCAAAACGGTAAATTTAATTGAAAATAAATGAGCTGAAAGTTTTTTCTGACCTGTGTTTGCATTTACAAAAATCGTTATAGGCTCATTTCCAGTGAAAGTTTTAATTGTGTTTACTAAAAAATTAATTCTATTTACAAATCTTTTTTTCTGTGTATAAGAAAAATGCCAGTGGGGCGGAATTAAATATTTTGGAAATATACCTAGATATATACACTTGGCAAAATTTTGTTTTAATTCACATTTTCTGAAGAAAGAATACGAATATTTACATCTCTTCTTACATCGAGCGTTAGTTATGAAAGAGATTTAGTTTCTGGTTTTACAATGTCATATTGAACAAAAATGGCCAAAAAGGATAAAGGTACCTCATATACATTCCTTTTTTTATCAAATTGAGATTAAAGATATAAATAACCAAAAGCAATAACAATTTGGCAATCCTCTTAAAATATAGCTTGTAATTAGTACACCATATTTAATTGAAATTGCAGAAAGGATTAATACCCAGTAAAAAATTTTTATATTTTTTGAAACACTAAAGAAATTACTCCAAACCGGGAACTCGCCATACAAAACTCAGCAGCGATATCAGCAGGTTTGTTAGCGCTTCTTTTACTCCATAATTGGAGAAACCTGCTTTATTGAAAGCAATTTTTTACTGTGTATAATAAGCTCTTATTTTTTAGCCCATGGAGTTCCAACTCAAAATTTTGGATATGTTATGCATAACACCATGCCCTACCAACATAAATTTAAAAAAAAATTAAAGATGAGGTTTTTGAGGTATTTCCAAATTTATTTTATTTTTGCATTTTTGCAATAAAGAAACTGTATATTTTTGGTATCAGTTTTTGAGACCTTACTTACTTAAGCTTTTCATAAAAATAGATCTTTGACCCATGATAATTCGAAAACTGCAGCGAAATTAGGAAAACTAAAAACGACACATAGGACGCAGGTACGTGAAATATTGGTCTACAAAGTCTTATTCATATCTGTTGACATAGAAACGACAACCGATTCGAAAATTTTTGGATTAGTCAAGAGTTTTTATAAACGAATAGATTTTTCCAAAAATTTCTACAATACATCTCTCTAATGGATTAATCGCTTTGAATGAAACTTGTGTCAATCAAAGTTGTTTTTTGAAGTCAGGAACTGACTAGATTTGAATTCGATCAGAACGCTATCTTCAAGCGAAATGTACCAAGTCGAATCGGTTCATATTCACAGTGAGTGAAGTGAAAATCTTTAGGATGAAGCAAATTTTATTCCGATTATCTTATATGTATGTTCAAAAGTTATGAGAGATTTACATACAAACATATGTACATATACCGACACGCTCATACATGGGTTGGACTCAAAACAAATTGATATCCAGGGAAACCGCAAATATGCAATTGCATGTTTTTTTCCTGTGTGATGTATGTAAGCACAAATAAGATACTTATACGTTTCAGAACTTTTTAAGAATTTTGGCATCGATTTGTTAGAGCATATTTTTACATTTTTTTTTTTTTTTTTGCTTTACATCATTTTTTGAATATTTTACACTTAGTCGCATATTTAGGTAATTTTTTCTATATTTTGTGGCATGTTTGGCTGTTTCCTGGATATTATGGCTTTTTAAATTTGAATATGCATATTTACAAAAGAACCTAAAAAGTCTGGTTTGCCATCGAAAATTTTAAAATTTTTCCACATCAAAAAAATTTTTTCTTCTGCTATTTTTAATTTACTATAATGTATTATTTCCCCAAATTCTTAAACATTTTCCTCATTCCATTGATTTATTCCCAGTTTGTTCACAGTTTGTTCACAGTTTTAAAAATGTTCAATATTGTAGTTTTACGGATTTTTTGAGCAATTTCAATTTTTTCGAAATTGTTAGTTGGCTTATTTGCATTTCATAGAAAAATAGCAGGACTAGAATAGTCGCGTTTTGCGAATATTTAAGCTATTTATGCGATTTTGCTGATTTGTTCCTAATATAAACCACAAAATATATCTGGGTGCTCAACATTTTATATTCGGAAAGACCAGGCTGTCATTGTTAAATCGTCTCTCGTACCCATAAGTCTAATGAAAGAGTGTCCATGGACGTTATTTCCACGTTGAAATGGAAATAATGACCATAAAAATATACAAATAAACTTCATGCGAATGGTATTGCGAAGTGAACATTGACTGCAGAGCCGCCTTTGGACAGGACTATTTATTTTCTTCTCTGGGTATGTCGAATAGTGGCTTCGCAGAGTTTAGATGTTTGTTGCATGCCAAAAATGTTATGTACCTAATTCGTGATGTTAGAAATGAATATTATATAAATTATAAACGAAATTATAAAGGTTTAAAAGCATATTTGTTTACATTTTGGGAGCATATTTTGAAGATTTTAGTCCATATTTAATGCGCATAAGCACATTTTTTAGGGCATATTTCCTGTTTTCCTCTTGATATCTTTTGTCTCCTCAACGACATACTTATTTTGCAATAAGTACACAATCTTGTTATTTATTTATTTTCTTTCGCCTACAAAATGGTATCTCACTCCCATTTCATACAATTTGTTATTATTAGACAGTTTTACCACAAGTTTTTTGTCATTCGTGACTTTTCTTTTTAACCGCCTTCAAAAACGAAGGAAGTTATCAATTCGTGTGTGTGTTTTTTTTTACTTTTTTATATTTGTACACGCATAACTCTGTAATTTTCGAGCCTATTTTCAAAGTTCTTTTTTGTTTAAAGGGCTTGCTTGCAGGTTGGTTCCATAATTTTTTCGAAAATCGAGCCGTAAATTCCCCCCGCCCAAAATATTGATCATCGCATAACTCCGCCATTTATGCACCGATTTTCAAAACTCTTTTTTTGTTTGAAAGACTTTGCTTTTATTGGTCGCATAATTTTTTTTCTAAATCCGTGGGGACATTTTCCCCCCAAAATATTCACTATCGCATAACTCCTCCATTTATGCACCGATTTAATTTTTTTTTGTTTCAAAAGGTTTGCTTGCTGGCACTTTGGTTCCATAATTTATTTTTTGAAAATCGGTGGGCTGATTTCGCCTCCTCCAACTATTGATTATCGCATAACTCTACTATTTATGGACCAATTATTAAAATTTTTTATATGAAATGGCATACAAGGTTTATCTCTGTGTCGGGTTTTGCCAGAATTATTATTAAATATTATTATCGAATATATCTCTAAAATGGTAAGTCGTATAAATTAATTAAATGATTAATTAATGAAGTGCTTATTGAAAAATCTTTAGCATGTACTTTATCAAGTTACTAACAATTCGTCATTCGTTACTTGGATATTTATTCCAAAAATCAATCAAATTGGCCCTTATTAAGGTTGTCGTAGTCGTAGTCGAAATTAAACGACTCCAATGTAAAATATATAGCGAGCGTTGCCACATTTGATCAATTTCGTCACGACTACGACAACCGTAATAAGGCTGAATAACTTGAGTCGCAAATTATTATAGCCAGATTTTGTAAAATATTTTGTTTCTAACTGTTTAAAATTTGTATGAAAAATAACTCAAATGCTTTACAAAAAAAAAATCCATACAAATTTCAAAACGAAAAAAAACGTTTGTATTTAAAAAATCTGGGCCTTAAATTATATATATCATTTGCTTAAAATTTGATTGTGAAGATAAAGACAAATTGTTATTCGTGACTTGTCTATTTTTATGGATTTTGTTGTGGTACATAGTTTCTAATATCTGATTTCGCTGTTTTTGTTATTATTTTGGCTCTTAAAGGAGAAGAAACCTAAATTAATCAGAGCAGAGATCCAAAAAACGTTAGATGAAAAACGGTATGCAGAATATAAGCAAAAAGCAAGGAAAAGGCAATTGCTCTTAATTTAAAGGAGTTCTAAGCTATTGAAAAGAGATGAATTTATATAGAAATCAAATCGTCCTAAAGTGGAGTAACGAATGACAAAAATATTATGCGCAAACATAGCATACATGATTTTTTATGAGACTGTTATGTTTTCTCAATATTCATTCACTGCATATCTTTAAATAAAAAAAAAGTTCATATTAAAAGTTTTTCGTTTTTGTACGATACTATTAAATAAATTTTACCCACATACACACACCCATACGGACATCTAAGAAAATATCGATTTTGGAAAATCGTATGAAATCATCAATAACTTTCCTTTTTTTATAGCGAGATATTAAAAACAACAAATGAGTGAAGTTTATAGTCTTCTCATAGCATTCCTTTCATTCTGTGCATTACTAGTTAACATTATTTCTGCACTATTAAATTAAAATTATTTGCATGTAAACGTAAACGTAGAACCATAATAGAAGGATGAGCTTTGTAATATAAAATTCATGCCCTTCAATTCCTTCCTTATTCGCATTTTCTTAATGCCAACTTACCTATGATGTCTATAATGTCCAGCCATGGGAGCCATGGTCGTGACCATGGGCCTTTGTTGAAAATATTGAAATTGATGCATGTATGCAGCAGTATTCGTAGCAACAGGTGCATTTAAAAAGGGTGATGACGCTGCCGCACTTGCAATTTGTCCCAATGCATTGGCAGCGCCTCCACCACTATGATGTTGATTTGTCGTCACCATATTGCCATATTGATTGGCATGATGATGGGCGTCCATGAAAATGGCTGTATAACGTGGAGGATAATGAGTGGGTGATGAACGTTGGTTAGCTGCAGCCAAAGTTGCTGCTGTGGCCGTACATTTGGATTTAGTTTTGTGTTTACGTTTTGTTCGTTTCGTTTGCCGTGCACTGGGGGGTGTTTGTGGTCCGGCCATTTGTGTGGCAGCAGCAGTGGGCCCACCACTACCACTCACATAACCACCACCACCACCGCCGGCAACAATAACGCTAGCATTTCCATTGCTTGTGTTAATACCAACTATACTACCACTATGTAGAGAGGGTGGAAAATGTAGTTCACTGTAAATGCTGGATTCTAAAATGTTACTTTCGGATGTTGTACGATTCAAGATAAATTGTTCAAATTCATCTTGTAAAACTGCTGGCTCATCGCTAGAGTCATTGCTAATAGTTGAAGGTGTTGCAGTAGCCTCTAGCAATGCAGTGCTTTCGATGGCAATTTCTTCATTATTTTCCTCAGAGATTTCACATCGACTTTGATTGAGACTATTTGAGCTACAGCTTGCACTAATCACTATTTCCGGTATTGGTAGATATGTGTCTGTAGTCACAGGATTGCTTGATGTTCCACTCAATTTGGCAGTGTTTGTTGTAGTCATAGTGGAAGTGGTATTATTAGAAATGTTGCCAAGCATAGTGCCATTTTCAAATACTATTGTTCTATTAGATGTTGTTGGTATAGGGGTGTTTGCATTTATATTTATTAGACTCTTGTGACGGGGCGAGTTATCGCATTCTTTAGCCTCCATGCTAGAGTTGTGTTGATGTTGTTTGTGTTTCCTTGGTGTAGTAAACATTTTGATAAAACTTTTTTAAAATTTAATTTTAGATTTAGTAAAATGTAACTAAAATTTTATTTTTGCTATAAATTAAAACTAAATAATTGGTCCCTAGCTTTCTTGGTATTTTTGCTTTGATATTTGTTTATATAGAAATCACTGCATTTTCTTTATTTCTGTTAAAAATTTTGTTTAATATTTCTTCTAAATTTACATAAATATATATATTAAATAGATATATTTTTTTTTATAAATTTCAACACTTCACTTTAGTAAATTTCGTGTTTTTAAGGGTATAAATTTTGTTGCCAAAAACGACCGCTGTCGTTTTGGTTTGATGTTTAACGTTCCGAGTTCCGCCAAAAACTGAATTGTAGTTTTTACGTAAAGTTTTGTTTACTACATGTTCTGCCAGTCATTGAGTCAATTTGGCAGACAAGTCATCTCACAAATTTTTCTTTTGTGTTAACTGATAGTACGTACATACATATTTAATTTAAAACAACCACCACTTGCATCAGGCATGGAAAATAAATATTTTTTTTTTATAGTTCTGAGATTCTACTTTAAAAGCAGAGTTTTGTCAGTGAAAGTACAAGTTCGAGGAATTTTTTCGTAGATTGAGACCTTTCGGAAAGAGTCATTAGTGATTTATTCTATTTGGAACAATTTTGCGAAATCCCACGTCAAATTTGATTGAAAACACTGTATAACAAAAGCATATACTTTTTTAAATTACAAGGGTCTAAAGGCGGATTGTGGTACAAGGCATCAACAAAATATACACGTATATCGGCGTTTTGAAAGTTAACATCTGGGATTCATTTTAGGGGGAGTTAAGTATCCCTCACTTTTACACATAGTTACACTCACTCGGCATAGGAAATCTTGTAAGCCTTACGTATTAGATATAATATGTGTTCATCACTTTTATGAAAAACACCACGAGAAACATTTTTGTACAACATATTACCCCTCTAACTCTTCGTTTTGCCTCTTGTTTTCCATTTCTTAAATAAGAGGAAAACAACTCCTCATCAGCGACGATATACATTGAGGGCTAAACGACTCTAAGTAAACGTTTCTAGTGGTGTTTTACATACAAGTGCTGAATATACCTTATACAATAAACGTAATGCTTACAAGATTTCTTATGATGAAATTAACTCTCAAACATATATAAAAATAAAAATTTTTAAATTGTTTTATTGTCAATATAAATATGAGAGCGAAATCGACTTGTCACATTGTGGGACAGACAGTTTGAGTTTTAAGTGACTTCTGGCGTTCCAGTTAGGTCTCTAGCTGGGGTATATTTTAAGACCTATAGTATAATTTTATAGCAAATATTTTTGTAGAATATTTCTGCCCGCTATATCGCCGCTGAAGTGCAGATTATTTGTTTTTTTAAGAGACAAAAACACCCGTTTACAAAAATGGTTCCCGTAATGTTTTACATAAAAACGCTGAAAAATTCAAATTTGGATTTCTTTTTAACAAAATAAACAACAATATCGATAAAAGGTCATAACCAGAGCTCTGACTTTCATGCAAATGCATGTTTTTGTGGTGATAGATAAAGAGGTATTGACTAATTATCGATGCGAATCATTGAATTTTAAGTATTTTGGCAACAGTTTGTAGTTGCATATTTTGGTGGTAAGTGCATATTTGTGCATATTTTGGCAATAAATACATATTTTTGGACAAATAAAACATTTTTTAATGCATATTTTTAATTTTTGAAAAAAATATTAATAAGCCGATTATGGATGGCAACTGAGCCTCAGTTGGCATACCAGTTGCTGAAAATGATACTACTGATGGCAACTGGCAACTGAGAGCTGTCAATTTCAGTTGCTATTTAGTGCCTTTCTGGCAACTACTAATTTTCAGTTGCCGACTGGCAACGCAACTAAAGTTCGGTTGCACTAAATAATAGACCCAATTATGTTTGTTTTATGTTTTCTCCTCTAATAATAATACAAAATTTAAAAAATATATATTAATATTATTTTAGTTTTGGTACTTTCTTCGTAGGTAAATGCATATTTTTGCGCATATTTATCATTTTTAGGTGCATTTGTTATGCGCTTAAAATCAATTTTTAGTTGCATGAAAGTCCGAGCCCTGGTAATAACAATTAAAATTTCAATATGATTCCACTATTTACAAATTTCGGTAATCTGTTTCGTTCCCTAGCACTCAAAGCTGTTTCTATAGTTATTTTGGACGCTGCACGCGGATCTGAATTTCTTTTTTTTATCAGCTCTTGTTTTCGAGATATACCATTATGTGAAAAATGTGAATATATATTAGCATAATTGGAGAAGGGTTCGTCCTATTCAGTAAAAAGAAAAACCAAAACTCGACAACTAAACTATATGTAAATCTGCATCTAATAATCAATTTGGATTTACAAGCAAATAAGCTCTAAATACATTCTCCTATGTATTAATAAATAATTAGGTAGTGGCTTGGGCTTTTCACTTGTTTACATGTGTATATATACTTAATAGGGTATTCATTTAATCGGGTTTCTTCTTTAATCGTTTAGTCGCTCAATTAATTAATAGAGGTTTTGGCTTAATTGCTTAATAATCGGCTAAACTCGATATTAACCGGTTAAACGATTAATGATTTTTTTTCATAATTCAAGTAATTTTAACGAATTTAAATGCAATTAAATGCAAAATACATTCTGATAACATTTTATTTCCGAATTCCTTAGTTTCCTTTTTTGTACTGTATTTTAAAACACTGTTGCTAGAAGGAAATATTCCTGAGTGGAGGTATAAAATAATTGAACTCGTCTCTCATTAAATCTAATCCTTAGAATTTTAATTAAATCGTTGGTAACAGTATTATTGGATTTTATAAAACTATTAAACAAAAACTTAATACATAATTCCCTCAAGTTCCATTAGAGTAGCAGATTCTTTGCTAAACTCTTTTATAGCCACGTCCAAAGATTTTAATGTTTTACTCAAGCTAAAATCACTGAACAATTTCTAAACACATACGTTTTGAATGAAATTTATTTGTTGATGGTTATTAAGCAATTGTCTATACGCATTTCATTGGCGCTTTTACCAAATCGTCAGTAGACTTCAACCACAACTTTGAACAGTTACCAACCTCTTATATTGTGCACAGACTTTCAAAAACCATTTGAGAATTTACAAACGATAATATTTTTGAAAATCACAAGAGAATGAAATAAGTGTAGTAGGCTTAGAAACTTATACAAAACCCAACAAATATTTTATATTCGATATGAATCTATTTTATTTTTCTACACTTGTATACAATTAGAAATCCATTGGATAACAATAAAAGTATTATAAGGCAAATTTAAAAATAAAAACCAAATTAAACCTTTAAGAAATTTATTATTTGACATATTGTCATAATTATATTTTAAATGAAATTTATTTGTTGATGGTTACTAAGCGATTGTCTACATGCATTTCATTGGCGCTTTTACCAAATCGTCATATACGTTTTGTATATGAGACGAAACAAAATAAATAAACACACAAAAATACGTTATAATACTACAAAATATGAAAAAATTTTGCTACGTCGGTTAATCGACTGAAACTAACCGGCTTAAACGTTAATCGAAAATAGCCAATTTTAAATTAACCGGTCAGTTAATCGGGTAGTAATTAACCGGCTAACGATTAACCGAATGAATACCCTAATACCTAAAAATAAAATCAAACCAAAAAAGTTTATCTTAAGTAGAACAAAAAATCAGAAAAATGGTAATGGAGAAAAATAAACCAATAGCAACACTGGGAAGGTGCAGTTTAATATTAACTCAAAAGTGATTTAATTCTCGTATTCAGTTTTCAGGAAAAAGTTGTATGTGTAGAAACTAAAATCACATTCAACAGAGCCACCTGACAAGTGGTGATAAGCAAAATACACATGACCACTGATGATGGAAGTGTAGCGGCTTCTGAAAGTGGCACCGCTATGTTCTGCGGTGTAGGTTGAAAAATAAAGTTGATGTTAATTTTTCCTTGTTCCTTGGAATATTAATCATGCCCGACTCTTTCTGAATATAACGTTACGTACCTTGGCCTAATAATCAATTTGGATTCACAATCAAAATTTAGTTTTTCACAACCACTCTAATGTATATATTTTTGGTCCCCTCTGTCAGATTCAGTCGTTAGAACCATATACTATATAAATTTTTTTTGTGTGGAATATTGTAATCAGACCGATTTCGGCTGTGCCATCTGCAGTGTTCTCTTGAATACCATATTCGCATTAATGACGCCCTGACAATGATATAAAAATGGCATCAATATAGCGAAAACTGAATCAGTCTGATGACAAATGTCATTACGAAATGTTGTCATATTTAGGTGTCATATACGCTACGACTGCAACAACATCGATTTGATGCCACATTCTTTAAATACTTAATAGGAAAATGTGTAAAAAATAAATAATTTACTTATGTTTGCCATTTGTATTTAAAAACTATTTTTTATTGTTTTATTTAGGATTTTTGTTTATAAGCCCATTTTCAAAAAGTTGATAATAGTATGACATCGTATTGATGTACATTCATCACCATCACAACTAATAGTAAAATCTACAAGCCTACAGAATAGCATACAAGCACAGACAAAAAACATAAGTGAGCGACAATACCATACCTTGTCTTTATACTGATGACATTTAGTCATCATATGTATGTACATATGTCGCAACAACATATAAGATAATGTGTTTATGTGTACTTTGTGCTTTCGATACCCACTTGACCAAGGCTTTCGTTAATCATATCGATTTCGAATATATCTCGAGCATTTATCGTGTAAGACTATCGAGAATGACGCTCAAAAATTAACTGAAAAAAGTTTACTTGTCGCTCAGTTTTGTTTCAAAAAACATTCGAATTCGAACGTTCGTTAGCAATATCAAAAGTGAGCCAATATCGACCAAATTTCAATATCGCAAAGACGGGAGCAAAAGCAATTTTTTAGATTATTATCTTTATTTTTTAATTCTTTAACCTACGCTGCAGTCAATCAGATTTGAACACGGATAACAGACTAACACACATCCACTAGGCTATGTTGGCAAATTTTTTTCTGTTCAATTATTGCACATATGAACGTACTTAAAAAAAAGTGTTCTTTTAATTCTTTAAATTACGATGCTGTCAGACAGATTCGAACACGCTACCTCTTGGCTAACAGACTAACGCACATCCACGAGGCTATCGTCACACATTCGAAAAGTTATAGAGAGAAGTTCGCTTTAGCGAACATTATATTTTTCAAGATTCGCGAATAAATATCGAAAAGTTTTGTTTGGAAACTTTTTCGCTTTAGCGAATATTCGTTTACATCGACTCTCAGGTATTTTCATTTGTGACATGCATGGAATGGTAAAGGCAGTGGCCTATAAATATGCGACGAAAAAGTAAAATCAAAATAGAAACCTAGTAAGAGTAGGCTAGGTTAGGAAGGTTAGTGTTGCAACATACACCCAGTCGGAGACCCAATTGGATCCATTATGATTACCTTCTATTTGTACCCGTTATTAAATTAACTCCCTTTGCATCCAGAAACAACCCTTTTACCTGTCATTAAGCCACATAACTCCCATGATGAAGCCCCTGATATCTTCCAGTAGTAAAAGTAGGACAATTTAAATAAAAGTTTTTAATTATTACATTGATGAAAAAACTGTCATCATTGTCTTTGGTAACAAGATGAATAGCTGATGCAAAGGTTGACTTAGCAATGATGACTAGCGTAATTGGGGTAAAAAATTATGACACTTTTTATAGCATTGATGTCAAATTACATCAACATTATGGTGGTTTTTCTATCAGTATAACAACGCTTAATATAGTTCACTTTTAAGCTCTGAATTTCGTTTACGATTTGTGGCAACATCAACTAATTTTTATGCCTGACTACTCTTAAGCCTCAGGGCTACTTTTCGCAGTAAGTTGGTCAGTTTTCTTAATGAAGTGGTTAAAAGCTGCTATCAATCAGGCTGATAAAATACCTCAAGAAAAGAAAAAGGTAATATAAATGAAAATGTTATATTAAAATTAAATTCTTCTGCGTGCACTAAATATTTTAATGTTCCATATTGTCGAAAACTTATTTTTATGTCGTAAGTGCTCTGTGGTATTTTGTAAATTAAGAAGGATAATTAAATAGTGCTAAGTCTTCCATCCCTGATTTGTATTGAATAATCTCATTGATGTTATTTATTTTCTCTCTTTGATTTTCTACATTTATTAATTTATTGATATGAGAACAATTCATCTCAGTTTCTTTTCCTTTCTCTGTACACTCATTTAGTAACAGGTTTCACAACAACTCATCATCACGAAGTTAAGTTAAATAGAATGATTTTTTGAAAACAAAAAATGGGCCTTTTTAGGAAAAAAAAAATAAAACAAAGTCTACTTGTTCAATTAGAAATTGGATAAAAACTCGGAATTTTTCAAAAATCAGAACCTTTAATTTAATGCAAATAAAATAAATAATTGAACATAACTTATAGGAGATTACAATTAAAACGTTTTGTCGCATTTTATAAGAAAGTTGGACAATTCGTTATCAAGTTATTATGAAATCAGTAAAATGGCCTCTTGGAAAAAAATATGGTTGAGATTGCAGGCTACCCCTAATCTTCCCGCTAATATCGAGTTCAAAGCGCTTTATATTCTTCAAGTTTTCTAAGTAGCTAAAAATTATTTTAAAATCTTGTACAACGATATCAGTCAAACCACATAACCAATTTTAGAAATCAATTGACGAAGGGCTTGGGAGGCTTTAAAGTGAAATAAACGTCTTTTCAACGATATCACTCGAACCAAAAAAACAATCTAGATCAAATCTATGCCATTTGAAGCAGTTTTAAATTCCAAAAAATTTATAGCATTTAGAAAACCGATTTGACAAAAAATTTCGACGTTATTAGAAAGAGTCTGTTTCCGAGCATTTTCGTCGACGAATCTATCGAACGAATTTGATCAAATATGTGAAATTCGAATTCGCTTTTCAAGTATGGACTTTTTAGAGTAAATTAAAAAACATTTATCGAAATTTTCGACGATTTAATGAAATTTTGGGCAATCGATATTTCGTTCTACATATCCTGTCGGAAAGTCTCTAGTCGACTTCAAAAATAATCAATTTATAGTTAACTTTTCTTATAACAACTAAAAGCTAACTACAATCTAATCCATATACCCATAGTTGCCAGATGAAATACGAATAAATTCGTCAAATTTCGACCGAAAAATTGTCAAGAACGTCAAAATAATTATTCGAAAACGTAAAAAATTCGTCAAAAGTAAAAAAACACTATTTTGAGGTTAATAAAACAAATTTTGTATAGAAATCAGTGTTATAAAGAGAATAATAATTTATTATGAACAACATAACAAATAAATTAACAATCCAAAGCTATTTAATTAGTTTGGCTTAAGTTAATTTTTAATTTAATCTTTCGATCATATTATATTTTATTTAACAAAGAAATTCTAAAGCATGTAACATTCAAAGAAAAATTTGGATGTACGGAAGGTTGAACTGACAGCTGTTTCGAGACTACCAAGTCTACTCATCAGAGTCCTTTACCTACACTACCACTGACAGTGGCAACAACACTGTAGCGAAAATCCTACCAATTTTAGTAATCTCAATTAACAGACTGTCGCCATTTTGCGGCGAGTCGCACTTATTAATTAACTTTTTTCTAAATGTTCGGAACTTCACTAACTGTCTTTTCTTCCCATGCTCAACTATTTTAAGCTTTTTTCATGCTCAATATTTACATGCTTTAGAATTTCTTTCTTAAATAAAAAATAGTTTGATCGAAAGATTAAAGCAAAAATTAACCTAAGCCAGACTAATTAAATAACTTTGCATAAAAACTATACAGTTCGACTAAAAATTCATAGCTCAATTATTATAAATTAACAAGTTTTCCATAAAATAAACGAAATTCTTATCAATAAAGATATCAACTGTTGTTTTAACTGTATAAACAGTATTTAACGTATTTTTTTTAGAAAAATGATATACATACATAAACATTAATTAAAATTTGTATGAGAGGCTTAGTGCAATAATTTGTTATACTTGATAAATTTGATATACATATTATAGAAAGGAATTATAGAAAGGAAGAGGTTTAAAAAACCTGTAATACTAAAAATATCAACATTAACCATCCCTTTTACTCCTTACTTTTATTACATATTGTAACAAATGCTGCAAAGTTCTGGATCTAGTTCAAAACTGTTTTAAAAGTTTAAAAAAATGGTGTCAACTTATAAGTCTTAAATATCGTCAAATTTAAGGTAAAATCGTCCAGTCGTCAAAATGCCATTTTCGACACCCAATATCGTCAAAATGACGATAAATCGTCAAATCTGGCAACAGTGCATATACCGGATTTGGTGAGAGCAAACAACTTTGCTCTCAGCTACTTTGAAACTCATTTCAAGTTTACATTAACTTTTTGCTGTTATTATTTTAAATGGTTTTTTAGCTGGGTGGGCAGCACGTTGACTATAAAACGTGTGATACATAGTTCGAACACCAGCAACATAATTTTGCAAATATACTTACTACCAGGTGACTTAAATTAAAGCCAACTTTAAGTTAGTTGAAAAGTAGTGCAGAGTTTGACACCGCAATGTTAAAAAAGCTAGTTTCGTTGTCGCTACCACGCAGCCACAGGGGCACCCTGGAAAGTAATCCAAGTGTTCGTTAGCACTAGTTGCGAAATAGTTAGCTTAAAGGTAATTTAAATTTAACTCAGTTTCCGAAAGGGTACTTATACTCACATACTCACATACACACAACTATACAATCTTATGGACATAATCGTAAAAGCAGTCAGAATAGCTTCCAAGGACCTCAAAATGTCGACGTCTGATGAAAATTCGATATCCAAAAATCGAAGCTAAATCAGTAACTTCGGAGTTTTTTTATTGCGACATGCGACTAATTTGAAAATAAACGGATACGAAGAATTTTAAATGTCAAATGTCTTTTTATAGTTGATAACTATAACTCCTCAAAGATCGAATAACTCACACGACACTTATGTATATTCAATAAAGAAACATATTGAACTCATACCTACATAAATTCTACATATTTTATGCAAAATGTAAGGCCCTCTTGTAAAACACCCAAAACCCTTTTGACTCCCCATATGTATAAACACAAGCATACTTATTTGTTTCGCTCTTATCGCTCTTTAATATTTTGAATTCTAAAACTTTAAACCATTTCATGAGTTGCCGCAAAGATATTTTTCTTCTCACTAGTATTTCCCTTAAAACCTATCATTTTGGTCCCTTATTACCATTTTTATTTTTTAAATCATATTCGTCATTAAGTTATTTTACAATCGATTGGTTGAGAAGAATTTTCCATTTGAAAAAAGTGTAATAAATCTGTATCTGTGAAAATTGCGATCCGATTACAAAACGATGTTCGTAAAAATCATAGAGGAGGGTGAACCTTAGCTTTAAAATTGTTGCAATTTGGACCACCCTGTTGAAACACACGTTGAGTTACACGGTGTCAAAATTAATTACCTTGGGCATGAAAAATCTTGTCGGCTTCATAACTTTTATATATATCCGATTTTAGTAGATTTAAACTTCGTGTAAAGTTTTTGAACAGTTTAAAAAATACAGATTCTTTTGTCAAGATATCTTTAATACCTTCAAGGTATTTGCCTTGAATTTTATAATTGTGAGATTTGAAATTTTAATCACTTAACAAAAGAAACGCCCATGGAGTTTATAAAATGTTTCTAAAAATTATATTAGATACATTTAATACAATTAATCTGGCTTCTTATTGTCATCCGCCTGCTCGAAAATGTGGGTGGTTGAGTGTGCTGTTGGCTGAGATGGTTAGCGCGTTGACTACGAACCCTGAGGTCTTGAGTTCAAGACTAGTTTCAGGCAAGCCAACAGCATCACGATTTTTTGGTTATACATTTGTGTAACATTATGTTGATTGTTGTTGGAGTGTTAAATGATGAAGGCATAGCACTAATCAGTTTAGCAGTACCGGCAGCGACTAGTACTGACATCCTAATGCACATAGCAGCACCCTCATTCAGCGGTATTGTAGTAGAGTAGTCAGCGAAATAAAAGAACTAATAAAATGGCTACGCAGCTTAAAAACAAAGTAATGCCTCTGCTTGACACCAGACGGCTGTAACACTGCTCTACAAAATTTAAAAAAACGCGCAATGGCAGAGTTGTAAATTAATTAACCTTTCTATCTCTCTCCCACTTCACCACCTATTCTCTCTACACTAACCCTTTCCCAAAGAAGGTAGCACATTTATTAATTAACTGGCAGGCATTAATTGCCTGATTGTGTTACTTCTCTTTGATAAAAAAAAATGGATAGCAGATTTTCTAATATATTAAAGTTTTAAAAAGCATTTTATTTATCTGCTTGAAAACTGTACTAAACTTCATTTTAAAATTTTTATTGCTTTACTATTTATGAAAAAATAGCAATGCCTTCAGGCTTAAAATTTTTTAACGATATATTAAAAGGTAATTTTTTATGAATTTTGAATTAAAAAATATATATGTGCAGAAAATGCGAATATCTAATATTTTTTTGGCAAAAGCTTACGTATGAGTAATATGATGGTACCATCATATTACTCATACCCGCTACACATAAAATATTGTATATTCGCATTTTCTTCACATATTCATAAAACATTGAATTTTTAATATTAACATTTTTAAACATGAGCTTGCTTTGTTTTTTAATAAATGTAAAGGAATGAAAATTTAAAAATGAAGTTTTGTACAGTTTTCATGCAGGTAAATAAAATGTAAGTAAATAAATGCGTGCATCCTTTAATCGACTTAAAATTTCACATGTAGTCATTTTTAAAGTCTATTCTTTCATTTATTGAAAATAAAATATTTTAGTTTTAAAAAATGTTTGAGAAAAGCTTTAAATAATTAAACTCTATTTTTGTTAAAATTTACAATTCTTCACTCACTTGACTTTCATTCATTTTCACGACTATATGAATTGAGATAACTAAAAAATGTTTCTGCATGTTATCATAAAAATTATAAAATATTTTTTTGAAAAATTTTGGCTGTGCTATTACCGAAGATATTGACAAAATATAGAACATATAGAAGTCTCAAAATTTTAAAATTCAAAGCCAAATATGGTTGAAAATATTAAAGATTTTTATTTATTTATTAAATATATTATTTGAGATATTCTCCCAATTGTATTTAAAATAAAGATTTATTTCTTGAGGGCTAAGCAATGTCTGTATGCATTTCATTGGTGCTTTACCAAATCGTCTGTAGACTTCAACCATACTTTTGAAAAATCTCAAACCTCTTATTTTATGCACAGACTTTCAAAAACCATTTGAGAATTTACAAATAATAATATTTTGCAAACCACAAAAGAATAAAATAAGCGTAGTAGGCTTAGAAACTTATACAAAACCCAACAAACAATTTATATTCGATATGAATATATATTATTTTCCAACACCTTTATACAATTAGTCGCCCATTGGGTGGCAATAAAAGTGTTTTTAAGGCAAAATAAAAAATAAAATCTAAATTAAAGCATTTATTAAATTTATGATATGATATATTCAACCAATTGTATTTGATATAGAGATTTATTTATTGAGGGTTAAGCAATGCCTATACTGCATTTCATTGGTGCTTTACCAAATCGTCAGTAGATTTCAACCATAAAAAATTATTGTTTGTAAATTCTCAAATTGATTTTGAAAGTCTGTGCATAAGATAAAAGGTATGAGACTTTTAAAATGTATGGTTGAAGTCTACTGACGATTTTTTAAACCACCGAGGAAATCCATATAGACATTGCTTAACCCTCAACAAATAAATCTTGATTTTTATTTGTTTTATTTATTAAATGTTACAAATACAAATTATAGGTATCATAAATTAGCTTTGAACCAGAGTAGTAACAAAGACCTTCACTCGTGTAGCGAAACCGACCAGAGTCTTACGTAAGAATCGAACCCTCATCCTCTGCACTGAAATGAAATAAATTGTATTTCCTTTATCTGCTTATAAACGTTACACCAATTTATTAAAATCGGATAATATTTGTAAAAGTTGTTAGGCCGACAAAGTTTTTCATGCCAGATGTAGTCAGCTTTGACACCCTCTAGCTCAACGCGTATTTCAACAATGTGATCCGAATTTCAATATTCTTAAATCTTACACAGAAAGAAAGACGCCGTCGTACTCAAAAATTTAAGCACGAATAACACTAAAATGTATTAAAATCAAAATGTACTTAAATCAAGTACGAAAAACACTTAAATGTACAAGGGATAAAATGCTTAAATCATGTAAAAAGTCTTGAATGGCGTACAAATTTCTTAAATTGAGTTGATAGCTTCAATCCAATGTTGTCCTCTTGTTGTTGTTTTATTGTTATTTATTTTGTTTGCTTGTGCTGTGCCGACAAATACCCTACAAATATCGTATTACATGCTGCTCCTGTATACTGGATTTTAGCTGTCGTTCTTTCCATGCTGAGTTAGCTGAGTTGTCTAACGCGTTGGTTTACAAACATGATGAGTTAAGTTCAATACCAGGAATGAGCAAAAATAAATTTTAAATTAAAACAAGCAAGTAAAATTATTAAAATTATAAATAGTAAAAATATAAATTTTCTAATCTTTTCTAGGATTAAATACTTAAAAATAAGCCTGATTCGAGCTTAATTCAAATACGCGTCGGGATTGATTAAAGTACTCACGCAGCAGGATTGAATCAACTACGCGCCGGGATTGGTTCAGGTACGCGGCAGGATTGATTCAAATATACAGCGAGCGGGCTTTTTCAATAGCACGACAGTAAATTGTGGCTATCATCAAAGCAAATAAACACTAACACAATACGACTCGGTATAAAGTTTATAACGATTATCGTACTTAAAATAAGAATGTTTGTACTAATTCAAGAATTTTGTAATTGATTCAAGACTTTTTACATGAATAAAGCCGAATCAGGCTAAAATTACATATTTTGCACTTGAATATTCTATACTTGAATCAATCTGTCTGTACTAGATTTATGGAAATTCGGGATTACCGTACTTTTGACACCGCTTAGGATTTATTTAAGTACGGATGGATTGATTTTTCTTTTCTGTGTAGGTCCTACTCTGTGAGTTTTACATACTTCGTTTTGTTATCGGATCTCAAGGTACAAAGATATAGATTTATTACCACTTTTTTCAATTGGAACCACTGCGCAGCGCTTAGAATTGCCCACATTGGGTACAATAATTAAAACGTGGCCGTACATCCCGAAACGTGAAAACCCTTCAGGACGATTTGTTTTTATATAAAATGTTTGAAAACATAAAAACTTTCAACGATTTAGAAGCAGAGATTTTTCATTGGATTTTTTTTTGTTCAGTCGACACAAAGGAATTTTTTGTCCTAAATTCTAGTGATCATTTCCTCCCATTTGGTAGCAATACTGGTATAAAATATTGCGTATTATTATATGTAACTTTGAATTCTAACATTAGCAAGCAAATGTTGTTACCAAAAAAAACTTTACACAATTCTAAAATATAACCAAATAAAAAATTATATTGTCAATTTGGTCCACTAAGCACAAATAAACGGTAACATTGTTCGTAGTACTCTCTTATATCATGCCAGTACTTTAGAAAAACAATAAGAAAAATAAATAGAAACCAACAGATACTAAACAAAACACAACAACAAAAAATATCAACAATGAAATGATATTTTACTTCATTGTGATAAAGTAAACTTTGTATTTTAGATACAATCCGAACCACCAACGGCTGCCAGATTTGACGATTTATCGTCATTTTGACGATTTTGTGTTCCAAAAATAGTCTGAGGTCTACACATAACATAATATGTAAGATTGAGATTGTCAAATTCAAACGCAGAGAGAATTATGGTACGTGTAGACTTCAAATTAGTGTTATCTCAATGTTATAAGAATTTTTATGAGAGCGTTGTTATAAGATTTCTCATAACAACAATCTGATGAGATGAACTGTCAAAAAACACATGTACATGAAAATTAAATAGTGTGCTTGTGTGAGTGTTTATTAAAATAAACGAAAAGCGATGTTTTTGATAAAATTTCTGGGCTAAATAAGTGAATAAATGTGTTTAATTGATTTATAAATTTGAATTTGTGTGAAAAATTAAAAATAAAATAACTAATTATACAAAAGTAGTACATGTTAACTCGATGACCATTTTCATAAAATGAAAACTTATCGGAAAAGTAAAATTACCTCTTCCCCTAGTATGAGATTAAGAGAAAACTCGACATTTTGTTTTTAGTATTCTGCCGACGATTTTTCTCATGTTATCTCAAAGTTAATGTCTCGTGAAGACGCTGTGTTACACAGATCAGTTTTTCTTGGAGCAACCTTTATTTTGTTGTGAGAAAGAGAGAGTGAGGAATATATTTTATGTATTCCTCTCTCGCTCTTTCTCACTAGAAAATAAAAGTTGCTTCAAGAAAAACTGATCTGTGTAAAAGCAGACACTGCAATGTGACGATTGGACGATATTTTCATGAAAAGTGACGATCTTATGCAGTGCTAAAAATATAGCAATTTTCTTTTAATTAATATTGTGCAGCACAAAAAAATATTTTTGTAAACGGGACAGTTGGATTTTCCTCGTGTTATATCAAGAGCCAGAAAGTAAATTTTAAAGTACAAGTATTTTTTTATTATCCTTGGTTTAATCAAAGTAGAGCCTTAATATTGCCTGCATAGGATTGTAGTAGACTGTTATATATAATGTTAGTGGTTCTAAAAAATTCTTTGCGGGTTACGATACTTTAGTATATTCTTGATGTCATGAAAAATCTATTCTATAATTATTATCCTTAGCAAGCTGTTCTTTAACTGTTTCATCACTAGTTTTGCTCTACTTGATATAGAGAATTTTATCTTAAGCGACAATTTGAAGTTTCTAAAAATTTAAACAAACTAAAAATTTTAAAGAAAAATGCACTTAAGCTAAAATTTATTTTGCTGTATTTCCGTAACGGTAATTGACATGACTTTGAAACTTTGCCAGATAATCCAAGTTATCGTAAATAATCGATTTTCGCCAAAAAAGAAACAGTTTTCGAAACATATGTCACTTAAGCTTTTTTGGCCGTTATGGCATGATTAGTGTATGAAGAGGACATACATATAAGAGGGCGCGTCAATAAGTCCGTGACTTTTTCAGTTTCTCGCCTCTTTAACTGAAAGGGCAAAGCTGTTACCGTCAACAGGCATCTGTCAGTTGACTCCTGTCAAAATTTTAGCAAGCTGCGTCATTTAGCTTGTATTTTAAGCCCGTTGATAGTAAAAAAAGTGGGTCGTATATTTGACCAGACCCACCTATCTGTATTTCGATGCGTTGAAGCCGAATCTGAGTCCCGTTTGACTCGCCGCTCTTACAATTTTAAGTAAATAGCGAAAATAAGTTTTTCAAGATTTTTAAGAGTTTTTCGAAATGTATTCGAAATTTGTTAGGTAGTGAGCTGCGAATATCTTCATGTTTTAGCATGACTGTTTTTTGACAAGACTGTCAATAAATGAGTTGAATTTTTGAGTACCCGATTTTTCTGACGATTTTTGTAGTTGAAATGACGATATTTTTCTTTTTTATCGTCAAATTGACAATTTTTCCTCAATTTTATCTGGCAGCCCTGATCCGAACATAAATAAATACACATATATGTACACATTTTGTGATGGTATAATGCACTGGCATATGCATTACTTAAGCTGCGGTCACTTCTGGCAAATATTTGCCCAAAAAAAACGTAACCACTAATTTTGCCCAGGATTAGGGTGATTTAACTTGATTTTTATATCACAAAATACCCAGCAAAACTTTGCTTACTGGTAGGCAAAAAAGTATATGAGGATTTAAGTCGTAACTACTTACAATTTGACTCGATAACTACAGATTTTTGTTTGAGAAGGCCAAAACATAAAGTGTGCCCCTTACAATTGTGTTTACATTCTCACAGCAATTAACAATTTATTATTTGGCTTACTTGATACTAAAAAATAAGTAATCAAATAAACCAAATAAAATTACAAAAAAAATTTCATACACATTATATTTTATTTATATTTATTAAATTTTCTTGTTTGAAAAATTTTTTTACCCATCTGGTATACGAGCCTGTGCTCGTTCAGATTTGAAGCCAAGAACTTTATCCACTCAGCTAATGTTGACTTATAAGTTTAAGCGACAAAAACTAGTTTTCATATACAAAGACATGTTTACTTAAAAAGTGGTTGTCTACTTATTTTATTAATACGCAACAATAAATTATAACTATTTCCAGATAATGAGAAAAATACGTACTAATTTCATTACAAACTAAGTAGTAGTTCTCATTTGGAGAAAAGTAATAAAAATAAAAAGTACCACTCATTACTTTGTAACTCATTAATAAAGTACTACCGATTACAAAAATGACAAAAATTGTTGCTGGTTAAGGTCAATTATGCAGCAAAATGCTATTTTTATATTATTTTTAATAAATGCGAACCCATATTTAAAAAATATATTGGAATTAAAGAAAATACAATTTTTGTTTGTCTGTTGCTCACGTTTTTTTCGGCAAATATTTGCCAAGTGTGACTGTACCTTTACGTAAATATCGTACTTATTTTTACGTATTGACACTAAAACAGCACACAAATATTCATACATGTAGTTACTTAGTAAATATTATTTACTAAATAAGGAAGCCAAACAAAACCAAATCGTCATCATCGTCATCAATAAGAACTTCAATGCCAACAACAACGACAGCACAAAGATACTACACAAATAAAGCCGAAAATAGAACCATTTTGTATGAAATGCACTATCTGTAAGAATGGAAATGCTTCGGTATACGTTACCTTAATATAGAAACGCCCTAACTCATTATTTTATTCAAATTTAATTTTCCTGTATATTTCGGTAGCTGAGCTTCTAATACATACATATATCGAAATAGAAAAATACACACTTTTTGAAAAACTATATACTATATTTAGGGCGTTTCTATATTAAAGTACGATATGTAGGTATGTGTATCTCTGCATGTGTTTGTAAATACAAAGTAGAATGTTGAAAGGATGTGCAATGAATATATATCTACATTAAGGCGATAACGATGTAATTACATTTTTTACCCGACTGCGCGACGCAAAGAAGGGTATTGTGTTTATCAGCCTATGTATGTATGTATGTATGTATGTATGTGTGTTCCTTTGCGGCACTATATAAACCGAACGCGTAGACCGATTATGACGATTCTTACGTCAATCGATTCGTGTTAATTCGGGGAGTGTCACTAAAGATATGACAGTAATCAAAATTCAATATGGCGGCCAACAGACGCCATTTTGTTTATACGAAAAAAAATAAAAAGTCGGCGAACTATATCAAAATGGGTATCAATCGACAGGTATTTGAAAATCATCTTTAGGTTGCTCTTATGATTTTTAATTTCCAATGACCATTTAGGTTCTGTGACGGCTTAAAATTGTTTTTTTTAATTTTTTTACGCAGTCGGGTTTTTTGATTTTTTAAATTTATGTCTTGTTGTAAATATGCCAGCTCCAGCTCCAAAATCGTGTAGGGCATGGAAAAAACTAAGATCAGCGATTTGACTTTTTACGATCGTGAAAAAAGTTCATGCGCCAAATGCATTGAAGTTTTGTATATACGTTTTTTTTTATTAACACAATTGATATTTTACTCCAAATAAGGGGTTTTAATCGAAATAGGGGGTAATGAATGAATGAAAAAAATACAAAAAATAGATTATTTCGAGTAAAATATCACTTTTTTTATTTCAAAAAATGTTATATAAAAACTTGAGTGCATATGGTGCGTGAACTTATTTCACGATCGCGAAAAGTTAAATCGCTGTTCTTATTTTTTCCATGCGCTACCCGTCTTTGGAACTGGAAGATGTCACCAATATAAGTTATTGCCCTACTGTACATACACTCGCATGCATACATTCATATTCCTATTCTGTTTAAACAGGTGAAGTCAAAGAATGTGTTCTGCAAAATTTAGATATTTCTAAAAATGATCTATCAATTCTGTGGTTTATATGAATAAGCGCTTATGTCTTACACAGGCGTACGAAATTGCTGTTCCATCTCTAGTCTTGACCATTGGAATTAGATGATCTTGATGTTCTAGAATGCGTGCGTTTCAAAAACGCCAGTTTTTAAAGCTTGTAATAATTGAAAAGACAAAGAAAATTTTGAGGGCACGGAAGGTTGAACTTACATCGAATGTTTCGAGACCAACCACGGTCTCCTCATTAGAATTCTTCTCCGTCTATAGCTCACTGCTGATCACAGCACTTACAACCAGGTAGTTGATTAAAGTTAAGTGATTATCAACTACCCAGACTCTTTGACGGGAATCGAACCCACGTCCTTTCTAGTAATAGGCTAGCTTCGCTACTTATCAGCATAGAGGTATCCTGTCCAAGACCGGCGGAGCATTAGAGCCAGGTCAGCCACGGACCCAACTTGATTTTTTGGGGGAGAACTTAGAGCTGAAACATACTGTTTTGTAAAAAATTTTTAGAAACTGAATAGAAATTGGGTATATTTTACTCGTATATTTTATGGGTATATTTTATCCCGTTTTCCCCTCCCTCGTTGTATCCGCGACTGAGCCAAGTGTTATACTTCTTACTCTTATTAGTAGAGGACACTGACATAGCAGAAGATGAAATATAGTTCCTTCTTCCTCTTAATAGTGACAACTCCTACAATAGTCGTTGCAAATTGGGCAGATTGTTCTCGTCTGGGTCCTAATTCATATATCAGTACCCAGTAAGCACTGCCACTGGTAGTTCTATAAAACCTTCAACAACCCTCAGCAGATCACGTGTTCAGTACAAATCGTAGTCGTGGAGCTACGTAAACCTAGCTATACGGCTGCAGATATTTCCGTTTTCACAGCTTTGTCGAGCAAGTTTGTAAGATTCGTCTTGAGTTAACATTTTGCAGTGAGATAGAGGTATCCACTAAATTCTTTGAACACTGAGTAGTTCAATGTCTGCCTGGGATGGCAGTGCCATGTGCAATTCAGTTATCAGAATAGTTTGATTGTACAGGAGCGCAAATTAACGTCATTCTCGGAAGTTTCGCTATGTCGTAGAGATTTAGCTGAAATGCAACATCCACTAAGGATGTAAATGTTATTTCGGCGCAGGAGCCTTTGCTGTCGGTAAATATCTAGATATCTTCAGATATCCTATAGTAACTTAGCCATCTTGCTGTCCATGAAACAGCGTTTAAATTTTCCGTACAGAAATCCTCGCCAATGCACTATGGCCGAAAATCGCAGAGTTACGGCAAAAAATATTTCCCGACAAGCTAGAGTCACCAAGCTTGATATGCAGACTTGCACTACCAAAGTGTATAATTAAGAGAAAAAAAGTGAGCTGTTCACGTCCCTTTTTGCAGTGGGGCACCTATAATGGGAATTTGCACATAGTTAAAGTGACTCGGCATAAGAAATCTTGTAAGGCTTACGTTTCAAGTATAAAATATGTACGACAAACATTTTTGTAAAACATTTAAACCTTCTAACTCTATGCGGTCTGGTTCTTTTTGTCCTTTTATTAAAAAAGGGGCAAAAATATCCCCTTCAACGGCTATATAGCGGGCTAAAATGTTTAACAAAAATATTTGCCGCAAAATTCCAATATAGGCCTGTTAAAACTCTCAAGCTCTAAACTCAGATGGAACGCTGGAAATCATTCAAGACTTAAACTCTGCTTAAGGGCTAATTTCGTACTAATGCACAATTAGCACTTGACATAGCGGATATTGTAAGCATTACTTTTAAGGCATAAGATGTGTTCAGCATATTTATGTAAAACTTCATCAGGAACATTTTTGTGGAACATTTTTGCCGCTGAAGGGAAGTTTTATGCCCCTTTTCTAAGAAATGGACAAAAAGGACCATACAACAAGGAGATAGAGGGTTAAAATATTTTACAACAATGTTTCCTGTAGAGTTTTACAGAAAAATGAGCACATCTTATACCTTAAACGTAAGAATGAGATGATTTTCTCTGCCGAGTCACACTCTAATTATGTGTAAAATTGTACTATTTCAGAGTTTTCGACATTGATTGTTTCTGAAGTATTAACTTCTAGAGTCTCACCGAAACCAGTTTTTTGAGGCCGAACCCGAACCTAACCTAATATTCGCTAAATATTCGGCCGCATCCGAAACTTAACTTAACTGATATTGACATTTTAAAAACTTAACAGAACTGAAAAGTCATTTACTTTATTAACGGCCCTTTTCACTATGTGATTAAAAGTTAACGTGGTCTTTAACGGCAAATTCTGCATACAAAACTCTCCGCTAAAGTATACGTTATCTTTTAACTGTGCGCTGTGAAAAAGGTCGTAAGAGTATTTCTACATACATACAGTGTCAGTAAAAATAGTAGTAGAAATGGAATATATTTCATTCCATCGAGCAAATATAAAAGTTAAACATTAATGAGCATATGACTAATAAAAACTTGGATTGAATTTATCTTAAATGATGAATAGAACTGGAATATTGGGTTCGGTACACATATATTGAGGAGTGTTTTATCACTCTATTGATGACGTTACAAGAGCACCAATAAAAAAGTTGAGTCAGAATAGCTAAAAAGATATAAAGTGGAATATTTACCTATTTTTGACACTAAATTTATACGACTTCATTCATGTCTACCAAAGTGAAGTTTTTTTATTTACGCCCGCGTTTCATCGATGATATATACAATAAAGAATTTTTGTCCACGGTATAGAATATATCGTGAAGATTGAAACGAGCTTTCTTCATATTTTGAAATTAGTTAAAAAATCTATTTTAAAAAACAAACAATCAATTTCAGTGCAAAATTGCAGAAGTATATGCGATTACGAAAAATCGATTTATTATAACATAAAATACATTTTCGATTGGAATCGAAATCTATTTACCATTCTTTAGTTTATGCTATTTATTTTGGCAACAAACAGTTGAATACTTTTTTTACTATGTATATCTTTTGGTTGCGCTTTATAAAACTAAGTAAAATTTTCATTCAATTTGAAAAAATATTGAACGGGAAAAAGCTGATTCATGGCGGTGACATATTTTAAATTTGGAAAATACTATTTCGATTAACTTCCTTATTTATAGAGAATAAAAAGTTTCGGTCTTGATATCCCTTTGAAAAGGTTTTAACATGCCTTACAGCTCAACTTAAATCAGAGCGTTGAGCGCCGCGTTAGCAGCAGAGTGCGTATTTACAGTAAAGTCTAACAAGAACATTTGCTTTGAATGTACTGTGAAAACACATGTCCTGTTGCTGACGCAACGCTCAACATTTGATTTCGGTTTGGCTGTTATAATTGTTAACCATAGTCCAATCATACACCTAACGCATTAAATTAATACGCTTTGTGTGTTCTTCTACTGATTTCTGATTTCACCGAGTTTTGGAGAGCCCAAGAAATTTGCTGAGATTCGGTGCACGATATTCGCTGAGGTCAGAAAGGTGGTGGAAGTTCCTATTAATCATAAACGAAAAGCAATGGTTAGAGAGAAATGTTCTTTCTCTCTGTGTGATATTTACCACTAGTTGTAAATAAAAATAAATAAATATATGTTATAAAAAGTACACAAAAAAATAATATAACCAAAAAATAAAAAATTAAACTATGTATAATAAAAATTAATTTAAGAATAAAATTTGAATAGAGAAAATTACTTAAGAAATAAATTAGTTAAGAAACCACAATTTTGACCGAATCCGAAACCGAATATTCGGTCGGACTCAATGAACTTCTCGTTAGTTTGAACTTGTTTGAAAAAAAAAATTAACAAAACATAAAATTTCAGTTTCCGTAGAATAGCTACATGTATAAATCCCCTTTGGAGTCCATGGAACTAAGTGAGCTCTGCTCCACACAAAACGATCCATTGAAAACATCAAAATAAGTACCAAAAACAAACTTTCATAAAATAGGTTTTACAACAGTTTATATTAAACAACTTGAGTATTAGAATGAATACATATTCATAGTTTTTTTTTTAATAAAAAAATATATTTTGGAAATCAATGTTTTAACTTTATAAAATTTTTTTGCTTTAGAGCTGATAATACGTATTATAAAAAAGGTGAACTTTGTATACATAAACCACGTTACGAACTGTCATATCTTTCATAGATTTTTTTATTCCAATATATTGGGAATTGCACCCAATGAAAAAAAAAATTAAAAATATTATGTTGAAAAATTGAATTTTTGCCGCAAAATTTGGAAATTCGGCCATAGTGCAATGCTATCCTCTTGTTTGAAATCTTCAGTAAACAGCTTCACCAAATCTTAGAGGGAACAGAAATACACAACCCTTGTCCATTGACACGTAGCGTTCAAATTTACTGCGAAGTAAAAAGCGAATAGCCTGACCAAAATGTTCACCGGCATCTATATAATCACAATGGTAAGTGCATTTGTTGGAATAGGGCTGAGCGTACTTGTTAACAGGATTGGTGCCGCCCTGAAGATCTTCCCAACCGTCGTACGATGAGAGTATTTCTATAAACCATCCTGCTAGACCAATGATTCATATTATTATCCCTTTAAAGATTTCGTTAATCTCATGATATTAGTTTAAAATATTATCGGAACTCCGGCTAAGTTGTAAATAAGCAATGTGAACTTCGTCCGCATCATGGCTTTAATACTTAGGTAATTTTTAGAACCGTGGAAAATTTCGAACGTGAGTAAATTTTTTGGACTTTAAGCCGCTGAACAGACGGAGATCGAGCGAAGCGAAGAAAACATAGCTGCCAAATCCAGTATCGAAGAAGACCCAAGACCGTTGGTTCGGTGCCGATCAGGTAAATTCGTCATCACCGGTTTGTTTTAAAATTTGATTTCGTCCTACATCGTTTTAATACTGTGCTGAAGCCAAAATTGACGCGGATACGCAAAGAGACGTGGAGTTCGCTAATTTGGCGCTAGAAATGTTGGACAGAGATTCGGAAGACACTTCCATCGAAGACTGTTCAGTCATTTGAGTGATCATAAATTCCATAACAGGTAATAACATCAATTACTAACGATATCATTTCATCAACAATGGAGCCAGATTTTATGTAATTGAAAGCACCGTCTACATTCAGACAAGACACCATAGTGAATTCGCCATAAGCCAGATATTTCTCTACACTAATAGAAAAATGTATCATCGCATTGATGACGCCATATCATCAGACTTCTGACATCAATGCTATGGCAAATGTCATCAATAAAACGAAAACAGGCACAAATCTGATGACAAACGTCATCATAGAATTTTGTCATAGTTTAAGTTTCATCAATGCTATGACTGAAATGACATTAATACGATTTCACTTGCTATATTTTACAATTGTATAATTATAATTGACACTTAGTCATCAAATGTATGTCGCATCAATAATGTTTATGTCGACTTTGAGCTGCCGATGTTTTGAATGGTGTTATATCTGAAATGGTAGAGCCGTTTATTTATAAATGTGCTATGAATTGACGAACCTGGTATTAAGACCAACATTATTAGAAAAAATAAAATAACAAAGAGTAAAGTTAATATCGAAACAAGTAAAAGAAAATGTAATAATGTATAATTGTTTCAATAATTCCATTGATGACATCTGATGTAAGGTTTAACATCACAATGATGAAAAGTGTCATTGAGTAAAAATCGGAGTAAATTGACATAGCATTGATGTCAAACTACATCAGTTGGAGCTTGGGCCGACTTTTAAGTGAAACATACTATTTTGCGAAATTTCTGTTAGAAATTCAATATTGACGATAGATTTGCCATTATTGTCATTGATAACCAGCTGATGTAAAGATTGACATCACAATGATGTCATTGGGTCAAAAATTAAGACACTTGACATAGCATTAATGTCAAATTACGTCAGCGTTATGACGATTTTTTATCAGTGTGTGTGACGTAACTGCACCTTTTTCACTTGTAATTCGGAAAGCGTCAATTGTAATTACAAAGCGGCTTTGTAATTCAAATTAATCAATTAAAATTTAGAAAGTGTCAATTGTAATTCATATTAGTCAATTGTAATTCAGAAAGCGTCAGCTGTAATTCAGAATAAAATAAATGTAGTAAAGAAAAATCACTAAAAATTTTCTGAGCAAAAATTATATCAAGAGGTCCAAAAATGCATTTAATTAAAGCAATTTCAACTACAGAGATCGTATACATGGAACGCAAAAAGGGTTATTTTACTGCCAATTTAGCTAGAAATAGTACTCAATGGTATAAACAGCTTCTCTTTTGGGGCTAGGGTCCTATTCTCCGATGCTAAATCCTATTGAGAATATTTGGTCTAAAGTAAAAGTCTATGCCAAAAGCAACATTCATGTTCCAAAATGTTGCAGGTCCTGGCGTGATGGAACAAATATTGATCTACACCACTGTACAGTTAACCAAGCTACTGCCTTCGCAATGAATGACATGGCGCTCAGTCGATACACTCAGACATACACTCTAAAACATTACTTAAAATTTAGGATCATATATTGTCTAAATTTGTGTTGAAAATTTCTGCTTGTCTAAAATTACATCGATTTTGTAGTTATTTTATTAAAGAAAAAACCTTTCAAATTAAACGCGGTTCAAACCTGCACGCATTCAATCGCTTTTTTAGTAAAAACATTTTGTTCAAAAATAGTGCGTGTGTAATTTTAGGTCGATAATAATCTGTAAAGTGTAGCCGACTATTATCGACCTAATTTTCAACAAAAGTGTTTTAGAGTGTACTTACCAAAACGCCCTACGAGTTACTACTTACGAATACACATATGTACACTCTAAAACATTACTTCAAATTTACGATCATATATTGTCTAAATTTGTGTTGAAAATTTCTCCTTGTCTAAAATTACATCGATATTGTAGTTATTTTATTAAGGAAGAAACCTTTCAAATTAAACATATTTAGGTCAGAGAGTCAGATTTGTGTGATCACTAGATCGAGGATGACTCGCATGTGATATTTGAATGTGTTTTTTACAACAACATCAGGGTTAAATAGTAAAAACATTCTGTTCAAAAATAATGAGTGTGTAATTTTAGGTCGATAATAATCTGTAAAGTGTTGGCGACTATTATCGACCAAAATTTCAACAAAAGTGTTTTAGAGTGTATTTAGATCTTCATTGCACTTTTTTTTATAATAAAATAAAAATAAATAGTTAATAAAACTTGTGTTCTTTTTGAATTACAATTGACACTTTTTTGATTTATAATTGACACTTTTTTAATTACAATTGACTAATCTGAACTACAATTGATGTTTTCTGAACTACATTTGACTAATCTGAATTGCAATTCACGCTTTCTGAATTATAATTGACGCTTTCTGAATTACAATTGGAAAAGGTGTACATAGTAACTAGTATTTAATTTTCACTGATATTTTTAAAGACCTCATTCTCTTAATGACTGCTAACAATAATGATTGTCTGATGTGAGTCTATATCCATTTAGTTATTTTGTAGGCTTTTTGTGTATCAAATAAAGGTCTTCCTTTTTAACAGTTCTTCAGTCAATTTTTGTCGTTAAGTCGGCTTTACTTAATAAATATTTTTAAGGGTGGTTTTGATTGTGGTAAAAATTGATAGATGATATTTTTAGTTCGGGTTTCGTTTGTTTTATTACATACATAAATATACACTACTAAAGGATGCTTATCCATCTTGAATTCTACCTCAAAGTGCTCTTTTCTTAAACTCTAAAAGGTAGATTAACACAAAAAGTGTGTATTTTTTTGAAACAAAACAAAAAACAGATAAACGAAAATAAAAAGCAGTGCGTTGAGATAATATTAAATTTCATTTCTTTTCAGTTTGCACTCTTTACAAAATTAGCCTGATTTAATACCTTAAGGCGTTTAAATACACTTAATGTTCATAAATGTAATTTTTCATTTTATATTATAGCTGCCGTTCCTTAAAGTGTTAAAAATTAAAAGGCTTTTGCAAACCAATATAATTTTTATTGGTATTATCAGTCTGGCTGATAATTTTTGTCACCACATTTTAATTAAAATTCATTATTGGACCCTTATAAATTTATAGCCTTCAGTTATAATCATTTTGTTGCTTTCAGACGGTGTTTCTTACATTTTTCTTTTCCATTCATTGTGTAGCATTTGTATGTTTTGCATGTAAATATATAGTGTACAATTTAATATACAATCTTGTCATAATAACATAAAGCTTGCATATAATTTTGATTTTTTTTTCCAATTTCCCCATTTTTTTGTCGTTTCTTAATTTTATGGTTATTTTTAATGGACTTTTTATATCTGGCAGTGTTTTTTAAATCTCTACTGAAGGAACAAAAATCAGAAGTTTTATAAATGGGTTGTAACTTTTGTTGATTTATATGATCAGTTTTTGCAGGAAATTTCTTAGTTCAATATATTTGCTAGCAACGAAATAAAGTTAAGGTAATATTATCGGCCCAGCTGATTAATGTTTTATATATTGAAGTGTCGTTTCTCGTCAAACATTATTTACGTTTTTTAAAAATAATTTAAATTATTCCTTAAAAAACTTTGTTTTATTTAAATTTCTCAAAAGATGGTAGAAGTATATAATTATGTACAAAATATTAAGTATACAAGCGTGCTAAGATATATAGCAATTGTTGAAGTGTTGATAGAAGACAACAAAAAACTTTAAAACAAGAATATCTTGATCGATAATCTGAGCAAATAGCCGCTAGTTTTTGTACGCCTACTTATCAATTTCCTTTTATTAGAGACAACCACTTTTTAGGCTGCTTTCAAAGCCATAAATGGTACATTTTATAAACTCAGATTTATCTCGCCATGCTAACGGCTTAGATACTGCAGACAACGTCTGGAGAACTTTGCTATAAAACCCACTGATCGAACTGCTTGTTTATCATTCACTTATTCATTTTTTTTATTGAAATAAATTACATTTACAATAATTTATGTATGTACAATCAGACAAAAAGAAGCTATTGAAACAAATTGTTTGTTTTAATTTCAATCAAGACGAATTAATTTTAATCAACTTTTTTTTGACACTAAACGATACTTCAAAAATAAAAAAAAGATGCTTTGTAGTAGTCGAATTCGCGTTGCATATACCTTATTAATCTACCTTGGTTAAGAGCAAAAGCAAAAAATTTCCAATTAAAACTTCGAAATTGATCCAGAATTCTAAAAGTTACAAAGATCTGAAAAGTTTTTGGGACGTCAGGTAATTCATTTTGATAACTTTCAACAGAGTAACTAATTTAGAATTTAGAGGCGTTCTAAAATTACGATCAAATTTATAGAGCAGCCCGGCTGCACAATTTCAAACACAGTCAGCCTAACCCACGATGTCGATCGACAACTCGATCGACTAACGACAAGTCACTCATTGTAGTTCGTTTGAGTGACCCACTAACTATCGACTTGTCGGTCGTCAAGCTTTACGTTGTTCACGTAATGCATTTACTAATTGTCAAATTAACATATTGCCACATCAAAAATTTCACAAATGAAACGCTAATTTGAAAATATAAAGCGCTGAAATGTGAAAAGTATACCATAAAAAATGCAACTCTATGCTAATTAAAGCTACTAAAAATGTAAACAAAAGACATACATATGTATGCATAAGTAAATGCTTCAAATTGTCACAATAAAAAAACATTTATGTTAAATTTATATTTGCACTACATATTTAAAAAACGTTTTTTATGTGATTTACAAACATATTTTTGTTGAAACTGGTTACGCGACACATTTCGACGCACAGAATCCTTATCATCTAAGTTCCATTGTCTCAAACGCTGCTTCAGCAGTATCTGGTACTGTTTTATGTACAATCTCCATTGGCGCCACTTCGGAAGCATTATCAGCTTCAACCTCCCAATTATCAAAATCTGATAAAAAGAAAAGAACCGCTTGCGATCCCGCTGAAATTTAACGTAATAATTTGATAAATCTTTGTAAATTATTGGCAAAATAATTACCCGAGCAATCGCTGCGCTATGGACGTATGTATGTTGAATTCTGATTATTTGCTTTTGCAACAATTCTTTATTGCTATTGAACATGTCTTGGGTCATGGTTTGCGTACAAAGAAGGAACTATTGAGTCCTCGAAAATAACTATGGCATCTATTGCAATGTGTCAAAGCTTATTGTCCTGAAGTTCAGGATATAACAGCAAGTGTTCGTGATTTACCAACTGTTAGCACTCACATAGGTCGCGCACGAGCATATAGCTTTGATGCAGAAACAATTGGTGGATTATTTACAAGCTCTTACAGAGCATAGGGAAGATGCTCTATACGAATGCTGGCCCACCTTCCATCAACTCAAACCAAACTCCAGCTTCAGTTTTTCGGCTATAAAACTTCTCAAACTAATTTTTTAGCTACACCGGAAACTCCAGCTGCAAATATGATTTATTTGTTTATGTGATTTATAAACATATTTTTCTTGCTATTCATTTACTTACTAGTTCTTTTCGGCTATAAAACTTCTTTATTTTATTATTATTATTATTATTAAATTAATAAAATTTAAACACTTTATTGTTTTACTTTTTTATTTGTCGACATCAACAACACAAGTGACTGATTTTGACGTTTGTCGTCGCTTGACTTTTCTTAGTGGGTACCAAATTTGTATGAAAACTCTTACGTTGTCGATCGCTTGCATTATCGATCGACTTGTCGTGCTGAGAGTTTTTACTGGGCCGCAAATCAGCTATTTGTCGTGTAAAATTCAAGCGAGCGATAGCGGTCGATATCGTGGGTTAGGCTGAGTAAGTGACAAATTTTTCGAAATCCGTTAGAGTCTTGTGCACATGATGCAATATAAATTTCATGAGAATTAAATTATTTCATACAATACTTTCATAATTCCTATTGAAATTTGCATATATAAAGTTACAGGAAGTTAGGAAGCTATGATCTCGTACCTGAACTCAAAACTACCTTAGCTACATTTGTGTGAAATTTCATTAAGATAGGTTAAACGATTTGCCGAATTATTTGCAAAAATAAAAGGGTTTTAAACCACTGTGCTGCGGCAGACTTTCAATATGTCTGACCAGATGTAAGAACTATCGAAACTGTCTGGCAACTGAGGAAACACCTTTGGATAGTTCCCCGAGTAACATATGTGAAATTCAGCTTTTATACTATGACGAAAGTATACCCACAATTTATTATATCGTCGCGTTTCTTCTTAAACCACGTAAGCGCCATTTTTTCGAAATTGACTTTTTTGGTTTTTATGGTAGAAAATAACATTTGCCACCCGATTGCATTCTTATCTTGACAACTTTGTATGAAAAAAAAAATAAAATTAAAGCCATTTCAGATTCAAACTTAACGAACATAAACTGATAGCACTAATTACAATCTATATTTGGTAAATACAACACTGCCTATGAAGTGTCAAAATAAAACATCGGCAGCACTTTTGATCAGCCGATAGAATTCAAAAATAGCGGAAATGGAAATTTCTGGAAACAATGTCGAGAACATTCAAGATTATTCGAGAATATTAAAAGACAATGTATTTAGGACAAAATTAAACTTAAATAACCTAAGCTGTAAGAAATATAGCCCCTTATTATGAGTTGTATTCGATGTAGGGATGGGCAAGTGAAAAAAATATATATCGATATATTTTTAAATATCGATTGGCATCGATATATATCCTTACTGTTCCACCAATATTTCATGGAACATACATGAACAAGATTATACTCAAAGAACGATAATTTTTCGAATAAATAAAATATTATAAAAAAACAAAAAATTTGTTAGAAATATTCTATTTGATGAAGACTGTGCCGAAATGTTTTTAAAAATTCCACGAAAAACAAAACTAAAGCTAAAAAATATCGAAATTAAAAATATCGACCATATATATCGATATATTTTTTGCCCATCCTTAATGCTACCCGTTACCTGCCAAAGCCACAATGATTCAAGCTTCATAATCGGGTCTAGTTAGTAATAACGTGTCGTGCTCGTAGAGATCAGCTGGCAAAAGTTGTAACATAAACAAAGCTTACTGCTGTTTACTAAAAATGTATCGTTGCTTTTGTCCCGTAGAAAATCTACAGAAAGTAGATTTCTACGTTGCAAATGTCAAACTAATAGCAAAGGCCTTACAATCCAATACTAACAGCTGAAAAATTTGCTTGGCGTGATACGTTTTCTATAACTAATAGCTAAAGCTGAGCGGCAACGAAAATTCTAACGTTTCGCGATACGTTTTTACTAAATAGGCCTTTATCTCTTTTTGGGGACACACACAGACATTTTCGGATTTTATAAAATAACGAAGGTCTGATGGTTGTGGGCTCTTGCTCTATATACAAATTGAATGCAAAATTTTCATGCGAGAATTGTATCAATACTAAATTGATGTAAACTTCACAACAAATCTCAGTATTACCGTTGGTTTATTTTGTAATGGTTTATTTCTTTAGAGTCAATGAAATGTACTTCTAACTTCGTTTTCAAGACCGGAAGCGAGATATTCAGGAGAAATCGATTTTGTTAACTTTGACCGTGATACCTTGTGACGCGTATATTACGTTATTGATATTTTTAAGAAATTCTATAAAACGCCAATACAAATGTGTATAAGCCCTTATTTGACAGATTCGAAGTAGCGCATACCCACTGTTTACTCGAACGTTCGAAGTCCTATATCTCGTTTAGTCGACTTTTACACACACAAGTTTTTCTTGAAGCAACTTTTATTTTCTAGTGAGAAAGAGCGAGAGATAAATATAAAGGAACCGGCACAAAACAGAAATATTAGCGGCCATGCGGGTGGACGGACAATAGGCTTAAAATCAAATATATTGCATCTGAAAATTTGTTCTTATGCTGTTGAGACCGAAATGCAGAACATGTTTTTATTTAGAGAGTCAGGCTAATGTATATAAATTTCTAACAACCAATAAAAGCTTTAATTACAACTTCCATGTAGCAACCCATACTCTCAAATGAAAAAAAAGCTGGAAAACAAAACATCAATTGTGTAGCTCGTGCTTTTTGTTTTTGGTACGAAAACATACAAATATATATGCTTGTTGTGCGTACATATTCTATGTCTGAAACCCAGAAATACCTTTTTCAAGTTTCAATGAAATGCACATCATCACGTTATCGTTATTAAACCGAAAGGTCTTGCCGGTACCTCTCAATCTGTTAACTTACTCGTAGTATGTATAGTATATTTGAATGAAAGGACTTTGTTTTTAACGCTTTTGTTGGTTGGTTTGGTGCTGTTAATGACAAAAAAAAACTAAATAAAAATAAAACAAAAGAAAAACAAACAACTTCAGATACGAGTAAACAACAACAATACTTGGTCAAATAGGATGTTTTAAACTTAAAGTGAAGCTAATTTAAGTGAATATTGAATGGTTGAGAGTCTGTTATTTTTTTTACGAAAATAAGTTTAAGAGATGGTTATGTTAAGGTCGAATCTCATTTTAAGTTAATTATAAACCAAAATTTTTGTGGTTTCAGGGATTATCCCCTTTATTCTATAGAATAATACATAGAAAAAAAGATTTGTAAATACAATTAATATAATTAAAATTTTAATTAAAATGCTACCTACAACGATTTTTGTAAATACAAACACGATATTTGTAACACAAGAAAATAAAATCAATTCATTTATTTTCAATTAAAATTTTTGTTTTTAATGTTGATTGTTGATTTTGAAAATGTCTTAACTTGTGTTTTTTAAACTTCTTAAGTTTTTGTTTGATTCCCATTCCTTGTTTGAGAGTTTTTAAATAAGCATACGAGTTTAAAAAATTTTTAAACATGATGTAAAAATTTTAGTGATGAGTTGGTATTAGCACCGACCAAATGTAGGCATATAGAATAGCTAAAAAACTACACAAAAAAATTATCACAAAAAAATTTTCAAACAAAAGTTTGTCTAAAAATAAATTTAATTTTCATTAAATGTTCTTTACTGACTCAATGAACTTTTTATTTGACTTTTATTTAGGACGCAAAAACCAAAAACAACAAAAAAACTCTGTCGTAAAAAAACAACCCTGATGACGCCATGCACACAAATAACAACAACAATGATAGCAAATGGAATGCGATTGTACCAAGTTTGTTTACTGAAGATTTTTTAGTGAATAAAGTCGTTAATTTCGTTGCATTAATTCTCACTAATTTTTTTTAGAGTATTTCGATAAACATTCAGACTTGAACACATTTAACAAAGTCAAATTTCATAAATGCTTAATCTATGATGATGATGATACCTCAGACAAAAATTTCGTTTGATTAAGTAAGCTATTTTGCTTAATATTTTTTAGTATTTTCAAACTAATTGTTTTATAAATTCAGACAAAAATATTGTTTAATAGTTTTTAGACAAATTGTTTTATAGATTTAAACAATTTATTCGCTGAAAAACACTTATTTTTCAATGAAACTGTTGAGATATTTTTGTCTCTATTTACAAATTTCTTTGTAGGTCCGTTTCTAGACAAAATATATACTACATACTTCATTGAATTCCTTTACAGAAAATGAAATTTAGTTCTTTCTATGTTTGACAAATCATTTTTTCTTTAACAATTTCAATTAAATGAAGTCGTTTTATCAACAATATATATTGTTATATAAGTTTTGTTTCAATAAAATTTATTGACAAAAATTTTATTAATATTTACCAACTATTATTTGTAACCCCATAATTGATTTGAAAATAGAATTCACAGATACTTTAGAGAAGTTAAAAGTGTGGAATGTTTATGGGAAACTTTTCGTAGTATTTATGAGAATTATAAAGCATAAATATAAACATTAAAACAATAATAAAAAATTTTCTTGTCAGCTAATTAAACAAAAAATTTGTCAAGTCGTTTAATTGAGCGGCTTAGTGCAACAACTAGGTAAGCCACAAAAGCAAAATATCGAATAAATCGACATTTAAGTTTAAGCAAAATTTTAGATCGTATGGTTTTTGAAATGTTCTGCTGTAAATACGCAGCATAATTATTTGCAAAATGCTAGAATTTATCCAAAACTTTATTTAGGATGCAAAGCTATTATGGTACCTAGCAAGGGAATGAGCACATACAACTAATTTCTGATTTGGTGTGGCTTACTGAGTTATTGCACTAAACCCTTCAATTATTGAACTATTTTTTATTTTTGTAATATAAGAAAGCTTTCAACCAATATATTTGTTAGGATTACAATTAAAATTTAACAATACCATAAATACAGCCGCAAAATCAACGAAATGTTTTTCCTTCCAAAAGTGGTGCTACTCTGTTCTGCTATGTATGTTGAAAAACTAAGATGATGTTAATTTTTCCCTTGATCCTTGGAATATTAATCATGTACAATTCTTTCTGAATTAAACGTTACGAACTTTAGTATTGTAATCAATTTGGATTCGCAAGCAAATACGTTCGAAATAATCATATTAAGAAATGTTTTTCAATTTATTTAATTAAAGATATATTTTCGCTTTTGTTGTATCAACAACTCCCTTGATTGTATGAACTAAATACTTTTTTTAATCTAATATACAAAAATTAATGGTTATTTATTGGTATTTTATGCGCGGCCAACCAGCTTCACCGATCGCGATGAAATTTAGTTTAGTCTGTGAAACACCGGGAAGGGGGGAAATTTCTGCCTATGAAATTTAATTTAATGAAATTTAGAACATAGATACATATCTGTATTTAAAAAGTCACATAGGCTATGTACAACTAGAACCAAGAGAACGAAACGTTCAAACTAATTTTAATGAAATTTCAAACACAGATCTGCGTCTAAAAAGTCACATATGCTCTGTGTATTTCCAAGACTAGAACCAGCAGGGCGATAGGGGGAAATTTTTACCTCTCCGAAGCGTTCAATCCGATTACAATAAAATTTTAAACACAAATATATCTGCATCTAGAAAGTCACATAGGCTATATGCATTTTAAAAATAGTACCAGGAGAAGGTGAGGGGGACAACTTATGCCTTTAGATACCCTTTCGTTTAGAAAGACATACGCAATGTACTTTCTCAAAAGTAATACCAGCCAGGGGGTAGGGGGAAAACTTCTGCGTCTCCGAAATTTTGAAATCGATTTTAATGACATTTAAAGCATAGGTACCCCTTCATTTAGAAGAAGATATAAGCTATGTATCTTTGCAAAAATAGGACTAGGAGGTGTCCCTTCGACACTTGAGATCGATCTAAATGAAATTTAAAACAGAAATATCTGCATCGATACAATCGATTTGATTAAACTCAAAATATAAAGAGATTCCAATTTAAAACAATTAAGACGCTCTTAAAAAGTGGACATCTGGGAGACCAGTATTTTGTTGTCTTACTTATTTCTATAGTTCAGTGGTGGCCAAACATACACTATCTTATTCGTTGCTTGTGTATATGCTTCGCGGCTAAATAGATAGGCTGTGAGACTCACACACAGTGTACGTGTGTTGATAGTAAAAATACCGCCTATCAGTGATGCCATTAGGATACGAAAGATACATTTTTCGTATCTTTTGATGGCTTTACGTACCATGTATTATCCTGACATTTTTCGTATCTTTTGAATCTGTACGCAAAATGTACAGAAATAAAATATTAAACTTTCCGTCTCGACAAAGTTTTTTAAATTTATCATTTCGTTATGAATACTTAAAAACGCCTTTACTCGTAATTAATTTTTACAAAAATTAATTAGCTTTGACAACATCCAAAGATAGTTACATATCGACCCCCTAGCGCCAAATGATCGTAAGCGATATTTTGTAAGAAACAAAATTTTTTAATGAAATCAAAATTTTGTGAACCTACACAGAAAAAAATAGACAAGAATTATATTCAATAAAACCATGTTATTAAAAAAAATATGAGTTTCAATAAAATTTATCTTTAACATAATAAAATATTTCGTTGTAAGTATTTCTTTTCCATGCCGGTTATTTCTTTTCTTTTTATACATAAGTACTTAAAACAAGTTGTATCCCATAAAAAAATAAATGGGATATGGCTCAGCTATAGAGAGTATGCTTTACGTCCGGAAAGCCGAGGTTCGTATTCCAGCCATGTCAACATTTTTTTAATATATATATTTTTATTTTGAAATAATTTTGTTATCAATATAGGGGAATTCTTTATCACAGGAAATTTGAAAAAAAATTATTGAATACCGGGATTTTTGTTATCAAAAACGAAACTTATTTTCAAATCAAAATTTTGTGAACCTACACAGAAAAAAATAGACAAGAATTATATTCAATAAAACCGTGTTATTAAAAAAAATATGAGTTTCAATAAAATTTATATTTAACATAATAAAATATTTCGTTGTAGGTATTTCTTTTCCATGCCGGTTATTTCTTTTCTTTTTATACATAAGTACTTAAAACAAGTTGTATCCCATAAAAAAATAAATGTTATATTGCTCAGCTATAGAGAGTATGCTTTACGTCCGGAAAGCCGAGGTTCGTATTCCAGCCATGTCAACATTTTTTTAATTTATATATATATATATATATATATATATATATATATATATATATATATATATATATATATATATATATATATATATATATATATTTTTTTTTTTTTATTTTGAAATAATTTTGTTATCAATATAGGGGAATTCTTTATCACAGGAAATTTGAAAAAAAAAATTATTGAATACCGGGATTTTTGTTATCAAAAACGAAACTTATTTTTTTCTGTGTACCCATAGATTAAAATCATTAAAATGTCAAATATGTTGTTAACTTGTGAAATACAGGCTATAACATATGATCGTAAGCGACAGTTTATGAATATAAATCAAGTTTATATATAAAAAAAAAGCCCCTTTTCCTGAAAAATTTAATTTTTGTCGCTTACGATCATTTGGCGCTAATGGGTCGATATAATTAATTTTAAAGTTTACTTACTGTATTTTTAAAAATTATATACCTAATATTTATGACTTAAATAAATATAAAAATGAATTTATATGATATCATTTTCTTTACAATATTCATTAAATATGAAATAAAAATGTTATGTTAATATTTCAACCCCTTTGCGCGAAATGATTGTAAGCGACATTTTGTAAAAAGCAAATTTTTTTATTGAAATCAAAATTTTATGATTTTTTAGTTTAAAATCGTAAATATATAAAATTTTTTTATAGCTTTTGAAATACAGGCTATAAAATTTTATCGTAAGCGACAGTTTATGAATATAAATCATGTTTAAATACAATGAAAAACCCTCCTCCTGAAAAATAAAATTTTTGTCGCTTACGATCATTTGGCGCTAATGGGTCGATATGTTAAACGTTAAAAACTGATTTTAAAATTTTTTTCAAAATGTATCTTTTTGGGAAAAAAATTTATCTTTTTGGGAACTAAAATGTATCTTTCTCGAAATTTCACTGGCAACAATGCCGTCTATGCTCGCGAGCATAGGAAATTGAGAGAATGGCCACCACTGCTATGGTTATTTGATCGATTACCTACAACTGAAATAAAAATAGCTGTGTGAAATAAAGAATAAATTATTTGTCATCGTAGTAGCTCTTTATTTACATTTGGCATATTATTATATCTGTTTCTTTACTTTTTGGATAAAGTTCGGTAAAATGAGAGCAAACAAATATATTTCTCACTGAGAGTCAAAAATGTGCAAAAGTACGGAAGCGCTTAAAGTAAAATTTCTATCCCGAAAAAAAACATGAAAGTGTTGTGAAAATAAACATAGGCCCCTATTATGATTCAGAACTAAATTGATAGTTGAGTCGTAGTTATCAAATTCTTATTATGGATTACAACTTTCACCAAAGTGAGACAACTGTTTTTAGCAGTTGTGTTTTAGTGTTTATTTCGACTATTGTGTTACTTTTGCTTACTTTTAATAGAATGATTTTAGGCTCCAATCTATCCCATTTGTCAACCAATATTGTTGGCATATCCATAAAACATAAAATCTCAAGAAAAATAGTAAGGCCAAAACTAAAAATGTTTAAAATATTTGTGATGGCTACTATGGTTTTGAAAAAAAAACAGAGAGTATAGATAAGAACCTTTTTTTCGAACATTTTTCGAAGACAACTAAAATTAGTTGTGACTCATAATACAAAAAAATAGTTTAGTTGGGTCGGAAGATTGACAACTCAACCTATTGAGTTGTGAATCATAATAGGGCCTATAATAAATTAAGTAAAGTAAGACTGGCTCGCACACGAAGGGTTGTTGCCTTTTATTCATTTTGTTTGTTTTTTCGGTTTTTTGCTTTTTTTTTGTTTTTTTCCGATTTTTAAATTTCTTTGTTTTGACGTTTTTTTCGCTTTTTTACTATATTTTTAGTTTTAGCGATTTATTTAAGTTTTACCGTTTTTCTCAATTTTAGCGCTTTTTTCGACTTTTGGGCATTTCTTTTGGTTTTTGATGATTTTTTTAGTTTTAGCGATTTGTTTTGTTGTTACACTTTTTCGTTATGGCAATTTTTTTTTTTTGGCTTTTGGGTTGGCGTTTTTTCAACGTTTTTTTTTTGCTTTTTAACTATATTTTTAGTTTTAGCGATTTATTTTACTTTTGTCGCTTTTTTCCGTTTTTGACGCTTTTTTTTTTGTTTTTTTGTGATTTTTTTAGTTTTTGCGTTTTTACACCATTTTTCGTTTTGGCGATTTTTTTAGTTTCGGCGCTTTTTTTATTTGTTTTGGCGCTTTTTTCGTTTAGGTGTTTTTTGCGACTTTTTCGTTTTTTGATGATATTTTTAGTTTTAGCGATTTTTTATGTTTCAGTGCTTTTTTCATTTTGACGACTTTTTTCGGCTTTTAGCGTTTTTTTAGGTTTTTAGTTTTGGTGATATATTGCGTTTTAGCTTTTTTTATGTTTTGTTAGTTATTTAATAAAAATGTACTTACAACATATGTATGTATGTATATACTTTTTGTTATAATTGTTTACTTTATGACGATAGGGATAGCGAAGCACACCGAGTGTAGCTAGTTACAAATAAAAAATGACGATTTCATTTGTTACCTCCAATTTTATGAAATTTTTTTCTGTGCATTCTCAATAGTTCTGCCAAAAAATCCGACTTAAATACAAAGACCCTATTTCACATGTTACAAAACGGTGGTTTCGTCTACAAATGGTGTGTCCGTCTGCAATTTTTCAAACCTTTCCAAAATCAAACCTTTCATGTCCTTTCAAATAAAAAATTTTGCAAATCGGCCCAGAAATGGCGGAGCTATCGATTATCAATATATCGGGCTACCACTTTTTCCGCCCGATTTCCACTTTTATGGGAAGGAACAAACTTCAAGCAAACCCTTCAGCTGAAGAAGAAAAGGAATGGCAATGAATATAACGGTTATCAAATATTCAGCATCAAGAGAAGCTAAAAAACAGGATTTTAAAATTAGCAATTTTTGTGATTTTATTATTGTTATAAAAGTTTTTGTATGCATGCTTTAATTTATTTTATTATATTTTCTTAAAATAGGATTCATTTTAAATAGCTTTGGTTGCTTTTTGAGTAATGTAATATATAATGTAGCCAAAAGCTCATTGAAGTAAAAGTCCACTAAAAGGAAGGGAGTAAAAATGTATATACAATTTTTAATAGAGTAGAACGAAATTATTTATCCGAGTTCAGCCGTCATACTACCACCAGAATTTTAAGTAGAGTCTCGAATTTAAAAATTAAAAAAGATTGGATGGTACAACGCTCAACCTTTATTTTTTTAACCGACTTTAAAAAAGAAGGAAGTTATCAATTCGCGTGTATTTTTTATTTTATTTTTATGTTTGCACAGGCATAACTCTGTTATTTGTCAACCAATTTTCAAAATTCTTTTCTTGTTTGAAAGGGTTTGCCAGCACTTTGTTCCTATAATTTTGTTTCGAAAATCGGAGGGAGGTAATTTGATCCCCCATGCATAACTCTATCATTTGTCAACCGATTTTCAAAATTCTTTTTTGTTTGAAAGGCTTTGCCTGCAATCTATCCATAATTTTTTTCGAAAGTCGGTGGGGAAATTTTCTCTCTCCCCAAACATAGACATTGTATGTACCAAAGCTAATTTCATACGAGAGTTATTGATTTTGGCCACGTATAGTTGCGAAAAGTCACATAAAAATAAAAAGTGGTCTAAACATTTGACCAGATTCACCAACTTTTATGTATTTTAGCCCGCTGAACTCGAACCTGAGCTTCGTTTGGCTCATTCACCCACAAAATTTGGAGTAAATTGCAAAAGACAGCAGTTTTTCTCGATTTTTAATGGTTTTTCGCAATTTACTCAAAATGTTGTCTGTTCAAGTGCAAAAAAAACATCAGATTCGGATTCAGCGCATTGAAATACATATAAGTAGATGGGTGGTATGTATGGTCAAATTTACAGACCACTTTTTTCACCTTGTATGGGGCTTCTAAGAAAAGTGGGCGGACCATGCCCATTTTTTCTACAAAGCTTTTGTTATGCATAGACATTATCTATACCAAATTTAGTTCCGATATCTGCTCCGGAACAAGAGTTATTAATTTTGGACACCTAAAATTGTCAAAAGTCACACTGTGCGGTATTGCTTAGTGACCAGTACTATGCCTTCAACACTTGAACAACAACAACTAACACAATATCACACCAATGCACATCAGGAAAGTTTATGATGTTGATGACTTGCCTGGCACAGGGATCGAACCCAGTATCATTCGCTTTATAGTCAACGCGATAACTATTCCAGCCAACAGAACCCTACGCAACAAATTTTCAGTATAAATTATCAACTCCGTAACAAATCTTGAAGGCACCTCTGAATTATCTAGTAAAATGTAGGACGGTGAATATGATTAAGCTTTTATATCTGGAAAGAATTCTCAAAGCGAAGCATTTGAATAGCTATTTTAAATGATCAAACAGCGATAACTTAATTTATTGTATTTTTTTGTCTCGTTTTTCTCAATAAAATATATTAAGCGCTAATAAAACTTAAGAAAATTTTTAATAATAAAAATTATTCAAATAACTCGAACGAAATAACAGCTTTATTCGATTGTTCGGATGATTAAAAACCCGAAATTTCCATTAATTGATTAATCGAACAATTGAAAAGACGATTAAAATGAGTCCCCTATTAAAGACTTTAGGAAAATTTGGTGTAATATATTTTATATACTCGTACATCATCGCATCTCATCTCAAAAAGCAATCTGTATCATATCATTTTTTAGCATTTTTTTTATTATTTAATCAAACTTCAAGAATTAGATTATTCAATTCTCCCTCTATTAAATGACATTTGAAATTATCTGTTTTATGTTATAATTGCAATATGAACAAACATATGTACAGCTCATTTAAACATCAAAGGAGTTCAATAACATCTATTCAATAATTCATTCGTTCATTCATTCTTCATTGAGTGTAACATTTACAAGATTTTTATTATGTAATAGATTTCTATTGGCGATAACCACGCATATAATGTCTTTGGCTGTCAAATTGTTATTGTAAATTGATGTTAAAATATTTTGGTTCAAAAAGAAATACATAATCAACGACAAATAGATAGAAAATTAAATATGCATATAAAAAAACTTTTGATAATAGATGCACCCTTGCGATACACAAAAAATTTCATAAACTTTTTAAATTTACAAGGAAATCAATTTAAACAACAACAAAAATAACATCAGCTTCAGCTATAATTTGAACTTAAGTGACAGTGTTAATCATAGATACTGGTATTGAGAGATATTACCCATAACATGGAGTCTCTGTAACACACAGACACATACATTCATGAAAACTTATCTAAAAACATTTGTATAGAAAATATAAATAAATAAGTAAAAACAAACATATCAACGGATATACATGTGATATGTGATCTTTACACATAATCAATCCATTCGTGTTAAATGAACAAAAGCGTAGTCAAGCACGGATTAGTTGGAGAACAAAATGATGAAATCCAAAGATAAACTTATTTTATACCCGGTATTATTTACCTAAATAGACAACATACTTATATGGATGCTAACAACTAGTATGATAATAAAGAGCTTCAACATTACGATATCAGATGTAATGTAGATTTTTTAGGGCATTTATTAGAGTATTAAAATGTAATCAATACTCTACTTTACATATACATATTACATATCAATGTTAACATTCGGGATAATTCGAATAAAGGCAATTAGATTGAAATCTGAATTGATTAGTAGAAAACTATTTGCCCTATTGATCTCGAGAGCCCCAAGACACGAACCAGCTTGTCTGTTATCACAACAATTTGACCTATCCTGTTTTGATGTGCTGGCCGAAGGTTACAACGAGAGCACATTCTCATCATATGGAGCCATTGCTGCAATAGCCATAACTCAAAAAATGTGATTTATAACTAATAATGTAGAAATAATCGGCATATAGTTCTTCACAATATCTTGTCAACTCAACTCTTGAGAAAAGAATAAAATTTCCTTCTTCCATGAATATGTTAGTAAATCCAAAACTCTATACATACTAGTTCTCTGCAACACATTTTTTTGAGTTATGACTCTATTGCAGCAAAGGCTCGATACTTCCCTTCACAAGTGCACTTCGATTGTGGGATATTTCCGCCCCAAAGACTGGGTATCTGGTAGCCCACATCAGCATAAACGACCTTTACATCAGGGTACCTGATTGCATAAAGCCGACTCCAGTATGGCAAAGTGACCATAAGGTCTTTAATCTTAGCCGTAATCAATAATTAAATGAGTCTGTTTCATTGACGGCTCCGAATAGGAAAACAGAGACACCGGAGCCAGAGTCCACGCCCCAATTTTCCAAAGCATGGCCTAATGTACAATCTTAACTTCTTCAAGAGAACTTTTAAGTGGAAGATAAGGCTTAAAAATTGGTTTAATTCAGACGGCCAGGCAGTGGCCAAGGATAGCGATTGCTTGATTAGTCGAACGACTAATAATAATCGCTTATTAGGCTAAGGTTCGTAACTTTATATTGAGAAAGAATTAGGCATGATTAATATACCAAGGAACAATTGGAAAAACTAAAATCAACTTAATTTTACAGCGTACACAGCAGAACAAAGCAGCTTTACTTTCGGAAGCCGCGAAAACGTCGCAAAAACACTTAATTTTTATCCATTATTCTCTGAAAATGTTCTAACGAATGATTCTGGTGGAGGGCATTAAAAAATACGTGTATAGGTGTTTTGAAAGTTTACATCTCTTAACCCTCTATTGGTTCGCTGTATGGGTCTATTTTTCCATTTTTTAAAAAAGTAGAAAAAAACTCCGATTCAGCGGCAATGTAATGTACTAAAATGTCCTACAAAAATATTTGTCATAAAATTATACTATAGGTTTTCACAGACATCAAAGCTCAAAACTCAACTTGAAAGCCAGAAATTATTCAAAATTTAAATGTGATTAAGGGCTAATTTAATATTTATTTATGTGTTGTTTCTAGAACCCAAGCAATTGACTTGAGTAGAAAATTTATATTGAAACCACTCTAAAAACTGAGTGGTTTTCACGCAAATTCGATCGTTTGGGTTCTATAAGCAGCACATTAATCACAATTAGTGCTAAAATATCCCATGAAAGCTGATTTTATTAGCTTGGACTAAAAACATGTCTTACGTAAAATTTTACTATACGTCAGCATACAAAAGAAAGTTGTGCGCAAAAAAAAATTATCACCAAAAAATTTTCAAACAAAAGTTTGTCTAAAATAATATTTCATTTTCACTAATTGTTCTTTACTGAATCAATGAATGTTTTGTTTGACAAAAACCAGTTTTCTGTGTCGTAAAAAAACAACCTCCATGACGACATGCACATAAATAACAAGAACAATGTAGCAAAATGTGGAATTCATACAATTAGTATCAAACGTAATTCGTACAATTAGTATCAAAGAACAAGAAATCATAATAATTTATGGAAGTTAACAAATTTAAGGATGTTCTAAAGCAGTGGTAGGCATTCTCTCAATTTCCTATGCACGCTTTCCTATGCACACTAGCATAGGCTTTTTTTACCATCAACACACGTACACTGTGTGTGAGACACTCAGCCCATCTATTTAGCAGCGAAGCACGTACACAAACAAAGAATAAAATAGTGTATGTTTGCCCACCACTGTTCTAAAGCGTGCAACGAAACATGGTAAAATATAAATATTTAGACACTTAACATTTTCAAAGTTAGTTTATTATTATACAGAATACACCAATAGATACTGAAATTTAAACATAATAAAAATTAATTGGTGGTCTATCAGTGTATGTAATTTTGACCATGTAATTTTGACAATTGACTGTGTCTTGGAAAACGTAAGAGTCAAACTCTTGAAATTCTCACAACTACTGCAGAATTTTAAAGGCAACAGTAAAGAACGCTAAAAATCACGCAAACTAAAAATTAAGGGTATTAAGGGTATTTTGAAATTAAGATGTATCTTATGCACCGTAATAATTAGACACTAGAAACAAACAAAATTAATAATTAAAGGATAAATTAATAATTAAAGGGTAAATTAATAATTAAAGGGTGGGTATTCCCTTCAAGTAATGCAACTAACAAGCCGAAAAGTAAATCGCCAAAAACGAAAAAATCACCAAAACAAAAAAAGAAGCTAAAAATAAAAAATAGCCAAAGCGGAATAAAAATCGCTGAAACGAAAATAAGTACCAAAAAGAAAAAATCGCCTAAATAAAAAAAATCGCCTAAAAACTAAAAAGACAATAATAAAAATTACAAAAACGAACAAAAATCGCTAAAATGAAAAAAACGCTAATAGTAAAAAATTCAATATTAAAAAAATAGCCAGAACGAAAAAATCGTCAAAATGAAAAAAGGGCTGGAATGAAAACAGCACCAAAACAATAAAAAAAATCGCCAAAACTAAGCAAATCGTAAAAAAAACGAAAAAATTTGTCAAAGCAAAAAACCCTTAAACAAAAAAAAATACGCTAAAATGAAAAAGTAAAAAAAAACAAACAAAAATCGTCAGAATGAAAAACGGGATGAATATACATATATATGTATGTATATGGTATTCGTACGGAAGGAACCCTTTGTGTGCGAGTGAAAGTCCCACTTTACTGCATTCATTTGGAGCCTTTAGATAAACATACAGAGTTGAACACATTTAACAAAGTGAAATTTCATAAATGCTTGATGCATGATGATGTAATTATTTAAAACTTAAAAATATTAATTATTTTGACTTGAGCTCGGTTTTAATCTGATTTTCAAATTAAGTTATATTTTTGTGAAAGAAAAACTTAAGCATGTAGACAAAGAAAAATTTGCGAAGAGTGGCAGTATGAATTGAATAAAGATAAATGATATGCAGCTTTTGGTTGCAAACCACCGACTTTGGTATAGTGGTCTACGCGGTAAGGACCTCTGACGCGAATAGCGGGAGCCATTGAAAAATGTTAGTTCAACCGAAGAATGATAGAATACAGATTACGCATTCAGCTTTTTAAAAGATTCTATTTCTGCGCATCTACGTCACATCAGCAGATAAACACATATACCATCACACAAAGACGTGTTTTTGGTATAGGGCAATTTTGTTTACATTTCGATTTCACCGTCATTTTGACGTCACATCAGCACACACAAGTCAACGAGCATGCACAATGCTTAATCTGTATTTTATCATTCTACAGTTCAACCCTCGCAGCCAAATTTTTTTCGTCTACATGCTTCACATTTATCTCTAAATAAAAATATAATTTAATTGAAAGATTAAAATAAAGCCGAACTCAAGTCAAAATAATTAAACTTTTATCGATTTATACCCATACCCATTCGACTAAAATTCATAACTTAATTGTTAAACTCGAAAGGCACCTAGGAAAAGGATGTACATGTTCAAATAAACTGAACAAATAAACATTCACATACTAGTAATTGTAATTATCAATGGTAGTTCATACTAGAATAGAGAAATAACAAGAATACAAGTATTAATTGATTAAATATAAATGATATTCAGCTCTTGACTACAAACCACCGACTTTGGTCGAGTGGTCTACGCGGCAAAGAACTCTGACGAGAATAGCGGGAGCTATCGAAAGATGTCAGTTCAACCCTCCCCGCAGTCAAATTTTTCTTTGTCTACATGCATCACATTTATCTCTAAATAAAAATATACTTTAATTGAAAATTTAAATTCAAACCAAATTTTATGGCAATTTATAGCATCTTTCTACGATTTGAGTTATCTCCACATTTGTTATATTGCGACTGATCAACAACCAATTTCGAGCGTTTCAAAAACGAAAAAAAAATTTTATTAAAATTCTAATCGAGATCGGCTAGTTAAATTTAGTTCTCATTTTGCTTTAAATGCATATACAAAAACTTTCATTCTGCTCTTTAATAGTATTTATGCCCTACTGAAAATATTGAAAATTACACTTAATTTGTTTTGTCAAAAATCCGCAGATATATATACAATTTTGTAAAGTTGGTTTAGTACATTTTTGGAGAATTTTTCTATTTTCAAGTCCCTATATTTCGCGAACCAGGTTGTACATTGAGCCAAGATTTCTTGCACTAATACTAGCTATTCTAGAGGTATCATTCGTATCAAATTGTATAAAAATTAGAAGTGTCAAGGAGAACTGATTTGTTGGTTTTATATTTTTTAACCCAAGCTTTAACTTCATTTCTTAGAATTGCCTGTAGATTACGTTTCTGCTATACGATTTTTCGAAACACAAATCGATCCACCCTAATATATACATTTGGATTGTATAACGCGGGGATCAACCATTTTGATCTCATCTTTTGGGTTGACATTTGGAGAGACCTATTTATATACTCTAGAAATTATAGCAACTGTTCCTGCTTACTGAGTGAAGGCTTCTTCTAATAGACTGGTAGTATAACTGAAATGTTACCCATATTAAATTTAAGTCCCAAACAAATTATTGTAATATAATGTTTTGGTTTGGACGTCCACAATTTTACTTTTAAATTGCTTTTACCATTAGATTAACTACTGGAGTGTAAACAGACCAAGTTAAAGTATTTACAACATGTTGCATAGGAAAGGTATATTCTAAACTAGGGTTTTTTATTCCCGGACTTTTTTCCCGGGATAGCGGGAAATAAAAAAGATGTTCGCGGGATCTCGGGAATAGAAGAAGGTAATAAAATATTTACCAAAAAAGTTTTTTTCCGGAATCCATTGATTTTTATATGAGTAAAATATATAACTGAATCATTCCTTACTTTAAACTGAGCTTTAATTTAAAAGTATTTCACAAACAAAACAGTTTCTAAGAAATGAGATAAGAAAATAAAAAACAAAAAGATTCAAAGTATATTAGGTAAAAAAAGATCGATATTTTTATCGAAATTTTAAGCAAACTTTGTAGTTAAAAACTAGTTTTAGCCGGAGCAAAAAAATCATTAGTAAAATCACCAAGGGACCATGATACAATAATAGAAGAAAGTCCAAATTCTCTCTTTTCGTTGCCATATTAACGTTCTGAAATTCAAGGGAAAAAAAACGTGCTACCAAACTTTTTATTAAAATCCATGTTTTCGTTTTTATTTTTGATGAAATATAAATAGTTCAGACAACAGCTAAAAACATTAGCGATAAAAATAATAATTTCTATTATACATTGATGCTTCCTAAGGCAAGCCCGCAAGAGCGGTGGAATTTAAAATTTTTGTGAAGTTATTAATTAGAATTAGTTTCTGTACAAATAATTCCAAAAATGTTGTTTCTTTTTTGTACATGTGGCAAGGCTCATTAAATGCATCAAAAAGACGTACATAGAAATTACCTGCGTATCTAACTACAGTGAATTTTGGTGCATATTTAAAATCATTGCAGATTCTTTAACTAAAAAAATGTGGTTCTTTTAAATACTTAATTAATTAAAGAGAAAAATGTTTTCTCTTTGTTCTTCAATCCAAAATAATTTAATATACAATTTGAGCGTTCGTTGTTTTTTTTTCCGCTTACATAGATATTATTTCATGATGAACGACAACAATTTAAAGGAAAAGAAGAATTTTTGGGTGCCACAATCAATACTTTTTTATGTATATAAAAAGATTTTTAGTTCCGGGAATTCCCGCATAAATTTCCCGGAAAGCGGGAAACGAAAAAATACCATTTTCCGGGGACGGGCAATCCCGGGAAAATCCCAATTCTAAACAGATAACATACATATTAATCCTTTTATGTCTCTAGAAGGTCAATAAATTCACTGATTGGAGAAAAAAATGATAGTCATATTTTTCTAAAAAAACATCTATTTCAATCCCATTCAATTGATTTGAGTTGAGTATTTATTCAATAATGTTTTTTACTCCATCACGTTGAACAAACAATACGAGATGACTGTCTGACTGTATGTAAATATCGAAATACACGAATATTGTTTTTCAAATTCTTATGTTTTGTTTGAATATGTTTGGTTAAAGTATGCATTCTACAGATTGAAAAGCAAACAATTTTTTCTATATATATTTTGTTTAGCAACAACGACAATGGCATTAGTGATGATAATGGTCCTCTGATACCAGTATTGATGTTCTTTTTTCTACTTTTGCCTGGATGAAAAGAACAAATGGAAATAGTGTTTAGTTAAAGATATTTTTTATGCATCTGTTCATCTTTCATGTTTGTTTGTTCTTTATAGAGAAAAAGACTGAAGAGTAAAAATTAACGACATTCAAATTTAAATCAACACCTTTTTATGACGGATATAAATGTTTTATTTTGCTTTATATGCACAAATGTATGCTTTTATGAACGTGTACACATTTTCAAATTCAAGCCAAACAAAGCCTTAATTATATCACACATGAATGTTTGTTTTTCTACATAATTAAATACTTTTAATGTATTTCTTTCCGGAGTTGAAAGCTCTATATATGTAAACATACATACACATATTTATGTATGGATATGAAAATGAGAAATGGGTTCTAATATAAATAAATATTATAATTAGCTCATCTCTGAATTAATTAAATTAAAGTTTATCTATACGTTTAACAGCTTCCGAATTCGTTACATTAATAATTTAATTGGGTTGTCGGTCGGTACATTTTCATAAATTTTAACTTGATTGTAAAACAAGGTTAAAAATAACATACGCATGTCATTATACAAGTATTTGTTTAAAATTTACAAAATTTTTGGGTAATTCCATTCACAATCGACCCTGAACTTTTGTTCCCTCAAATTTGATTTAAATGCTAATGGTAAGGTGATAATGCTCGCAATGAAGTTATTTTCCATTCCAATACCGCCAAGATGGGAGATGATTCTCTGATCGGTTACTCGGTTATCGGAATCACTGCGATAGAATGGCACTTATCGTGTTTGGCGATTTTCGCCTTCGACTAGGAGATTTTTGTAATAGATTAAAGAAAAATGTATCGTGCTGTCTTTAATCTATTACACTCAAAATAAAATATTGGTAAATCTAACGAATTTCATAGGTTAGAATTGAGCCAACTCATAAAATACAGTAAAAATCAACCAATGGAATTGTAGTTTAGTTGATAGGGTGTAAAACTACTAACCGGAAGGTCGCAGGTTAGATGCTTCCCAAGGCTTAAGCAGTAAGTGTGTTGTTTAAAAGAAATTTTTTTTTTGTTTGTAATTTTTTTGGCTTGAACTTAGGTTCTCATGTTTATAAACCGGACACCTTTACCATCTCAGCTAAGTCATATTGTCAAGTAAGGATAGCACAAAATATACATAGACATATGGTGACTTCTTTGACTTAAATACAGTAATTTTTGTGAAATAACTATTTTCGCTGTTATTACTTTAAATTGGTTATTTTAACCATTAAAATTGGTAATTTTAACTACAAAAATTTTTTCAAATTAACTTAATAGTTTTAACCATCAAAAATAATTTTCTTTTGAAAATGTCGTTTTTTCCAAAATTGAACTAAGGCTCTCATGCTTATGAGCCGGATGCCTTTATCAGCTCAGCTAAGTCGTCTTGTTGGATAACAATAGCACAAAGTAATCATAGACATGAAATGACTTACAACTTTAAAAAGTTATTTTAAGCAATAAATATTGTTATTTCATAAAAATTGCAACACAATTTACATTAGCAGTAGGTTAACTATTTATATTGGTTAGATTTACCTATCATTTTATTTTGAGTGTAAAAAATGTCGTAGTCGAAGGCGAAATTCGCCAAACACGATAAGGGGGAATATTTATTAAATGGCTGACGCTCAGTAGCTGCTAGGGGCTAATCGAATTTCGAACAATCAAGTTTATTTCTTTGTCCTTTAGTAGTGTTTTGAGGTTGGATGGGCGGAAGGCCAGTGCAGGTGTCAACTTCGTTGTGTTAGACTGCTTGCTACACTCTAAAACACTTTTGTTGAAAATTAGGTCGATAATAGTCGGCAACACTTAACAGATTATTATCGACCTAAAATTACACACGCATTGTTTTTTAACAAAATATTTTTACTATAAGAGCGATTGGCTGCGTGCATGTTCGAACCGCGACCTCCTGACTGATAGTCTGACGTATCTACCATTCAGCCATAGCCGTATTATACTTTATGTTATATTTTTTCCACTTGGACTAAATATGTTTAATTTGAAAGGTTTTTTCTTTAATAAAATAACTACAAAATTGATGTAATTTTAGGCAAGGAGAAATTTTCAACACAAATTTAGACAATGGGTTATATGAATAAAAAAGCATTTTCTTTTTACTTAAAAATTTGTTTTAAAACCAAAAAAATTCTTAATTTTATATTGAATAATTTCCTGGTTTTTTGTGTTTTAAACAAATTTTTAAGTAAAAAGCAAATACTTTTTTTCGTAAATTTGAAGTAATGTTTTAGAATGTACCTATTAGTTATATCTTGGTAATTCTCGGTATTGCGGAAGCTGCTGAAGTGGTGCGAGCTTAGATAACTCAAAGCAATTAGCAAAGTGTGTGTTGATCGTTAGTGTAGCTCGAAAGCCAACCACCCGACTAGAAATTGTCCCAATACACATATTGGCGCCCACTTGGGAATGAATGGGGCAAACCAAAAAGGTTTTTCCCATTCGGGATCTGGTCGGGAAGTTGTTGGGATAGCCCATCTACAAATTAGCGATATTCCATCAGTTGTTCCCCAGTGGCAACCTACTGGGAACTTGTTGGGAAAATCTATCTATCTATTTTTTAAAAAATAAAAAATTTTAGCTTATAAGCAACCTTTGAAATATAAAAACTTCAAAACTGTGAAATTAATTGTAAAGAAATTGAAAAAAAATATTTCTAATATTTATTGAATTGAAATATTTTTTTCAAAAAAAGGATACGTTGGTATGTATTTATTCATGTACAATGTACATGCACACATGCATATATGCACATAGGTATGTATTTATATCTGTATGCATCTATTTATGTGGCATTAATCAAAAGTTAATCTTTCATTGCAGCAAAAAATTTAAGAATACTATGTACATAATTCCTAATGAATGGAAATCATCAAAATAAATAAATCGAATGATAACTGACTTGGAAGGCCTGATGAGAGCTGCAGGTAAAATGATAAGTTGTAAATACAAGAATCTTTAAATAGGTAAGCCCATTTCTGCAACAAAACATTACTCTAAATCTGTCAAACATAGATACTACATATGAAATATTAATATATTATGTACATATGTATATGGTTTATGTCGATGGCTTAATATAATAAAGACGTATCTTGATTATTTCCGAAATCGTGTTTTTAACGTTTTCTAGTAGCCAACATCTAAATACACATCTTTTAAAGAACTAAGTAAGCTACTGTTGAAAATAACGATTTTATGGTCACTTAAAAATTTGTTTTTGTTTACTTCTCCTGTAATATAACGAAAATTCGAGTTACATACGCCTTTTTTATATTAAGCCATCGATATGTGTATTTACGGTATTTACCAAATTTACAATGCATTAATACAAATCTCACAAAAAATTGTTCATAGCTTCTAGTTTTTGTGGACAAAGGTTTTAATTTTTTGCATTATTTCGTTCATTTTCTTATTTTTCACTTGATCTTTCTTGACCGAACTTAAAAATTTATTACTATGTATGTATTCTTACAGAATATTTACGTATATACTTATCAGCGTTACCAATTTAGCTTTATCGATGCTAGATTTAGCCTTTTATTTTTTCGTTTAGCTTCGAAGTTTGCGTTTTAGCTTCGTGTTTTTTAGCTTTTTTATTTTTAATTTACATAAAAATGTCTCTCGTTTGAGCATATTAATGGCAATATTAGTAAAAATTTTTCTATTTTCAGATTCAAATACATGGAGCTTGAAATTGCGCATTACCGAGACCTCAAATCCCGTACATACATATTTTATATTTAAAAATCACATATAATTTTTATATGCATATGTATCTTTATATGTAACTATACTAGTATCTATTTATTTTTTATTGCAATGTCTGTCATAAGTATTTGTATATGTATGCGCATATCTACATTGTTGTTTTAAATGTCATTTATAGAAATTTTTTAATTAATAATATAACATAATAAATACAATCAAATAAATTAAATGAGATATCGTTAATCTTTACTCAATTAGGCAATCCACTTGCATGCAAATCAGGATCTCATCGGGATTTCCCCGTCGGCAACTTATAAGGTTTGCCCAATCGGGTCCTATATACGTTTCTGCGTTACATCCCAACTCGGGCACCAATTGGACAACCTGGTTGGTTCACAATTGGGAGCTCATGAAAATTTCTAGTCGGGCAAGTGTCTTCATGGTAATCATGGGGCCGCTGTTGAACGTTTAAATGAATCCTATTTTAAAACCATCGTCATGTTCGTGCGTAAAGACCAAGCTGTAAATTTTTTTACACTTCTGTACCTCCTCGCGGTGACAACTGCAAACGGGATTCTCGTTGGGGCATGAAAGTCCACAAGTACTGACTAAAAAAGTCGTGTGACATGTGTCTCCAGGTAGTGCTTGCTAAACTGGCACTGCGACAAATGATTTGAGTTGGCTATCGCAATAGGTTATGATGATGGACCCTAAGTTAACTATGGCTAGTGATAGACGATCAAGGTGACGATGCTCGATGGACAGAGGAGTTTCTTATTTTGGATGCTGGGCATCCTGGTGGATAACATTACGTAAAAATTACAAGACTTTCGAGTAAATGCCAATTCAGCTCAAGGGCACTAATCTGAAAGTGAAACAGCTGCAAACTATTTAAAGACTACAAATTGTCAATATCTTAAACATCCCAACTACGAAAGGGAAATGAGAAACCAGCGGAAAATATCGTCCCTATCTTCTCCAACTATCGCCGCGATAATGACTCAGAGTCATTGCGGTTCATGCGAAAACGTGAGGAGCTAAGTTAGTCGATGAAGAGATGAAGTACCTATGTTGTCGGATCGTAGTATTTGATTATGTAGTTAGACGATTAAGAGCTGCAGAATTTATGTCGGCATATTGAACGTTTTCACAAATAGTTCACTTTTGCTTGTCGTATGTAGACGATCGAATTCTGAAGAATTTATCTCGACGTATTGAACGATTTTACAAACTATTCGCGGTCAGCCGATGAAGAGGCGCACACTGGTAAAAATGTTCAATATATGTAGGTGGACATTTGGTAAACATTTTATGCTCTTATATCTGGGAATCAACTTAGCCCTGTAATGAGGATGAGTTGACAAAATGAAAGCTGCATTGGGGCTAAATTTATTAACTATTAGCTGATTAAATACACCACTCTTTATCAATAATAGCAGCTAAACACGTACAAATCATATGTAGTATTAGCCGTCTGAGCGTTGTTTAATTTAGTTTTTTGTCTATATAATTTATATAATCAAAATAGTGTTTATAGAATCAGCACGTTTTAAGACATCTTAAATAACTTGGTGGAGATGAGACGAAGTGATATTTAATTTGTTAAGGTTTTAAGTTTTTGAAAGTCTGGAACTTTTTTGCATCAACTTGCATCACTTTCCATCCAGTGTACTTTTTAAGAGTAATATCCAAAGAGCACGCCCAAAAAAGTGAATGGACCCGTCCCGATCCATCCGCGTTTTTTATTGAATTTTTTTTATATAAAATCCTTTTCTGTAAGCGTTACGTTTTTAATGTTTGGATGGCTCAAGCCGATGCGTACAGTGAAAAGGTTGCTGTAAGAAAATATGTGTGCAGGCAGCTAGCGTTGGAAGACGTAATCGACTTCGAAATCGTTGAAGAAATAATAAAAATAACAGGAGTTTTTATAATTAATTTGCGGAAAAGGTGGGTAAAAAGCGGTTATAGTGAACACAATTTCTTCAAAAAACATTCAAAGTGGCTGGAGGGAAATATTGTGGATGACTTGAAATCGTTTCAAGAATAATGAAGAATATTTCCTTGTTGCCTCATTACCGGACTTAAAGAAATATTTAAGATTATTTTACAGACCATTTCTAGCGGATTTAATATTCATGCAGAATGATTTTCAGTGTATAAAATACAAGCAGCTGAAACTAATTTTAGCAAGTGTTTATATCCCAGAGGAATTTCTACCACATAAATCTTCGATCTGTGGTGAATAACAATGTAAATGAGACCCATCAAAAATCTGTATTCAATTCCTATTTCATAATCTGTTTTTTGATAGAGCTATTCATTTAGAAGTTATAAGCCATGTCCACCTAAATTGATCCTTTTTACCAGTGTGAGGAGGGTCGTATTATTTTTTTACCGTAATAAGATGATCGAATATTGCAAATATTCAAAGACAAATCGTAGTGCATGCTTGCCGTAATTAGAGCCGAAGCATTTATCTTGTCGTGTTGCAGTGCTCGCATGTCGTAATTAGACGATAGAAAGCTGAAGAATTTATCTCGACTTATTACTCGTTTTTACAACTAATCGTACTAAAGAAACTCAGAGCCGAATCATTTATCTCGTCGGATCGTATTACTCGAATTGTAGATATACAACAAAGGAAGCAGGCTTTTGGAGAACCTGAAGGACTGAACACACATCCGCATACAGAAATAGCCTCGTGAAGATCAAAATAACATAAAAATTTCATATTTCCTTAGACTGGTATAATATACATGTCGAAACTAAACACATATCTCTTAATATGGAACGATTGCTCCAAGTAAAAAGGACATTTTTATACATTTGACCCGTTTGTACTAGGGATGTAACCGATACCGATATATCGGCGATACTTCAGATTTACCGATACATAAGGTCGCCATCCGTCCTCTTTTCCCAGACACCGTCCTCTTTTTTAAGGCGTCCGGGGTGGTCCCCCTTCTTTTCTTAGCAAGTGTCCGGTGTTGTCCTGCTTTTTACAATTCTCTATATCGTCGCAGAAAATGCGAATAGTTCTATCTAATATATTAAAAGTTTAACAGGAGAAGCTTAAAACTTGTGTACATAAAAAATTATATTCACAATTAAATAACGTCCACATAAAAAAGGAAATAATGCCCATGGACATTATGTCCTTTGAACGTGGAAATAAGATCAACGGACATTATTCTATGAACGTTATTGTATGCCACCATAGATCTTTTTAAAAATTCTCCAAATGCACCGTATAGCTGAGTCCAAGTAAAAATCGTGTAACGGATATAGCGACTGTGGGATGACGTTTCCGGTTCCGCACATCCGTCGGAAATGGGTTGGTGGTGCAGTTCACACTTCCGGTTTGGAGGCTGAACCGGAGGTTGGATCGGTAGGGCAGTTCCTACTTCCGGTTCCGATCTGGACCGTAAGTTAGATCGGTAATACGGTTCATACTTCCGGTCCGTACTGGAAGCTGTGTCGTTTATACTTCCAGTGGCTTTTGGAGCGGAAGTTGGATCGGTAGTGCGAAAAAAACATTTTGTATGGGAGCCTCTTAAGGAATGGAGATAAATTGATTGATAAATTAATGAAGAAAATTTAGTGGGGTCGCTCGTACATTTACCCGTTTAGGGGAATGAATCCTATTCGCCGTATGGGGCAAATTTTAACAATTTCATTAAACTACCATATTTGTGTGGGAGCCTCCCTACGGCTTAGTCATAGAGGGCAGGTATGATTTGAGAGATTTTTTTGAGACAAAAAACTAATATCTTTCTAGTTTGAATTGAGAATTTTGAATGGGAGCCCCTTTAACGCTGCGTCTTTACGAGACATTAAATTTGATTTATCATGAGAGAGAACGTCGGCACAATAAGGAAACTAAAACGACGATTTTTCTCATCATCTCATACACAAAATTTAATTTATAAATAAATTAAACACATTTACGGTTCTTTTCACAATGTATGATTAAAAGTTAACGTGAACCAAAGTTATTTTAATTAGTTTGGCTTAAGTTCGTTTTTAATTTAATCTTTCGATTAAATTATTTAACGTGCACTTTAACGGCAAGTTCGACATACAGAACTTGACGTTAAAGTCCACGATGACTCTTAAGGTACGGTCACACTTGGCAAATATTTGCCCAAAAACCCTAACCACAACTTTTGCCCAGGGTTAGTGTAATTTAACTTGGTTTTTATATCCCAAAATAAAGCCAATTATGCCGCAAAATGCTAATTTTATATTATTTTTAATTAATGCGAACCGATATTTAAAAAAAATATTGGAATTAAAAAAATGCAATTTTAGCTTGTCTGTTGGTCACATCTTTTTCGGTAAATATATGCCAAGTGTGACCGTACCTTTAGTCGTACATTGTGAAACGGGCCCTTAAATATACAAAATCACAGAAATTTAATCAAAACCATTCCCTTCCATTTATTTTAATAAACTCTCACCATGCACACTAATTTATTTTCATGTACGTGTGTTTTTTACAGTTCATCTCATAAGATTGTTGTTATAAAATTTCTTATAGCAACGCTCTCATAATAATTCTTCAGATAACACTAATTTGAATACTGCATGTAACATAATTCTCTCTGCGATTGGATTTGACAATCTCATCTTACATACTATGTTACGTGTAGACCTGAAGTAAGGAAGGCAGATAGAGCATAGGCATGTTCAGAAAATATGTTGGGGCTAGAAAATTAATTGGAGTTAGTCATACATTTGACCAGTACAGGGACAACTTAGGAGCTGTGCAGTAAATTTACAAGGACTAACTAACTCTATGGCAGTTATGGAGTCTTTTTTGTCATTTATTTCCCCATACTTTGAGCTCGATGAGGAGCCAGTTGAAAGCATCAATCTCAAAAAAAAATCTTTGGAATCTCATCGTTTTACCCATGTTTTCTATTGAACGCTTGAAAATATTATTGTTCTTCCCTTGCGCCGTATATTTAAAATGCTGATTTCAACTTCAAATTATAACACATTTTTTTAGAATATTGGGTAACGTTGGTACTCCCATATACCCGACCGCTGCCATAATTTTTTAGAAAATGGAAACTCATCGTTTCTCGTCTGTGTCCTTCATGCATACATACATACGTACATATTCCTTTCTTAATAAAAATAATTTAAATTTATACACGAACCTCAACAATTACACTAATTTTAAAGAAAATTTCAAATTATCGCCTCTGAAATTATAATTTGTGTTTTTCAAATAATATGCAAATATAGTCAAATTAAAAGAACAAACTACAGACAGATGTAAAAGCTAAAAGAGACATAATTGAAATGACGACAATTTAAATAACAAGTTTGCTCAGGATAAAAAAAAAAAAGATATCTATCACCGTTTCAAAGTGTTACAAAGCAACATGAAAAATTATGAATAAAAGACAAATTAATGTATGGAATGATACAAAGAAAATGAAAGGAAAATCATAATAATTTGCAACACATTGCTACAAATGCAACAAATTTACAAAGGACATCAAACAATTGAAAATACGAATACAAACACAAAGGAGATGATTTCTAGCAGCGAGTTAAATCTAAAGAAAATGCTACAACTATTTTATTGTGAATATCAAAGAAAAAAGAAAAACATCTTTATGGCAAATGTTCATAACGACCACCATGACTAATAGTCAGCATCAGTAGAACAGTTGGCGGACAGACAGATGATTTCAAACTAACAAATAGAAGTGTAGATGCAGCAGTGTTAAAAAATTAAATAAAAACTATAACAAGAAATATGAAAATGCTGCGAAAGCGCTTATGGGCCACTATGGGCTAATAATGTTTAATACATCAATTAATTTCAAATAAGTACAGTCCGCACAAAAAAATATATGTGAAAATAATGCCAAGTTCCTATCCAGTAATGTCGGTCGTCAAAAGTACTGAGATCAAAATAAGGACCAAGTTCATTATGATTAAAATACCATCTCATTTCTAGGCAACCTTCAAGGATTACTTGGCAATTTTTTAAGAAAGGGACAAAAAACCCATACAGTGAAGAGTTAGAGGGTTAAAATGTTCCACAAAAAATGTTCCCGCGTTCTTTTACACAGAAGTGCTATGCGCATCTTATACTTTAAACGCATATTATACTTTTTTTACCCCTATTTTAAGAAAGGGACAAAAAGACCCATACAGCGAAGAGTTAGAGGGTTAAATGTTCACCAAAAACATTTCTAGTGTTGTTTTGCATAAAAGTGGTAAAAATACTTACACCTTATAATTAAGGCTTACAAGATTTCCTGCTGAGTGGCTATAACTATGTGCAAAAGGGGTTAACTTTAACTCCGCCCCACAATAAATTCCAGATGTAAACTTTCAAAACCCAAACACGCATATATATTTTTTAGTGCACTCTTCTAGAACTAATCGTTAGAACCGCTGTTTTTTGTTTGTTTTGTAGAGTCTCTGCGGGAAATGCTGTACCGATGGTCTTGAACGCACTTGTTCTATAACTGGTGAAAATGGGAATGGTACAAACTATCTCTGAGACGTGACCGTTGAAAAGAGAATATATCAGAAAATTAAAATAAAAATGTTAGCAAAATACCCTCACTGTACACCGGTGCCTTTCATATAAAGTTTCGGAACTTGAAACGGGTGCTATTAACTGGGAACCAGTCACGTGACCTCTCTTGTGACAGGTTCTCTTTCCTCTAAGCGTTTTATTACTAAAATAACTCTATTTGAATAATTAATACGCTTTTATTTTATAGGAATAATTTTTTATGTTATGAATAATTTTTTTAGAATAATTTCATTCGAATAGTGGTTAATTCGAAAACCTTTATTCTAAGAACTTTTATTCGAATAATGTTACGATTAACTATTGGAATAATTTATATTGAAATAATTTCATTTGAATAATTTTTGCTCAATTAATTTTATTCGAACTTTTTATTCGAATAATTGTATTCGAATAATTTTACTCGAATTCTCATTTAAATAGTTTTTTTTAAATCTTTGTTTAATTTTATTGTACCAACTTTTATTTAAAAAAATTTTAATAATTATTATTAAAATATGGATGTAATTCTCTAGGAATAATTCAATTTCGAATAAATATAAGATAAAAATATTGCCCGAAAAAAATTATCCCAATAATGTTTAGTCGAAAGACTATATTCGAATAATTCTAATTCACAAATTTTTTTCAAATAATTTTATTTCAATATTTTATATTTGAATTGTGTTAGGGGGGTTAAAGATTTGTTACGGATTACATAATTTATACTGAAAATTTTGTAAAAAGCGCTACGAAGGGGGGTTATAAAATCTCCGAAAATAGCGTTACGTAATATGTGAATAGCCCCTTATTCAAATAATGTTATTAAATTTTTTATTTAAATAATTTTGTTGGAATTTCTTATTTGAATAATTTTACTCGAATTATTATGCCATAAATATAGCTCTCAACTTTAAGGTCACAAACGAAATGTCTGCTGTTTCTGATTCTGACGCTGAAGATGACAAACTATCCGATATAGTTATAGTGCAAGCGAAAACATACATCATAAAGATGCTGGGCAATAAATGTTATTCGATTAACTTTCATTAGAATAAATTTATTCAACTAACGGCCCTTTTCACAATGTGTGATTAAAACCTAACCAGGACTTTAACGGCAAGTTCGACACACAAAACTTGCTATTAAAGTCCATGTTAACTCTTAATCGTACATTGTGGAAAGGGCCGTAATTTGTATTAAAATAATTCCATACGAATAATTTGTATTTGAGTAATTTTATACCACAAATTTTTATTCCAATAGGTGCTTTTATATTAATATTGTAAGAATAATTTTATACTAATAGCAAGCACTTTATTCGAATGACCTTATCAAAATAACTAATAAATAAATAAAGTAGTTCGAATAAATTTTATACAAATAAGGTTTTCCGATCAATTGTATTCGAATAATTTTATTTGAATAGCTTTTATTCGAAATTTTATTTGAATAATTTTATTTGAACTTTTTTATTGTGCAAATAATAAGTTTATTTGAAAAACTTTTAGTCGAAAAAATCAAATCATTAAAAAATTTTTACGAATAATTTCTATTCTATGCGAATTATTTATTCGAACAATTTTATTCGAAATTTTATTTAAATAATTTTATTTTAACTTATTTATTGTACAAATAACAAGTTTATTTGAACAACTTTTATTCGCAAACTTCTTATTCGAAAAAATCAAATCATCGAAAACATTTTTACGAATAATTTCTATTTTATACGAATTATTTTACTGGAATAATTTTTATCAACTATTTTTCTTTGAAATGCGTTATTCGAATAATTTTATTATTGAAATTGCCTTAAATATAAGGCACACAAGATTTCCTGTACCGAGTCACTTGGACTATGTGCAAAAGTTGAGAGCTTTAAATCCCCTTAAAACTAATTCCAGCTATAAACTTTGTAATTTTTGGCGCTATCTGCCAGAATCAGTCGGTAGAGCATGTTATCTTTTTTTGTGCTGTACAGTGTTATTCGTTCGACTATTTTATTCGAATAATTTGAAAGGTATTAAATGTACTTTATTTTCGAAAAATAAAATTTTACTAAATAGACCATAGTGCGATAAGCACAATATAGTGCCATAAAGCAGTGACATTTACATAAGTATATACATAAATAGTCACCAAACAGATGGAAATAAGAAACTGATTTTAAGTTCAGATTTTCAGTTTCTTTGTAACGAAAACAATACTTTCTTTTAACCCTCGTACTACTTAACAACGAAGAAAAACAAAGTGCTCTTCTACTACAGTCATCCCATTTCAAATTTATTTGAAAACATTTTCTGACGTCTACAAAACAATTAAACATACGAAGACAACAAAACAGCACAGCATGAAGTTGTGCATCAGAGTTCATGATGATTTAAATTTTAAAAGGACCTTTGCTGTACTTAGTTGTTTCTGTGCTCTGTCTCTCTTTGTGTTGCTTCAGTTTTCAAATATTAAATAGAAGATAATTTGTAACAGACATTAAACAAGCGAATTAGACAGGTGAAAAACTAAAACTGCAGTTTATTATTAAATATATAACAAAAGAAATGAAATAAAAGAAATCATTTTTATTCTTTTTGTTTGAGTGTTAAAAAAATCCAATTACTAACAGTTTTATTTCTTTTTAAAAATTTTAATAGAAAAAGGTGCAAATTTAAACAAAAAACTAAATTTATAATCTATAATAAAAGTAGACTTGAGATCGTGAGTAACTTTTCACTCACTTTCATTTTGCACACGGTTAAAAATAATAACAATCACGAAACGTAGGATGAAGCAATGTGCACAAAAAAATAAGTTAAGGGGCTGTTCACATATTACGTAACGCTATTTTCGGAGTTTTCATACCCCCTCCCTTTCGTAACGCTTTTTACAAAATTCCCAGTACAAGCTATCTAAACAGTAACAAATCGTTAACCCCCCCACGTCGGAACGTTACGTAATATATGAATAGCCCCTAAGTGAACGACATCTTTTATTAAAGTTGAACCATAAGCCTTTCAACACTTTTCGATTTTATTTTTAAAATTAATTTATAACGAAAATTTGTTTTAAAGCGTCGCGAAAATAGCATTACGTAATATGTGAACAGCCCTTAAGTGATTGATCCCAAATAACGTAATGCCATTTTTGGAGTTTTAAAGCCCATATTTAAATAAGTTTCCTCAAATATTTCGTTTAAAGTTTAAACTAACAAACTTTGAACAAAATATGCAGCAATTTATCATTTTAGCTATTTTCAGCACAAACAATTTTCAGAAGGTCCTCTACACAAACTTCTGTTGCAGAGATGACCTCCTGATTCGAATTGAAAGTTTCAAGCTACTTTCTTGAAACTTGGAAACTGGAAAAGTCATGCGTAATTCACGCCAATCACATGAGCTAATCTCTAGTATCAAGTGTGTTAAAACTCATGTACGAGTATGATGCATATGAGAAATATTCATAGATTTTGTCTAACGCTGTAGGATCGTGTGTTTCTGCTTTGTGTGAGTGTGTGTAATATTTTTGTGTCATTACCGCAGGCATAAATCCTGACTTACAGCTGTATTATTGTACACACTAAGAAAATATTTCCATTTAACGCACTTTATAAATTTCCTTTTAGTTGGGATTGTAAAAAGAAAATAAATCTCAAATAACATCTAAAACATATTGAACCATTCGAATTTTGACAAACATACTCACGTGTCTGACACACGCTGTCTATTTTACATTAATCAAATCAAGACATAATTGTGAAGACCATAAGCAATATGTTAAATTATTGAGTTGTACAGGATAAAACATTAATTAATATTTTGCTTGGATTGTTCTTGTTAATATCCTTTAAATTCTTGGTATTACTAACTTGAATATTACACTCATAGAAAACTGCATCGTCGGATTGATGAGGTGATGTCATCAGTGCTATGACAAATGGCATCCCTAAAGATAAAACTGACATCAATATGATGACAAACGTCATCATAGACATTTGTCAAATTTTAAGTGTCTTTTATGATTTGACTGAAATAGCATCAATTTGATGCCATATTTTGTATGTTATTACAGATAAAAGATTTATAAAATAAATAAACTTAATATTGTTTAAATGAATTTCCAGACTAGAAATGCACCCAATACTCGACTGGGAACGCATGTGGCAAGCCCAAAAGGGTTATCCCATTTGGGATCTGACCAGGAACTTGTTGGAATAGCCTATCTACAAATTAGTAACAACATAAATTCTTCCCAAGTAGGAAACTGTTGGGAACTTGTTGGGAAAATCTAACACAGATTTTTAATCGTATTTTTTTCTCATCTTCATAGAGGTGATTGTTGCTCACTTCTGTCGCTTGGAGCGCTTCGGGAATTTTAATTCAATATTAGAGTTGGATGTTTTTACGATTTGATAAAATTTTTGCAAGATTTTGATATTTCCCCTCAGGAAACCAAGCGGGTCTGAAATACGTTTCTGCGTTACAACGCAATTGGAATCCCAGTTAGATTCCAAATGTGTTTGCATGAAAATTTCTAGTTCGGTTCGTAGCTATGTATATATTAACCCAACCATGAATATATTCGATAAATAGCGTCCTTAGTTTTTGGATAACTCTCTTCCCTGATTTGTTCCCTAAATTATATGCCTATGCCAAAAGGTAATCAAATGTCACACCTCATTCTATACAGTTCTTCGTGGAGATCAATATCTTGATATAATATATTACACGTCAGTGGAACATTAAATAAGGAAATTGCGTCTTTGATTGTTCTGAAGTCGTGAAATCGATCTTCATACATTTGCTTAAAAGTTTCCAATGTGTCCGTAAATTGAAACTTACGATCTAGAATATTGAATTCTTGAACTAACTCATTGGTTTTGAGCATATTTGTAAAGTTTTTTGATTGAAGTTGCTCGTTTAAATTTCTAGTCGTTGTTGAAACTGTTTCACATTTTGCACTTAATCAGTTATTGATTTAGTTTTGTCTTGGAGGGAAAGATTTAACTGGTTAATATAACATGTCATGTGGCATAAGAAAGCCAAGTCCAACAGGAATTTCAGAGCTTTGATAAAGTCAAGAAGTTCGCCAGAGTCAGACGAACCTTCCTCCTCCAACAACTCAACTACATCCTTTCTTAAATTTAATAATCTTGCCATCTTACTTCTATGTGAAGAAGTAAGTCACCGTAGTCTGCTTCAAGGTCTTTTAAAAATTGTACAAATTTTCTATGTCTTACACGCAATTTACATTGTGCCTTTTCTGCTTGGCTTTAAAGGCAGGCTTTTTTAGTTTGAGTGAGAGAGAGAGAGGTGTTGAGAAGCTAACGGGGTAAGAAAAACGGCACAAAAGGAAATTTGAGGGGTTTTTTGATATTTCTCTTTGTCATTTTCTTAATCTCAGCATCAAGCATGTTCATAAACGTCAAAAGAGGCATGGAAAAAAGTCTGTAATGTAAATATGCATGACTTTTCGCAGGGGTTATAAAAGGAAATTGTCAGTAAAAGCCTGGCTAAAAGGGCATAGTCTGAAAAGGCACATATAAGTCTAGTAGGGTGATAGAGAAAGCAACGCACGATAAATAAGTTATCAAGAAACTACTACGAAATTGGTACAGAGAACTCGTAAAAATAATTGTATAATGGAATTGATTGAAGTATGAAATTTATAAAATGATAAAAACACGAATAAATAAATATACAGTGAGGTATTAAAAATTTTAAATAGTAGAGACCAAATAATAATTAGGTGCAGCCATGCGGGATCAATTTGTAAAGTCATTATAAAGGTCATCAGCAGTAGCAGAATATACTTGTCCGCGAAATAAATGACATATTAAGATGATGTATGTCATCGACCAGTATTGGATTACTATCCGCAGTTTGTTTTTATGTAGACTAATGCTTCGTATACATTGGATATTTCCTTTCTTGTCATTTTGTGGCGTCATATTTCAAATTAACAACTCAATGCGACAAAATGACAACATGCTGTCATTTTGTTTTTGTGACTGCAATATTGTCTCATTATTGTGACAGCCGTACACATTAGACGCGAAACAATTAGCCACACACCGAAAATCATCGGAAGTGGCAAACGTTGCCGCTAGCACACTCTATCATGTTTGCTTGCGATGTTATAAAATGGCAGTGGTAATGGACTGTTTTATGATGGAACTGTGCAAGAAGAGAAGGGGTATTGCGTGGAGTTTTCAAAGACATCTGGAAGATTTCGAAAATTCAGATGATATTTGCCTTCTTTCACATAAACTATCTACATGCGAGATAAAATAAACGATCTTGTGAACTCAGCCATAAGTGTTGGCTTAGAAATAAATATAAAAAAGACGTATGCGCCTACATAACAGCAGCAGCGCTCATATGACCATCGACAATCACCGAATAGAATACGTTGACTGCTTCTGCTTCTTAGGTAGCAAAATGTCCGCTAGCGGTGACATTAACGACGATATCACGAATAGACTGAATAAAACAAGAAGTGCATTTGGATGACTGAAAAAGATATGGCGGCAACCACAAATCACGAGAACAACAAAGATCCGTAAGTGAAACAGCCAGTGGATCGATCAGGCAGCGGCTACAAATTTTTAAAAAGAAAGGCTTCGCATTATATGTGGCATATACTGGCCCAACACAATAACCAACGAAAACCTCTGGTGCTTGGACAAAGAAGTGCCTATACTCCCCGCCCACACGTGCAATTTTTGTTGCAGCAATTTCTGATTTTGTGGGAGAGTGTTGAAATAGAAATATATATCATATCTATTCCTCTCTCGCTCTTTCTCACTGAAAAATTAAGAATTGCTGCAACAAAAATTGCACCTGTGGACCGGGACATACACAGGCAGATAAAACGCAGAAAGTGGAAAGGAATAGGAGACGCCTTAACGAAGCCAGTACATAATGTAACCAGGAAGGCGCTGGAATGGAACCCACATGGAAGAGACAAAGACGAAGACCCAAAAATACCTGACGTAGGACTGTAAGGAAAGAATTATGTACTAGAAATCAATAAATCGTGGAATGAGGCAAAAATAATTGCGAACAATAGATTAAGTTGGAAATATCTTGTTGAAGCCCTATGTTCACTCGAGGAATAAATAAAGGAAAAAAACACTGGGAATTACTGTGATAAAAATGTTTAGTTAACATCAACTTAAGCTATTTAGATCTTGTATTCAATTTTCACGAAAAGTTTGTATATATAAGAATTGAAATCACATTCAACAGAGCCACCTGACAAGTGGTGATAAACAAAATACAGATGAGTACTAATGATGGAAGTGCATTGGCTTCCGAAAACAGCGTTGCTGTATTAAGCTGTCTTCGTTGAAATTGAAGTTGCTGATTTTTCCCTTGTTCCATGGAATATTTAGTTAATCATGCCTGATTCTTTCTGAACCTTAGCCTAATAATAAATTTGGATTCACAAGCAAATACGTTCGAAATAGTCATATTAAATTAACAGTTTTTTGTGTAAAATTAATATTCAACATTGGTAATTTTAAATCAGCAGCAGCAAATTTTTATTGGCAATGCGAAGTTTGTCGATGTTGCGAAGTTGTCTATTTACATTTACACAATACGAACATCAAAATAAGCAACTACAAGTCACACAACTGAGCACAACAGAGCATTGTAGCTATGAACAAAGCAAACAAATACCAACACACTTAAAGAACAATTTTTTTCTCAGAAATGTCACATGATTTCCAATCAAAATTGCCGCATGTTGATCATACATTGGTATTTTTTTTGCGTGTGTGTGCAATGTACATCCCGAGCGACATTGGCTCTAATTATTTTTAAATAAAACTTTTGAAAAAATTTCAATATGGCGGCTGTATGACGCCATTTTTAATGTGCAAACAAAATATCATCAATTATTACAATATGGTTATCAAAGTGAAGGCTTTCCAAGACTATATAATTTATTTACATACACACATTTATATAGACAGCATTTTAATGCATCTTTGGTTGGTTGGTTTATGCAGACTTTTATAAGACCGTGAATGTGTGATTGATTTATCGTATTTTTTAACTATCTTTTTTAATTATTTCAGCTTGTTTGTGTTATGATTTATTTCGAAAGCGAAAGTTAGTAATGCAAGTAAATAACTAAAGGTACGTTCACACTTGGCAAATATTTGCCCAAAAAAACGTAACCACTACTTTTGTTAAGGGCTAGTGTGATTTAACTTGGTTTTTATATCACAAAATAAAGTTAATTATGCTGCATAGAGCTATTTTTATATTATGTTTAACAAATGCGGACCAATATTTAAAAATATATTGCAATTAAAGGAAATAAAATTTTAGATTGTCTGATGGTTACTTTTTTTTCGGCAAATATTTGCCAAGTTTGACCGTACTTTAACATACCATGAGCTTTATTAGCACATGTATTAGAACTGCATAATAAATTATATGCTTGACAATCACTGTTGTCCTGTATAAGTCAACTGCTGCTCAGTCTTTTTTTCTTCGTTATTATTAAGAGCATAAATATATCTAATAATATTATCTTACAATTCATAAATATTAAATATTTCTCATAAGATTATAAACTACAAAACAACTACAAAATCTTACCGAACGATCGTTCATCTTGAAGCAGTTGTAAGAAAGAGTACTATTAGTATATTTAGCTGTGCGTGTGGCCCAGCCGATAAAGAATTATAACAAAGTCAAACTTATTGTCTCATTTTTAGCTAAATACGATGATAATTTTAATCTTATAATATCTTTTAAAGATGAGCAGATTAATGTTTGGAGTTAGTCAGGTACCTCAAAGTTTCATAAATAACAATAGAAAGGTCCTGCACCATGTTGTGAGGTTGACCAAAGAAGGAATCAATATTTTATATTTTATTTTATTTATTTTGAAATTGGCCGAAATATTTAAAGGGTAATTTTTTAAGTGATTGGTTTTTAAATAAAAAAAACGTATTATCTGGTATCTCGCTAATAAATTATTTTCTCTTATATAAAATCCTAGTGAAAAAGTTTCATCCAAAAAAGGAAATAAGATCCTGAACTTGAGATAATTTCTAACGGTTCTTATATACACACATAGGATTGTTTGTCATGGGAAGAATTTTGTTTTTATATGTATTCGCTAGACTTGGAGTCGTGTTCACAATGCCAATAAACTTATTTCATTTTTTAATTTTTAATATCAGTTTGGCTTTTTGATATGCATTTTTCATATGAAAATAAAAAATTTGTAAATTTTGCACAAAAAAATATATTTTTCATTATTTCGGTCTTAATAACTCCGAAACCGTTGTTTTAGGTTAGGTTGCACAGAATACCGTTTAAGCAGTGGGTCGAAGGGTCAATGTTAGTCTGTTTGTTTCGCCAGAAAAAGAAGATGTGTAAATCAATGATGCCGTTTGGTTACATCTGTTACATTTTTCGTAACTTTTGAAGGATCAACATGTATAATTTTGTTATAGTTGGCTAAATATTTGTAACTTTCGGTACATGACAAAGAATAATATTTGTAATATTTTTGAAAAAGTACTTGATTCATTAATTAATATAAGAACTGCCCGTATCAAAAAGCATATTTTTCTAAGTATATCAATTCGTTTTGAATAACATAACAATCATACACTTGCATACGTCATTAAATACAAATAGTGTACATTTCTATTTCAACACTCTCACTTAAAATGAAAATTGCATGCAACAAAGTTGCATAGTGTAAATATGGTATAAGTCATTTTTTTGTTCAATAAGTGAATTTGTTGTCTTGTTATTCTGGTATGTGATAGAAATCGAACGATTTCAAATCGCGCGATTTGAAAAAAAGTAATTCTATTGAAGGATAATTTATAGATATTTTTATTGTTTTAGATTCGATTTCACTCTATCGTGCGATTTAAAGAAGACCTGTTTGGTGAAATCGCGCGATTTGAAATCGATCGATTTGCATCACATACTACATTATCATAAATTTACTATTTATTCAAGAAATATTATAAAATGTAACTTTTAACGAAAAACTTAACTTTTTTTGTTCTTCTCCTGGCAGCACTGGTGTGGAGAGATAAGATCTTTTCTATACCTCTCCATTCGGTTCAGTGCTAAGCCATCCCGACGACCACTTAACGAGTTTATAGACATCCCTTTTCTTCAGAGAGAGAGAGAGAGAGAGACAGAAAGAAGGTGCTACACATTCTCTTCCGCCTCTTCCTCATTCACTTCTGAAGAATTGATTACAAGGTAAATTTAATCTTCTAGTGTTCTCACCTATAAATAAATGCCCGGTAATTACAGCGGCAGATATGCGTAGTTGTGCATGAGGTGTTAGCCTTAAAATTGCAGATCCACTAAAATTTCATTGGGACCGTGTTAACCTCGATACCGAGCAGGTGATCCCGTTAGACCATCTAATCTGCGCGACCCGAAATATTTTTTGTTAAATTAATGCTTTGCAGCATATTTACGGGACATTCGGTCTGTATCCCAAACGTGCATTCGAGTTCCGGATTTGAATAGTTTGTCTGCAGTAGTACTTAAGGGCTCATAAATACACCCAGTATCCTAGAGTACCTCCAAGTTGGAATGTTTCGCCATCTCGTTTAGAAACATTTGGCATTCATACATCAATCTAGATATAGTATAAGCATTCGAGACTTGATCGCAACGTTTATATCAGTGTAAAATTTGGATATCCTCTTTGTATATTCTATGGTACGTGCCGGAGAGTGTTACAGAAAATCTCTTATCGGGCAGATGTATGGTTGAGCAGTAGTCAATGTTTTCCGGCAAACCAGTAAGGAATCCCAAAATGTTTGCATGCCCATTCTTGGTATATTTGCATGCACCTACTACCTCGAGTCTGATCGCAAAATCCATGGCTAATTGTTTAACCATGAGATCAAATTGGCAACCAATTTATCATTGTAAAGTGTGCTTTTGATAGGAGCACCTGAGATCATCAATGCGCATATGCACACGGTATGTTATTATGGGTTTTATTACCATGTTTAAGAATGCTTTAGAGTTCCTGGGATTCAAGTCTTCCTTATGGCCCTTGTACATACGTATATGGCCACCGCGGCGTAGTCCATAATTGACTGGACTTTACGGTGGTATGGTATTTTGAAGTCCAGGTATATTCCCAAATACCTCGCACTGGCGGACAACTTAAGTTCTATTCCTTTTAGGACTAGAAGCGTGAAAATTACAAGATCCGTTTTCTTAGGATTTACAACGGAGCTACTTTAGGTACTCCACATGCTGATGGTTGTCAGAGAAGCCTGCAGACGCTGTGAGAGTATCCGGTTGTTTGACAGATACTGCCAGCACTATGTCACCGGTATACGCCGCGGTTTTAAATATTATGGAATCAAGTTCCATGAGAAGATAGTTTAAAGCAAGGTTCCATAGAAGACGGGACAGAACACCTCTCTATAGAGTACCTCGATTTGCCACCTTACAAATCGTATCCCGTCCTATAGTTACGACCCTACCCTGTTGATCAATAATTTCCAAACTAGGCTTGCGCCAGACTGATGGATATTCAGTATTCTTAGAGCTATTGTGATAGTATCTGGTTATACATTCTAAAGGCACCAAATTTATGTGTCCGAAATCTTTCGGGGATGTGTGGAGGTTTTTTCCTCTTTACTCCGAAACTGTTAAGTATGTAATATATTTTGTTAGAATAAATTCAAAAATAGTAAATTGTTTTATGTATTTTACAACAAAATTCGACAAGTGGAGCAATTTCTTCAGAAATTTAAAATCTAATAAAAAATGAAAAATGAAAAAAGGCCATAGTTTTGAATTTCTGCTTTCGATAAATACAGGAACATGACTAATAAAAGAAATATAGCAGTAATCAGATGTCATGAAAAAATTCATTTTGTTGCTTAGCGTAATCACAATTCAAAAACTCTACACTGAAAAGCCAACCAGGAGAAAGTTGCATTAAAATATTTCAAATAACCATTTCGAAATCTTTATGTATATGCCGAATGAAAGTAATTGTCGCCAGTTTTTTCTGCTTTATTTTATAACAATGGCCGTTGTATCTTATTAAAAATCAATAAATGTTCGTTAGATTGCTCCTAATTTATGTTTTCCTAAACAGGTACCTAAGCAGCAAATCATTTCGGCGTGCCTTGTTTAGTTAAAAGAAAAAATAAGTAACAAATTATTTACTTTTGAGAGTTCTTATGCATTCAATACATTGTTTTCATTTCTTGGCGGTTGCTATGATTCTTTTCACAGAAGTCCTGTGGTTTTTAGTTTAATTGTTTTTTACTTCTTGATGTGACCCTAAGAACTAATTCTTTTTTAGTTTTACCTCCCTTGTTGGTTCATTGTTGCCTAATTAAATAGCATAACATTAATTTTCCTCTTACTCACTGACGTCCTTTTTCACTTCCCTACTAAAATTATGAATCTCATTTGCAATAATGAAGTGTGTAGTAGTTACCCTCAGTTAATCACTTTTCTCTTTGCTTAATACTTAAATGCACCCATTTTTTTGTTTTCTCTCAGTTTATTAAATCATTCATTTAGTTTTGTGTTTATTTTGTACCACATGTTTCAAAATATTACTTTTTCTTCTTCCTTTAAGTCTTTCAAATCCTTCATAATCCTTGCGAGCACAACAGAAATATTTATGCTTGCATATGCTAAACTTTTTTTTTGTAGTGAAATGCATGTGTGCAAGCAACATGACCCCTGCTACATGTTGCATGGAATTGTGCATACGGTGACACTCATCGCGTTTTAGCATACAGATGTTGCATGCATGCATTTTTTTACAAAATATTTTATGCAATTTTGGTTTTTGTAATTCTACCTTCCACAAAGCGTAGCAGGATGTTGTAGTTTAAAAAAAAAGTTATGTACATACCGTTTGAGTTTGACAATGTACAGGAAGATTGATCCCATAGACAGTTTTGTATTGAATTTTAGTGTTAAGCGTGCCAGAACATATGTTAACAGCAGGTTATCAGCATGATATTTCTTTGTAGGTGACGTTGGATTTACATAATATGGGCAATTCTAAAATGAGAAATATGAATAAGGTGGACATGCTTTAGCATGTTTATGTTTGTCTTACGAAAGGTAATATATTTTACGGTTAGTAAGAGTGAGGAAATAATTGTATTTTTAAATTTGAATCTATTTTTGGAATTGTGAGGTTAACAAAAACATAGCATAACATATATATGAAGCGGGCAACCCAAAAAAATCTTTGCCGAAATTTATTTGTCGAGCTATTGGGTGCTAAAGTGTTACCATTTTTGAAATTTTGTGTTTTTAAAGTATTGTTTCGAACTAGAAAAAAATAAAACAAAAAAAATTAAAATAAGTGATTCTTAAAAAATATTTAATAAAAAAAATTTTTTTCGTGCTCAAAATCGGAAATGACCAATTGAAATTAAAATTGTTCTAACTTCGACATGTTTTATTTTGACCAAAATTAGCATAGGGTGTCTCATTATACTGTAAAATTTTGATAATGGGATCTCATTAAGTTTAAAAGTTATACATTGTTATAGATAATCGGTATAAAATATCGTGTAAACCTTACGTTTAATGTATTAAGTGTGTTTAGCATTTCTATGTAAAACTCCACGAGAAATAATTTCAAGGAACATTTTAACCTTCTAGCGCTTCGCTAAGCAAAGGGACAAACAACTCCCCTTCGACGGCGAGATACTGGGCTGAAATATCCTACAAAAAATTCCTCATAAAATTTTATTATAAATCTTAGAAGACAGTATATTTTTAAACTCAACTGGAACGCCAGAAATCATTAAAAACTAATTGTGAATAATTACGAAATTAATCCTCAAGCACATTTTCAGTTTGTAATGATTACCGGCATTCCAGTTGAGTTGAGAAATTTATTGTCTTCAGAAACTAATAATAAAATTGTACGAGGGGTTTTTTGTAGGATATTTTATCCGGCTATCTCACCGTCGAAGGGGAGTTTTTTGCGCCTTTTTAAGAAAGGGTAAAAAATTAACCATACAGCGAAGCGCTAGAGGGTTAAAATGTTCCATGAAATTATTTCTCGGAGAGTTTTACATAAAACTGCTGAACACATTAAACGTGAGGCTAACACGATATCTTATACTGATTCTCTGTAACAATGAGCAAAATGTGGGGGTAGGCTTGCCAGATCTAAATTGTAAAAAAGGTTGACATTTACAACAAAAAGCTTGATTTGTGAAAAAAAATCTTGATACTAACTTAAGGCTATGCAAAACAGAAAAAAATCATTAATTAATTGACTTCCCTCAGAACTCCACCATTTGTGATCCGATTCTTTATTTGGATTGAACTATTTTCAGATTAGATTTTGGCTGATTCTGTAGCTTAATTTGTTTGCAAAAACTTTCAAAATTTAAAATTTTCATTAAAACTGATTCATATTATTGATTCGGCAAATGACATTATTTTCGTAATTTGCAAAACGCATTAACAGGAATCGAAAATGCAAACGAAACAATTTACATGTCGAGCCTGTGCTGCAATAGAGTAATAACTCGAAAAACGTGATTTTTGTGTTGGTAATGTAGAATCAATCGCCGTATCATTCTTTATGTTTTGTAAAAATTTCATACAAATATTTGTATACTCAACTCTTGCGAGAAGAATAACATTTTTTTTTACCATTAAGTTGTTAGTAAACGCAAAAAAGTTTTTTGAGTTGCGAGTCTATTGCAGCAAAGGCACGATATGAAGTTTTTCGGTTTCATTTTGATCTTTTTTTAGTTATTTAGCCTTTAGAAATATATTTGGAATGAAACTCGTAATCTGTATATAATTTATCAGTGTCTATATATAGACTCATGGAATTTCCATTAATACTTCAAAAGTGTTTTATTTTTAATAAAGATTTTACAGTTTTTTAAGGGGAACCATGGATAAAATCACTCTTAAAAACTTATTAGCCTGTGGTTTGCAAGGAAAAGGGCTTTCGAGAAAGACTTTCATTATAACTTTTACTTTATATCCATAAAAATTATCATGTATTTCATATTTGTATAATTCTAATATGGTTTATCAATTAAATTCTAACGCTTAAAGAGCTGAGTACACCTCGTGCATAAAATTGTGCACAGCATAGAAATTTATTTTTAAAAAAGCTTGACAATCAAGCAAAAACAAGCCCGTCTTTCAAGCCTAGAAAGAAATTTGCATAACTTTTAAACTTGGGAGATCTCATTATCGAAGTTTTACAGTATAATAGGACACCCTAGGCTCATGTTTTCTAAAAATAAAAGAAAACATGTCGAAGTTAGAAAAATGTTAATTTCAATTATAAAAAATAAATGTTTTTTAATTAAATATTTTTTATAATTTTTTTTTAACTTCGAAAAAGTAATTTAAAAAAAATTTCAAAAATGGCATCACTTTCGAACCCCATAACTCGACAAATAAACATCATACTAACAAATTTCCAGACACATTCTAGTAGGTAACTAGAACTATAGTTATGCCAAATATCAAGGAATTTCAGCAAAAAAAACATTTTTTTTGGGTTGTCCGTTTCAAAAATAATGCCCCATATAATAAATACAAGCGGTTAATGCATCTATGTATAAAGCGCAGAACGATGCGCATACCTCGAGACTTACCAAAAGGGACATCCCATACAAAAATTGGGGCCGTATTTCATATGAAATAATACCCCAAATTTTACATGAATTAAGCCCCCAACGGAGTGAAATAATACCCCATTACTGGGGCTTATTTCATATGAAATAAGACCCCAATTTCTGAAATGAAATAAGACCCCAATATAACACATTTAACATTAGGGCTCACGAAAAGAGGTTCGATGAAATAAGTCCCCATTGAGAAAATGAAATAAGTCCCAAAAAATTGCAAAATTTTTAATTTGAGCCTATGCAGGGAATCTTTAGTAAACAGCGCTGTTTTTGGAAATGAATTTAAAATTTTTTTAAATTTTTCTTTTATTACTAAAGATACTCAGCCTTCGCTGAATAAAGTAGAATAGAATAGGGGAAAGATCTGTAGTGCGATTCTCTATTCAATTTTAACAATTGTTGTCATTGTTAAAAAATTTAACAAGCAAATTTTCGATTTTGCTACTCTGTAACATTTTTAACAATATTTGCTGTTGTTTAACTAACGACAATAATTTTTCTGTTGTTAATGAATAGACAATGAGTCAGCTGTTCAGCCGTAGCACGTACTTTATGCCAACAATTAAAGTTAATTTTCTACAAAAATATACAAATATATATATAAAACATTTATGTATTACTTAAACATTTAATTTAACATTTATTTCACACAAATAACGAAATTGATTAAAAAAATTTTTTTGTACACTGCTTAGTCTATGTCCATACGAGTCAACTTGTTTTTTTCTTTATAACGGAAAATCTCGAGATACAGAGTCAATTCAAAAAAAGTAGTTTATGGCCAGTAGGGATACCAAACGGGACTGGTTTTTGCAAATTTATAGGGATTTTTTGGGATTCGGGATTTTTCTTTTGAATTAGAACAATCAATTTATAATTTAAAATATTTTCATTCTGTATATTCATAATAACAACTATAAGAAATTAACAAAGAAAAGCTAATTTCAATGCACTTTAATATAAATTTTAATATTTTACTGAACAGTAAAATATAAATTGGGGAGTAAGCACGTTACAAAATTCAAAATAATTATAAAAATTAATTAACTAGAATCAAGAAAATAAATTAGATATAACCTTTGAGGTAGAAATTCCATTTCCCCTTCTTACTGATTATCCGTTGACCAAATGACGCCACAAAAATTATCTGAGTCCATTATGGGGAGTAGCAGTAAATAAAAATTTTGTTGCCTATTTATAGCTTCGGTAGTTAGTTTAAGACTCTGGTACATGCTCGGATCACAATTTCCATTAAAGCAGAGATTGCAGAGGTACTTGGCTATCGGAAAAGCTAGCTTTATGTGAGCTCTGATGACTTTTATTTACAATAATGACGGCACATGTTGCAATTGTCTCAATTTCCGCCGGAAATACCATAGGCGAAAAGTCAGCTCACAGTTTATGCTCTCAGTCAGCATACCTTATAGTTCTCTACAAGATATTCAGGATCGATGAATACTCTTTGCTAAGACAATGAACAGAGTTCCCAAGACAAAGCCTGTAAGCAGCCACTGCTTCAGAGGACTAAATATAAGGCCTGAATGGCCAAAGCTCGACATATCCTCATTACACCAGTAGCAAGAACATCTGGACCCTGTATAGCTTGGTAGTCTCTACAGCCTGCAATCGCCCCGCACATGATACTCAGTTTGATTATAATTTTATAATTCCACGTGATAATTTTAGGGCTCATGCTCCAGGTGCATACAATTCATAAGAATTCTTCATAGGGACTCCAAGTCAGACTTTTGTCAAAAAAAAAATCACATAAACACTTGACATTCATAGAATAAGCGATATAGTATCCATTTAACGATACTATACAAAAATCGTTTTCTCCTAAGATTGAAATAGTGCAGAAAGCATCATTCATGACGTCTACGAGATCACAGCCGAATTTTTCAGTTACCATGCCCACTTTAACTAAGAACGTGGAGAAGCTCATTTATCACCACCGACCATTAGAGTGGGGATAGAGGATACCCTTTGACAACCATAATGCATCTTAATATGTATATAAATTAGTGTTACTTTTCATTATGGGTTTTTGTTTATAAGAATTTTAATTAAAAAACGTAATTTAAATATTTCGGAACTCCCCGGGATTTTTTCGACAAATCCCGGGATTCGGGATTCTTTCAATCCCGAAAAATCCAGGGATTTTCGCGATTTCGGGACTGGCATCCGTAATAGGTAGGTATTAGGGTATTCATTTTAATCGACTTTTCAATTGTTCGATTAATCAATTAATCGAAATTGAGATTTTTAAATTACTCGAGCAATTGAGTAAAGCTTCGAGTTAATCCAAAACCTTTTGAATTTACTCGGTTTTTTTTTCTAATTTTTGTTTGGAAATTTTTTAAATATCAAGTTTTATTGCCGTGTTATATATTTTATTAATGAAAACAGTTGATCATCTAAAATAATACGCTATTTAAATGCATCGCTTCGAAAAGTTTTTGCTTTAGCAGAAATTCTATGATAATATGTTCGTCCCACTTTATGCTGGGTAGTTCATTAAATAACACTGCTTTGCAAGTTTTTACTTATGGAATGTTTAAAGTTTGTATTGCATTTTTTTAAGTCATTAAGATGTGCTGAACATGAGAAAAATTATATTTTTTTCATTTCGGCCATTATCCATATAACCGCTAATTTGTGTTCTTCGATGTATGCTTCTCTTTAAAGCGCCATCCAGCGTGAAAGGATGGTTCAAATAAAATAATATCTTGTTTTAAAGGCTATTAAATGCCGCGTCCAATAGTCGCTTATTTGCTTCGATCTGATAAAAAGTAACTGAGTTGCAGTTGATCAATGTTAAAATTTAATGAAATTTTAAATGATTTTCAACAGTTGATGTCGTTTCAGAAGCTGTTTCGTATAACAAATAATAACATAGTAAATACTTTAATAATTTTATTGAATAGCCCATTCGATGTAAAAAGTTTGAAGCCATAATGGACCGAAATCGGACAGAAACTGAAAATGCTATAATAAAAAATAAAAAAATGAAGACGCTACCATATAAATTCAGATACTATCTACCAATAAATTGGTGTCGAAATATTTTCTTAATTTCAAATATGTAATTATTGCTCGATGGAAATATTTCCGAACTTTTCTACAAGGTAACAAAAATTTCACTTAATTCCTTAATATCTACATCAAGCAGTCCAATAGTATCTCATAACGATTGAATTGAATATCAAATTTTATCAATTTAAAATATTTTGCCAGTTTTGGTTAAGAAAAATTAAAAAATTCATTCATTCGAAAAACGAAAATTTACATTAAACCTTTTACTCGAGTTATTCGATTAATCGACTTAAATTACTCGAACATATTTTTACTCGAAATTTGAAATTTTTGTTTGATCGAACATTATTTCACTTAAATTTCCGCGATTAATCGAGCAAACATTAATCGAGTGAATACCTTAGTAGGTATTGGAGCTCAGTATCATATTTACGCAAATTGACTAAGAAATCACGGGCCTTAGAAATCGTGTTGACCTGTCTTATCGCTCCACCCTAATATATGTTATTCGTACGGCACTCTTCGAGTCAAAGTCACACTTTATTTATTTATGAATTAGTATTTTTTTTCTGTGTACAGTAACCTTTTTCAATTTTAGTCCTTATTCCAATGTTGAAATTTTTTCCGATTTTGGAATATTTTTTCCGAATCATCGTAATTTTTCCCCTAAACTAATTTTCTTACGAAATGTTTTTAAATTCCTTTTATTTACCATTAAGCCACTTAAATACTTTTGAATTATTTTATTTTAATAAGAATATATTAACTGTCTTATTTATAAAAAATCTATTATTGAAATTTATTTTAATAAGAATATATTAACTGTCTTATTTATAAAAAATCTATTATTGAAAGAAAGTATAGAAAGTTGTCAAAAATAAACTCTTAATAAAAATAAAATATTTTGTATATATTATTAGGCCGTAAGAATATGAACAAAAATATAACTACTATAGGGTGCCAAAACATCCCCCAATCACAATATGCCAAAATCTTATCAAAAAAGAAGAAATTCTCGCACAGTATGTGTGATAATTTCTAATAATAACCAAAAAAATGGCATCAAACTTACATCACATATACATTATGATTGCCAGGGCTCGCAGATTCATGCAAATGTATGTTTTTTGTAGTGATGGATAAAGAGGTATTGGCTAATTATCTATCCGAATCATCAAATTTTAAGTAGTTTGGCATCGATTTGTAGTTGAATATGGTTGCATATATTGGTGGTAAGTGCATATTTTTGCATATTTTGGCAATAAATGCATATTTTTGTAGTTATAAAAATACTTTTAATGCATATTTCTTTATTTTTTTTTTTTTTATTTGTTACTAGGCAACCGAGCCTCAGTTGGGTTGCCCGTTGCTGAAAATTATACTACTAATGACAACTGGCAACTGAGAGCAGCCAATTTCAGTTGCTATTTAGCTCCTTTCTGGCCAACATTAATTATCAGTCGTCGACTGCCAACACAACTAAAGTTCGGTTTCATTAAATAATAGAACCAATTATGTTTGTTTTATGTTTTTTCGCTAGTTTTGGTACTTTGTTCGTAGGTAAATGCATATTTTTGCGCATATTTTTAATTTTTAAGTGCATTTGTTAAGCGATTAAAATCAATTTTTAGTTGAATGAAAGTCCGAGCCCTGATGATTACACACTCTCATAACATGTGCACATAAGAATAATACGGAGAAATTCAAGCAACAATAAATTTCTAAATTTCCATGTATTGTAATTCAATATAAAACAAAAATGTTATTATTAGCCATAGGAACAAAAGATACATGGTTACAAAAGGAAACCCCTTGGATACAAAGATGCTATTAACCCGCATTTGCAAATGCATGTGTTACTATTTTCACCATTAAGAACAACTACAACAATTTTGGGAAAAAAAACTAATGAACACCAATAATTGAAGGAAAAGAAAAATTCCAAAGAAAGTCTGCTCTCCTATTCAGACAATGACCACAACCAAATATTTAATAGTGACAAAATTATATTGCTGTTGTTGTCGTACCCAGAAGAATACATTTTAATAGGAATATATTTTAAAGGTCCCTTAGATGGGCTGCTCGTTATAATGATGTTGTAAATGTACGATGAGAGTGATAAAATATTTTCGTGTTTTCTCTTACTTTTATGATTCCCAGGACACTTGTTTTGTGTATTTCTTTTTTTTTTCTTTTTATTTGTTTGTTTATAATTCATTTTTTTTTTGTTCGCTAAAATCTTTTATGGAATATGATTTCCTTATTCGCACCAAAAAGAAAGGACAACAGAATTGATTAGCTTGTTAGTTTTATTTTATATATTTTCTTTCCCACATTTACAATTTCTTGGAAAAAGTAGGAGTATTCAAATAACAAGTACAGTTGGCCCTCAGAAAAAAGTTTTTGAAAGAATTTTGCTTCAGGAATCGGATAAAACGATTTCGTTAGATTTGTCTACACTAATTGCATTGCAATATTTACAATATATGTTAAATTTCACGGATATTGTACATATATTCATAGCTTTGATGAAAAATTTCATTGCATTTATGAAAGACTGATGAAATAAATTACACACATATATACTTTATTTCATAACAAAAAAAAATCGCCCAGATGTCAAGCTAAAGCGAACCACAAAAATAGTTTAGTATGATTGTTTTTATTGTGCTGTTTTATATTTGTATTATACACTCATAAAGAACATTATTTTGAAAGTGCTGTTGACTGAAGTAGATAAAACTTCAACCATAAAGCAAATAATGTAAATCAAGAGCCTCAGTTCGATACTGTGAGCGGTCATTAACATATCAAATTTGTTTTAATGTACAGTCTATCGTCTATATTTTTAGCATTGAACTGCCAATAAATTAAAGTAGTCAATTAAAAAACAGTTTATGTTAATGAGCCTACTTTGATTAATGAGCCTACTTTGAAACACTTTGATGAATATAATAAAATAATTTCATTAAAATAATGAAATAATTTCATTAAATCAATTATATAATTTCATTAAATTAATGAAATAATTCTATTAATAAAATAATTTTATTAAAATAATAAAATAATTTGACTAAACTAATGAAATAATTTCATTAAAAGTATGAAATAATTATCTTAAAATAACGTTTTTGCCAACAGTGCAGTGTTAGTCTGATTAATGATGAAAAACTGACTATTAAAATGGTTAATCGCGTTTAATGATTCAAAACTATCTAATCGTAATCAAGTTTTTAATGATTACGATTATCAATCGAAATCAAAATCGTTAGTTCCAACTGATAAATTTCGATTAATTCGATTGAAATATATGTATAAATGTTTCAAAAGTCGTTCAAATATAAATAAAAAATTGCTAAAATGCTCAACAAAAACTATTTTGTAGAAATTTATTGTGAATTTTCGCAATTTTCGCTATTTATGTGATTATTTGAGATTTTGTTATTTTTTACAGTTTTTCTTCAAAGCATTTCAGCAATTACGCGAATTAGCGAGTTTTTGCGTTTTTAGCAATATTTCAATTATTTTTAGCATATTAGCTATTTCTAATTAATTTTATGACTTGTTTCCTATTTTGCGATTTCTCGCGAATTTCCGCCATGTTCGCGATAGAAAAGATTTTCTCTGTAGGCTTTGAGAATCTTTAGAGTTTTATCATACCGCTGCAAAGTGGTGTAAATTAGAAAAAAAGTGTTAATAAGTAGGGAACTTCTAAGCTGGATTTGCATTAAAATTAAATCGGTTGCAGAGGAGGCGCCAGGCTTTCAATATCGTGTCTCTTTAAGTTCTTAGCTGCACCAGGGACGGAGCTACAAGGGCTGAAAGTTGGCTACCTCGGGCGTAAAAAATATTGTGCGGCTTGTAACTCTACTAAAAATTAACCGATTTGTAAAATTTTATGCGTGTTGAATTTCGCTAGATAAAATAAAGGAAAAATGTTATAACAATTATTGTTGCATATTTTATAGTGTAATAGATATTTCACTTCGAAATTAAAACTGTAAATTTTTTGCCTCGACTTTTTTTCTTCTATTTTTGTCTTCTTTGCTACTTACACTACGACTTCCATGTATCGGGATCGGTAAAATGTACATAAGTAATTGTTTAACACATAGTTAAATAATCAATTTCAGAAAATAATAACAAATTTTAGTTTTTTTATAATATAAAAATTTTCTTCCTAAAATTTTAGTTTTTTTACTCATTTTGCCCGAGCACTTACATATATAGCCAGGATATCTTCATTTAAAGCAAAAAGAGTGCTAACTACATACCTAATAAAACTCTGTTCATGGCTTTTTGGAGCACCCTGTGCAAAGATTTTTACAGGCACCTAAACTCAAAAATTATTTTGAAAATTGATGACTTTCGACCACTGCCAAATGTAGGGTACATGTCCAAAATGAACAAAAATGTCCTAAAATTTTATATCAAAACTCGTTAAAGTCGATTTAATTTCGTCGTTTATGCTAACTCCGTTGTTGTCCTAACTAACGTTGTGCATACGGCCGTTAATTATTTAGGATTAAGTTCATTTAATTAAATTTTTCTATTAAATTATATTGATTGTAAAAGGAGTTTTCAAAGCATGTAATAACTGAAAAGACCAATTCTTGTCTGTATAAGCGTCGAACTATTGTTTTCGAGATCAATCACTATCTCATCATCAGAGCTCTTGTCATACCTGCTCCCACTGTGAGGGTGGTGAAGTCAAGTATGGCACGTAACATTAAAAATGTTTGATTGTTCCAAAAAATAGATTTAACGATCTTAACCCAGAATAATCAAAAATCTTTGGATTCAAACCCATGCAGTTCGACTAAAATTTAAAGCTTCAGTTTAAAAATTTCTCGATTAAGATTTTTTTTCGGTTATATTAGTTTATTGTATCTTCAATAAAATTGAACTAACAATAAGTAATCAAATCTTAACTTTAAAATTTTAATTTTTAAGTCCCGTCAGTGCCAGACAAAAATATTTGTTTCAGCGGTTGGTTGTTTGGTTGTTTACGTCTCTCGTGTTCGGCTGAGAGCAAGAGTGTCCCTCCTTCTCAGCCGAGTGTGGCCTCTAAAGTTAATGATGTTTCGGGCTAGGGGATTTGGGACAACTCAAGTTTTTTTATGTAGCTTGTCACGTGTTTAGAAAACACTGTCTTAACCAGCGGCACATCTAGGTCTCTATGAATTCGCTTGTTTCTGACATACCATGGGGCTGCTGTAATCGTACGGAGTATGTTATTTTGTTGCTTTTGAATTTTTTCTACATTTAATGCCGAGGCAGTGCCCCATAACTGGATTCCGTAGGACCATATTGGTTTTATAATAGAGTTGTATAGAAGAAGTTTACAATCTAGGCTTAGAGTAGAGTTCCTTCCAATGAGCCAATTCATTTGAGCTGCTTTTAATTTCATTTGGGTCACCTTTGCATATATGTGTGACTTCCATGTTAGACGACGATCAAGATGAACACCTAGATATTTTACTTCAGTGTGTTGAGGTATAGTTTGGTTATTTATTTGTGTTGGTGGGCAGGTTTCTTTCTACATTAAGATGAAAAAAAAAAATTTTTTAAATAAAAAATAAAAAAAAAATTATTATATTTTTATGACTTTTTTCTTAACAATAATTTTTTTAATAATTTTTTTTTCTACATTAAGATGAAAAAAAAAATAAGAAAAAGTCTTAAAAGCCAAACGCTAAGCTAATTTTGTGTCGAATATATAAAACATAAGATGATTAGATCCCACCAAAAAATACCAAAGTAACAAGACAGAATTTTTTTCATACAAAATTGCTATTGATCAAAAATATTCTTTTAACTATAAACTGTATTTAAGCAATTTTATAGGAAAGATAACTTCCGACTTTTTCACTTAATGGCTTACAATTTTCTTATTTTTGTTTGGTGTAAACGAGTTTATGTTTCATGTGTTCTTTAACCCTAAAGCACTTTACAAAATTTTTGTTTCATATTTCAAAAATACATAAATTTATTAGTTGTGGATTAGTTCATCAATATGCATGCATTTCGTTGGGTGCTAATGCCAACTCATCAGTAGATTTTTATTTCATCCTAACGGAGAAATTATAAACGACGATTAAAAAAAACGTCTAAAAAAGCACGTTTTTACGTTTTTATGAACTTCCTATATAACTTATAATATTGTTAGCTGAAATGAAAAATCACGTATCTACTTTGTTAAATTTTATAGGAGAGAAAATTAAATAAAATATGTATGCACTTCAAGTTCCTGAAGTTAGGTTTCTTTTTTCGTTTTTAATTTCGTTGATGTTATACGCAGTAATTAAATAACAATGCGATTTTGAATTATTTATTAGTTACGTGGTTTTGCATTTCAAGTAAGGATATGGAACTGCATAGTTGCATATATCGAGTCATAACCGCCAAAAAAGCTCAAGCGACATGCTTTTCGAAAATCGTTTTTGGACGAAAATCGCTTATTTACGATAAAGCGGAATATCTGTCAAAGTTTCAAAGTCCTGCTATGTACCGTTACGGAAATACAGCAAAAGAAATTTTAGCTTAAGTGCATTTTCCCTTTAAATTTTTAATTTGCTTACATTTTTTTGTAACTGCAAAGTGTCACTTAAGCTAAAATTCTCTTTTGCAAGTAGGGCAAAACTAGTGTCAAAAACTGTAAGGATATCAATGAAACGGTTCAAGAACAGCTTGACAAGGATAATAATTCCTAGTTTTAAAATAATTTGATTAAATTAATTGATTTTTCATGGCATCAATAATATCTTAAAATATCTTAACCCCTACAAACATTTATTAAAACTATTAACATTACATATAACAGCCCACTACAATCCTATATAGCCAATATAACGGCCCTACTTAGATTTAAACCAAGGATATATATATATATATATATATATATATATATATATATATATATATATATATATATATATATATATATATATATATATATATATATATATATATATATATATATATATATATATATATATATATATATATATATATATATATATATATATATATATATATATATATATATATATATATATATATATATATATATATATATATATATATATACACATATATATATATATATATATATATATATATATATATATATATATATATATATATATATATATATATATATATATATATATATATATATATATATATATATATATATATATATATATATATATATATATATATATATATATATATATAAAAGAAATCATGTGTATACTCGTATTATCATAGAATTGGACTGTTTTTACATCATACCGCTTTCCACAAGAAATTTTATAACATCCCGCTTTTTGGTCGTATTTTTCTTCAGAGTCCCGCATTTCTGTCGTTCTTGTTCCGCTTATTAGTTATAAGTCAAAAATATTTTTTATGAATTAAGGCATAATTATAAACAAAATATTTAATCATGATTATTTTAATCAAGATTAAATTAAACCGATTGACAATTAATCAATTTAAACAATCGATTGAAAAATCAATCGACTAATTTCAAAACTGATACATACGTACAGAAATACATAAATATATGCGTACTTAAAAATATTTTGCCGGTTTATTTTTGTTTTTAACAAAATCTTTTAAGCACAAACTTACCCTTTATATGATGACTCATCATATTCTCTGCGACAAAAAAATTAAGGGAAAATGAATAAAAACATTTTTTAACTTTTATACTGTGTAATAAATAGTGCTGTCCTTCTACATCAAAATATACTCATTGATAAAGTGCTTTCCTTCGTCTGTACTTAAAATTGTCTCAATGATTTTATGTCTGTGCACTCAAGATAGATTGATAGATGGGCACTTGTTTGTTTGGCTACAAATAATTACCACTTTAATATACCAGTCAGTGTCAGTACACATTTTTCAATGTTAAAAAACTAATTTAAAATTTTTAGATAAAAAAAATGAGTAGAAGAAGTGAACTAAGCATTCTGCTGATCAAAAAATCCAAGCAATGAAAATTTGTCTTTTAAATCAACGTAACAACATGTTCAAAGTGAGACATAATTTATTTCTAGTGCTTCTAAAACTCTGAGAATTTGAATTTATTGCCAAAATATGCATTTACCAACAAAATATGCAAAAAATTTGTTACGAAATTACATGGAAATGCCGATTCAAACTCAACGAGACAAATCGGCAATAATGACTATGGTTCCTCCGGCAAGGTGCGCTTTGTTGCATCATAATTACGGTATTGCCAGCATCTAAATTAACTAACCAACACACATAGGGGTATTTTGCGAATCCAGTCAGACAATACTTTTTTTATTTTATATTGCTTCTGAAAAGTTATTGAGTGCCCCTAGATCGATGAAACTTGGCAGAAATGTGTCTTATGGTCACATGATGTTAAAGCTTGAAAATAAGATATATCGGGACAAGGGGAACAAAGTTCCCCTTAGAACTAGTCCTACCTCTGAAAATTTTAATTTTTTTAAGTTTTCCCATACGTGTGCGAAAGTATAAAACCCTAAACCAAGGAGATCGGAAAATGCCATTTTTCGTCCTCGCCCTTTTTTATGGGCGGTGAAAAAACATTTTATTTCCAAAAATAATGTAAATATTAAACAAATGGATTACTTTTGCCTTAATACCATAAAAATTAAATTTTTGAACTTTAATGGGCAGGGGGAAGTATCCCTCCAATCTCAGCCTCCGGAACATCCCTGTCAAAAATGTGTTTTATATTTTTTTGCTAATTTCCACAAAATATTGATTTTAAGATTTTATGTCGAAGGGAAGGTGTCTTCCCAATGCCTAACCAATCCCCCACCAAAGACTTTTTTATAATTTATTACTTTAAAGTATTTAATTTATTTCAAAATAATTTATTTATTCACAATAATAACTTATTTATAATAGTAACAATAAACTTGATTTAAAATAATAACAATTAATTTATTTAAAATAATCTCTCTTTTGCACTAAGATATCTAGTCCTTGGAATAAAATGGTACCAACTAACAGCTTTCGCGAATAAGCAGTTGCATATGCTATCTTAATATGAAAGTACTATCTAAAATTGGTTCTCTCAGAGATTTGGTTAATTTGATTTAAAATGGTTCTTTTTGGCAGTTAGTACTTTGTTTTGCATTATTTTACATGGAACCTTTTTATTCTAAGAGCTCGATGTGATGAATGCCATGGTTCTTCTTCGTCTGTTTCTTCAAAGACCTCTTCCGAATGTGAATCCTCTGCGAAGTCAAGTACAGGTGGAAGCATTAAAAAAATTGCTTCTTTTCTAAAGGATAATGACTTTTTTGGTCTTATGCTAGTTATAAGTGGGACAGAACTGAGCAAAAGCCTAGTAATAATATCTATGTTACACTGAACCTTTGAAAAAATTCTGCCTGTAAAGCCGGAAATGGTTGTTTCGTACCTTAGCTACTCCTTCTGATAACAGCCCAATAGGCAACAATGCCAGGGAAAGGGATAAGTAACGTAAAGTTTTGCAGAGTGTCTAAGCAATAATCGACAAACTCGTGCAAATGGATTTTGTGACTAATTGACTTTACTTCAATAATAACTTTGATTCGGTAGATAAAATAAAATTCTATTCCAGTTATTTCTGCAGCCAATTCAGGATTGGAAAAAAAAATCATCTCCTAGTGCTACCATCGTTGGTGTTTCCAAATCCAGATTTCGGTACATCCACTATTAGCCCTAATTCACTTAAAAATTTGTCTTGGATATTTTTTTCTTCGCTTTAACAATAGCTTTGTCCGCATCAGATTTTATTTGCCATTTTTTCACTGTGAGTTTATACGATAGGTGTAATATCCTCTCAAATATGCGAATTCTGGCGTGCAAAGTAGATATTCCGAAAGAAAGTGCATCTACGTCTATATCTGTGTTGATGTTTAAATTCTTAAATTCTTTTGAAATAGCCCCACAAATATATCACTTCATTTTGAACGTGGCTGTATTACATACTTTTGCATTTATCATTGGAAATAGCATTGTATGCTTTATGGAATACAACTTTCCTTCTAGTAAAAAATTTGCGTTTTGTAACATAGTGTCCACACCTGATGAATTTATATCATGATGAATATCAAATTGATATCATGATGAAAGTTCATCAGGTATAGACTAAATTTATTAATGTTATATCAGCGTTATTATATAATCATCAGAGCTCAAGCTCAAATGAATATATTATGATATGAAACGTCATTTTATTTGTTGTTTTTACTTTATCGTTTATTTTCTTTATTAGAATTAGTGAAAATTATAAGAAATAAATATTTTTTAATGAAAAAACATAAATTTTGTGATAATTATTAAATAAATCTTATAATAAAAATATTTAATCTTTTTGTTGGTGGTTATTGTTATCCATATAAAGGTGTAAATGTTCGATCTTAGCTGTAGGACGAAGAAGAAAATATGATTCATCATGATATAAATTCACCAACGTCAACCCCTATGTATTGATATGAATGAAAAATTTACAATTTCTCTGCCGACGTTTTATTAGGTGTTATGATGAAAATTCATCAAGTTTGGACACTAAGTAATGTACTAATAGCATCTTGTACATACAGACAGGCCTGCCATATTTGCCGATTTATCGGCATTTTGCCGATTTTTTGCCTCAAAATTATCAAAGTGCCGATTTGCCGATTTTTGCTCCAAAAACGCCGATTTTTTGATAAACACTTAATACAGGGAAACTTTAGCTATGTACAGACGATTGTCAGTTATTACAATATTGTAAGTAAAATGTGCTAAAAAATTCTTACAATCGTCTGAACTGAAAATTTTTGTCTGACAACGTTGGCAGAAAAAGCGTTGTCAGTCGATTTTAATACTACCTGCTGACAAAAAATTTTCAGACATCTCACAATCGTGTGAACGCATCGCGTTATCATTGTCAGATTATTGGCAGATAATTGTCAGTAATTTTTTAATTGTCAGATGTGCGAAGTTTCTGCATCCGACAATGGCGTCATTGTCAGAGACTTTTTTATATTGGCAGCACTGCACACATATTTTTTAGGGAGAAATTAAAATAAGAAAAATTATGCAGCTAAAATAGTTAAAATTGCTTCTTTATGTTTAATAATAATTTATATTTTTACTTTTTAAAGTTAACAGAAGCACAGATGATAAATAATTGATAATTTCTATTAAATGATATGCGCCTGGCAGCGCCAAACAACAGATCTGACAATTTTTGCATCTGAAAATCGTGTGAACTGCCAATTTCTTTACTGACAATATTATCAGATAATTTTATTGTCAGACAACTGTCTGCCAATAGATTGTAAGCTTTTCTAACAACTTTGATACAGCCGTGTGAACTAACAACATACCTTGTGCTGACAATTTTTCATTGTCAGATCTGACAATATTGTAAGGTCTTACAACCGTCTGTACAGAGCTTTTGTTTGTTTTATTATAATTTGTTAATTTTGGGCAGCACTGGAATAGAATAAATACACTGTTACATTAAAAAGAGACAGCTGTTAATAAGTCAGTCCTTTTGCTAAAATGAAAAACGTTTAGGTTTATTAATAATTAGCCAGTACTAATTTTTTCTGCCATTTCTAACGTCAGTTAAAATCTGAGAATGTAATCAACCAAGTTGTATACGATTCCCTCAGACATTTGGCAGATTAGTCGGCGGTTTTCTGGCACGATGTTTCTGCAAATTTTCTGATATTATCCGATTAATTTCGTTTAAGACATTTAACAGAACAGTCTGCACATTTCCTGATCTACGGCTTACAAGTTTTAGCAGCCACTTCTGCACATTGTCTGATTTTAGTTTTTGTAATAGTTCTCATTTACCTCATCAGAGTTTGCGCATAAATGTTTAAATTTTTAAACTTATAAAATACAGATAAATTTTTTCTGATTGGCAGCAGAAAAATGTACGCCAGAAGAAGAGTCAAAGATGTCTTACCACATTATGATTCTATTTGAGAGTTTTATACGCCATTTCTAATAAATTTGAAATTTTAGCTCCGAATTTTGTCAGATATTTTCCGATGCTTTGTCAGACATTTTTCCAACATTGTTCAGACATATAGAAAATTCCTTTTGAATTTCCCCAGAAAATCCTTCAGAGTTTCTACAGAATTCTTTGAGACATTTCGGCAAAGTTTTTAGAAGTTTCTCAGACAGAGTTCCGCTTTCTTGTCAACAATTCAATTTTTCTATTTTATTTTCATTGATTTTTATGTTATTTAATATGTTACAAGTATTAGTTAATGCTGAATTGTTCTGTGTTGTTATTTTTTGTTAATAAAAATATGGTTTATTGTATATAAAATGGGTATTTTGAATTTGCCGATTTTTTAAATTGAAGTGCCGATAATGCCTATTTTGTTTGCAAAATATGCCGATATTTTGTTAAAATCATCTGGCACCCCTGTGTACATAGTCAATTTCTTCTTGGACTACATTCATACCTTCTTTAACAAATCTGATGCGAATAGGTAGATATTGGTGATGATGTTGTTGGATTTTGCCATAATATTTTCTTTGTACCATATATCAGTCCATTGTACCATATATCAGTGATCCATCGCAGCCCCATTTGCTTATTAGTTCCAAGGAGTAGCATACTTCTAATCTTGAGTCACATAAAACATCTTTTAAATATGTTAAGGTACGGTCACACCGAGAAAACATTTGCATGAAATATGTTTTCCCACATTTCCATTAAATTTTTTCAAAACTATAGAGAGTTTGTTTTGTGGTCATACTAAGCACATTTGTTTGAACATTTTTGTTTGTTCAAACAGCCATCAAATAGTGTCATATGCAAGCATGGAAACAAATATTTTCTGTGTGGTCACACTTAAGTCAAACAAAATATTTAATCAAAATGTTTAATCAAAGTGTCAAACTTTAAAAGCTTGATTTCGTAGAAATTTTAGCTTAAATTTTTAAGATTTCGTTGTGCTTTGTTGTGGATCATCATCCTTAAGGTACGTTACGGTGATAATAATGTAAGATTTTGAGTTATGTGAAATATTAGTGTTAAGCTGTGGTGCAGCATCATTATTAATGTTTGACGAGGAAGAAAATGAGAAGAAAAAGAGGCAATGGGTAAGTAAGTGGGTTCAACGACGCAAAGAAGAAGGATGCTGTTCTAAATTACTATTGGAGCTACGATCTGAGTCTCCAAACCTGTACCATAATTTCTTGAGAATGAATTCAACTGATTTTGACTATTTGGTAAGTGCATATTTCAACTAAAAATCAATAGTACATAAATATAATAGTCTGTAATACTTTATAGCTAAAATTAGTGACACCGCTCATAGTAAAAAAAACAACAATGTTTCGGGAGCCAATTTCCCCAACCGAACGTTTGGCAGTTACTCTTCGATATCTTGCAACTGGAGAGAGTTTCAGATCGCTTCAATATGTTTTCCGCATTCCTCACAACACAATTTCAGGAATTATTCCTGATGTATGCAATGCTATTTATAAAGTGTTAAAGCCCGACTATTTAAAGGTACAATAGTTTTAATTTGCACTTTTATTTGATATATAATTAATAAATTTTAGGTACCATCAAAGAAAGAAGAATGGGAAGCTGTTGCGGAAGAATTTCTGCAGTTATGGAATTTTCCCAATTGTATCGGCGCCTTGGATGGGAAACATGTTGTGATGACCGCGCCATATCATTCCGGAAGTGTTTATTTCAACTACAAAGGTAGATACGCTGAATAAATTTTTTAATATATTTCGTTCAAAGTTTATTTTCCAGGGACACATAGCATTGTGCTCATGGGCATTGCCGATGCATCATATAGATTTTTGTACATCGATGTAGGGTCGAACGGTCGTATATCTGATGGTGGAGTTTTCCGAAAAAGTTCCTTCAATAAAGCTCTGAAAAGCGACAAATTAAATTTGCCACCACGAAAACCACTGCCGTTAAGAAATAATCCGGTACCATATGTCCTTGTTGCTGATGACGCCTTTGCACTGACTGAAAATATTTTAAAACCTTATAGTGCCAGGAATTTGAACGGAATCCAAAGAGTTTTCAATTATCGGCTGTCAAGAGCAAGGCGAATTATAGAAAACGCATTTGGAATTATGTCAGCACGCTTTCGCGTAATGCGTAGTCCAATCAAGCTAGAACCAGTCAAAACGAGACAAATAACACTCGCATGCTGTGCACTACATAATTACTTATTAAGTAGAAAAAGTGCAATGTACTTTAACGCAAGTCTTGTTGACCACTACACTGCTGACGGCGTTCTAGTTCAAGGCGAATGGCGCAGTGAACAAAGCGGCCAAAATTTGGCAAACTTAGAAAGGCACCGTTCCTACATAGCACGTGAAGTTTCAGAGATAAGAGATGAATTTGCCACATACTTTGTAAAAGAAGGCGAAGTGAATTTTCAGTATAAAAATATATAGAGAACAATCTATACAATCATAGCCCATCTTTGTATATATGTATGAATTAAAAAAATTGTGTTTTAATAAGTTTTTAAATCATTTATTAAAAAAACAAACAAAAACAGCAGATATTCTTCATATTTACATTCAAGACTTAACGCGAAATAATTATATATACTAATTCGTTATTTTTATACATACATACTTATGTATGTATACAAAAAGGAGCTTAAAAAATCATTTAATAGAAAACAAACTAAAACAACAGATAATCTTCATATAACTACATTTCTGACTTTCCGTCAAATAAGTTTAATAATTCCCCTTATTATGAATGGTGTCGTCGACGTCACATCAAGACGACAGTAAAAATTGTCACTTGTCTACTTTTTATCGGCAACAGTTGGTTCTCGTTGACAATCTCTTACTATTCTGTGAGGCCTTAAAAATTAATAGAGCATTTTAATAGTAGTCAAATGTTGTCGACAAAGAGTAGATAAGTGACAATTTTTGTTGTTGTCTTGAAGTGACGTCGACGATATCATTTATAATAAGGGCATTGTTAAAAGTACAAGGAACCTAAAAAAAAACAATCAAAAATAATACATATTTTTCATATTAACACATTTTAGACTTTACATGAAATAAATATAATACTTCTGTACTTTTATATTAAAAAAAGGAAGAATTTTTGTTGGGTATGCAACGTCTATGTTGCTAGGTGTACGGAGAGTTTAGTCCTTAACTGTATTAGGAAAAAGGAATTTAAAAAATTGAGGTACTTTAAAATATGTATGTACATCAGACCACTCATATGTGTAAAAGTATTATTTTATCCGCTACCCGCTAATTTTCATTTGAGTCATTGGTAAAAATACGAAGTGCACTAAAAATAAGTTTTTAAAGTATAGACCTGCCCAAAAATACCCTAAAAAGCATACAGCTTAACGTACCTATAATTCTAACTAAAAGGTTTAGCGATTAAGCTGAATAAACTTTTTTTCGGGTAGTAAAATGAGAAAAAATTTCTTCATATAAGTTTTTATCGTACGGGCGACCGTTAGCAGTTCTTTTGAACGATAAATTTAGATCACCTTAATGCAAACGGACTGGTCGGTTTACACGTTAAAAAATTATTTTTTGTGAGCTTCGTATTTTTTCTATCCATTCAACGGAAAAAATAACACCTTTGCACATTACATACAGTTTATGGGTGATCTAATGTACATATCGCACATGCACTTCACAAGTGACACGACTCAAAAAAACTGGTTCTGAAGAAAACGAATTTTAAGTATTAAATTTACATGCACCCTCTCCTCAAAAGGCGAGTAAACAATATATTTGTATGATTTTTTCACACAATGTGAGGAGAGTTATGACGATAAATTCTGCATTATTAACTAAAAAAAAACGCATTTTTGCGTTGTGTCACTTTTGAAGTGCATGTGCGATATGTATGTGTAATATTAGACAAAATTTGCATTGCTATTTTTCATTCTTTTAGTAATCTACTTGCAGAAAGCTCCCGCAAAAATACAGGTTTTTCTGTTATCTCGTAACTTTTTCGACACAAAATAACTATTGAAATTTGTAGAGAAGAGAAAAAGGAAATGGGACCTTCTAGAGCCCATCGAATTGGAAATTTTACAATGCTGTGTACCGGATAATTGGGAACAATGCGGCCAATTGTGCTTCAATTTTGGAAACGTTTTCATTTGTAAGAATTAACATTTTATATATTTGAAAATAATTGAATTTTAACAAAACTTTAATTTAATTAGGTAAATACACCATATGCTAGCTGTCAGCCATCGCCGGAGTATCAGCCATTGCCATCGGCGGAGCCACAGCCCTTACCATCGCCGGAGTCACATCCATTACTATCGCCGGTGTCACAGCCACTGCCATCACCAGTGATGATTTCATCGCCTCCTTCAGCACTGTCTCCTCTTGACACCACGTTCTTATCAGATGCCGCAGCTTCGTCGTCCTCTGCAAGAAAGAGAAACCATTTATATATGAAGGAGCAAAACATAAAAAGTGAGGTAGAAGACAGCCAGTCGTTAACAAACGAAATTGTTAATACTATTCGGGAGCAAAATAAATCTGGCAAAGAGTTTATAATCTTAATGGAAACCTTAATAGATAAGGTTTAAAAAAATTTTATTCTATGCATAATAAAAATAATATTATAATTAGTTATAGTAAAATCATGCGTTACGTGAAGCATAATCATAGTGTTTGTACTTACTAAAACTCAAAGCTATTGCATTCTTAATAGTCGATGCTGTCACTTCATTTTCGCCAATTCTTGTTGAGTGGTTTGGCTGGTTTCGTGTAGTTAAATCTCCTACAACATTTTTCATCGATGCGGAACTAACTTCATCGTTTTCCATTTGCAAAAAGTTGTGCAAAATGCAGCATGTTTTTATTATAATGTTAACATTTCTTGGTGCTACTTGTAAGCCGCTACCAATTCTTCGAAATCTAGCTTTAAGTTGGCCAAATGCGTTTTCGATTACACGACGACATCTAGACATTCGGTAGTTGAAAGTTTTTTCTACATCTGGCTGATTTATTGATTACTGGAATGGCTGTACATATACCGCGATAAACGAAAAGCAGAGTCGCCAATAAGCAACAAAGGCAATTACTTTGCTATTTTGTGTAATAATTTCAGCGCTTTCATGAAATTTTACAAATCGGTTAATAATTACGAAAGTTACAAGCCGCACAATTTTTTTTCACACCCGAGGTAGCCCACTTTCCGCCCTTGTAGCTCTTCCCCTGGTGCAGGTAAAAACTTAAAAAGACACGATTTTCAAAGCCTGACTCCTCTCTGCAAGAGTTTAGTTTTTATGCAAATCCCTTTAGTAGCTTAGAAGTTCCATACTTATTACCACTTTTTTTCTAATTTACGCCACTGTGCGTAGTTTGTATACGCTGTTTGACGTGTAACAACCATACCAATAAACCGATCACGTTCAAATTTCACAATGTGATTTCCACGAAAATAAGTTATCTAAATATTTAATTTGAACGAAATCTAAAATAATTCATGACTTCTATCGACATTTAGTTGAAATTTTTGCGGATGCTTGTCTGAAGACTAGGTGTAAACATGGGCCGATTTCTTTAAATTTTAGTTAGGTATATTTGTAGTGCATAACTAACTTATGAACCGAATTTTGTCCAATTATCTTGAGAATTGCGCCTTTAATCCAATGAATATGGTCCAAAAACTGAAATTTTAACAGCCAAATTTATAAAAAATTCTTATTTTAGGTTTAAGACTCACAATTGTTATTGAACAGTTTCACGCTAAAAACTGTTTAATATAAAATTGCATTCATAAACACTACAATAGACATTGTGTGTTTAAGGAAATTTAGATTTCGATACTGGCAACACCACCATGTTTTGTAGTTAGTGTTGCAATAAAAAGAATATGATTTCATCCGGATATTGAAATAAACGAATAACTTTTTATTGTTTTCGTGTAAGTTAAGATATTTTGAACTCTCTTTATAATATATTTCTCAGCTTATTTAACACAAGTTTTCTATGAAGTAAAAGGAAAAAATAGAAATGATTACAAAAGAGTTCACACGACTCTTTTAATCATGTATGAAAAAGGTACTCGAATAACGAGCCTATTTTCATTTGTGTTGATTGTTTCTACATCACTAACATTTCTTTTTGCTTTTATGTGTTTTGATGGTGTTTTTTTCTAATTTTGTTGCGAATTTTGTTTAGCTTAAATAATTAAGTGACATATTCTATAAAATTTAAAAAAACATACGTAAACGCTTAAAGCCAAGACTTCAAGCTTTAATTTAAAGCATATCATGTATTCCTGTGTGCTAAATTTGCAAATATATTTGAAGTTGAAATTGATATATCGATGATATGAATTTATTGAAGGTTTATAGTAGGTGAATACCATCTTTAAACCTATTTTAAAATTTTCATGTAATATACATTTTTGACTGCAATTTTATGAAATTTTGCTTAAAAGTAGTCTGTTGCCCTGTTTTAAATATATATGAATATGACTGTAAATCTTTAATATCTCTTTTTTAAGAGCTAACATTGGAAAACGGTAAATGCCATTGTAATCAGTGTACTCGAATTAAGTTTACCCGTCGGCTGCTACTTCTGTGGGAAAAAAGTAGTGTCGAATTCATGCACAGTGCTATTTTCCGTGAAAACAGGCACGCCGAATTATTCGAAAATCTAAATTAATCGAAACCGGTTTATTTTCAGAAAGGTAAAAAATTGAGTAGTATATCAAGCAAATTTAAGAAACTTTAAAAATCAAACACACGAAACGCTTTTTGTACGTTTTTATTGCAATTGAGCCATGTATGAACATTAGGGTGTCCGTTATTTGTATGGAAATTTTTTTATGAAAACGTGCAAGTCTCACCCCGCCCAAAGAAAGTTGGGGCGTGATGCAAAAATGACTACAAAAAAATTTACGCCCCTGGGACTACGCCTTCCCGTGCCAACTTGTGCTTGAAAATTAATCAAATAACATTTATACGACATGATGACCCACAAGTCGAAAAAATGGTCAAATCATGAAAAATGTTCTTGCAATAAATTGCTGTCTGCAAGGTTTTCAACAGCTTTTACTTTACCGACTTTTATCTAAATCGTATATTTAACAAAATAAACAGCAAAATATCGAAAAAGCCCATAACTATTAAAATAACAAAAAAGCCCATAAATTTGCAAATTTCGGTAAACTTTTTCATTTCGTAGAAATTGAAGTTGTTTGTTTAGTTATTTGAACTCCAATTTTTATCAGTTTTAGTTTTCGAGATATACAACTATTTAAAAAATTAAGGCACTTTCACGACATATATTATCATAACTGGAGAATGGTTTGCCCTATTCAGTAAAAAAGGAACACCAAAATCCGACAACAAAATTATTTTTAAGCCTAGCGCGAAGATTTTTTCGAAATACACCCATTAGTTTCAGAGATATCGTAAAAGTTTGAGTCTAAAAATTTCTTAAGAAATTTTAAAACTATTGTGTTTAAAAATTCATAGACACCAACAGTCCGATTTTGGTTTTTTTTGTTGGCCCAGTATCATCCGAGCAAAAACTTTTGTGATTTTTTTAATCGGTAGTACTTTATTAATGGGTTACAAAGTATTGAGTGGTACTTATTTATCTTATTACTGTGCTTCAAATTAGAACTACTACTTAGTGTTTAATAAAATTGGTACGTATTTCTATCATTATCTGAAAGTAGTTACAATTTGTTGATATGTATTAATAAAATAAGTAGACAACCACTTTTTGAGTCAACATGTGTTTGTATATGAAAACAAATTTTTATCGCTTAAACGTATAAGTCAACGATAGCTGAGTGGTTAAAGTTCTTGTCTTCATATCTGAACGAGCACAGGTTCGTTTCCCAGATGAGTCAAAAATAAAAAAATTTAATAAATATATATAATCTGTGTATGTTTTTTTTTATTTTAACTTGTTAATTTGACTACTTATTTTTTAGTTTCAAGTAAGCCAAATAATAACTAGTTAATTGCTGGGACAATGTAAATACATTTGTAAGGGGTGGCCCTTATTTTGTGGACTTCTCAAACAAAAATAAGTAGTTATCGAGTCAAATTGTAAGTAGTTACGACTTAAATCCTCATATACTTTTTTGCCTACCAGTAAGCAAAGCTTTTGCTGGGATGTAGCTTAATACATTCCAATGGAAATGAGTCTTTTTTCGTGTCAATTGGTGCACAACTTGTGATTTTGTTCACAATTTAGTGCAAGAACTTTTGAATTTTTTATGAAATTTTTAATTTTTAGTCCCAACTTCATTCACTTTCATTTATTTATATATTCAAATCCTGTACAACAAGATTTAATCTTATATATAAAGTAAAGGAAAGGAGGTTTCACAAGTTATAATAATAGATCACACATTGGAATCAGTGTTGGCATTAGTCGATTGATTTTTCAATCGATTGGTTAATTTGATTGATTGTCAATCGGATTAATTTAATCGTGATTATTTGTTAGTATTTTAAGACTAATTGCTTTATAAATTCAGACAAAATTATTGTTTGATATTTTTTAAAATATGTTAAATATTTTTAGACAAATTGTTTTATAGATTTAAACAATTTGTTCACTGAAAAATATGCGGTTTTTTGTAAGTCCGTTCCTAAACAAAACGCTTACTATTTCATTAAGTTCTTTTACAGAAAATTAAATTTAGTTTTTTCTGCATAGTACTTAAAATGTTGTAAAAACTACTATCAGTTGGCACTAGAGGTATGTTGTCTGAAACTAATTGGCGGATTTCGAAACAATATTTTGTTGGCGAATTTGGTTTTTCTTTTTGACTGAATAGTGCAAACCATTCTCCAGTTATGCTAATATATATCGCTCAAGTGCCTTCATTTTTTAAACAACGGAACATTTCGAAAACCAAAACTGATTTAAAAAAATAAGAGTTCAGATTCGCGTTCAGCGGCTCAAATAACTAAATAAACAACTTCACGAACGAAAAAGTTTACCAAAATTTACAAATTTAGAGGCTTTTTCTTGTTGTTTTAATAGTTATGGGCTTTTTCGATATTTTGCCGTTTGTTTTGTTAAATATACGATTTAGATAAAAGTCGGTGCAAAAGCTGTTGATCACTGACTGCATATACTTCGACTTGTGGGTCATCATGCCGTATAAATGTAATTTCAAACGCAAGTCGGCATGGGAAAGGCGTGATCCCAGGGGCGTGAAATTTTTTGGGGCCTGAGACCGAAAATATTTCTACTTTGAAAAATAACGTATACCCGAATGTACATGTGTATTAGTTATGTGCGCATGTATTAGCAGCAACTTCAAACGTTTATTTCTGCTCCCAAAACACTGAACCGATTTTAACAACATACAGATTGTGCACATCTGTAAATAAATACCTTTTGTCAAAATCGCATGTATAATGTGGGCGTAAAATGCATGATCGAAAATAATATCGTCTAATAATTATATATAGATTTACAGTTTTCTTTTGCATGGCGTCTTACAAGTAATAAAATCCGATTTGGGCCATTTTCGCACCAATTGTGAATAGGTACCAAATTCACCCTTAAACTCGTTTTAAGCATTGAATGATATCAATTTGTACAACGAATTGTTATACAGTAATTTTGACTTGGCTACACAATCAACTTTTCACGATTTTTAGTGCAGGTAAGTAAACAATCCTGTTAGCTTAAATTCACTTACCTGCCTTAAAAACAATTATTTAGTGTGTGCAGTTATCTTTGATTTTTTATATGAAAATAATTTAAAACTGCAAAAAAATATTAAATGAGTAGGTATACAATGTGCACTTAAAAAAGTGTTTTGAAGAATAATCACAGAAAACAAATATATTGTGCACTTAAGTCGAAATGCAGCTAGGATTGATTTTTTGTATGAAAATAATTTTGAACTCCAAAAATGTAAGGCACTTATCTTAAAAGTGCAGGTATAAAAAGTGCACTTAAAAAATAAATTTTTATGGGACTTTAAAGAATAGTGACACAAATTTATAATTTTATGCAGTTAAGTCAAAAGTGCGATTAAACAAAAGGCAGTAAAATCAAAACTACTGTACATATAAAAACACATGAGGTTAATCCATCTAGGATGCGCAGAAAGAAGCGAATACCTCGAGACCTACCAAGTGGAACATCCCATACAAACATCATGTAATACCGAAGCAGGTCGGTAAGGGAGAGTACCGAAATCACTCCCTTCCAAACCTGCTTCTGGTAGACGGATATTTTTGCTGGGTGCTAATAAGTACAAAATTAACCGAGTGTTGTGTTTTTCTTCCGACGGGGTTTGCTTGAATTTGGAACGATTTTCCGTCATCCCATGTCAAATTTGGTTTGAATATTCAATAGAACACTGAAGATGGCACATAGCCGAAACCGATCTGTTTCCAAACCAAATTTGACGTGGGATGACGGAAAATCGTTTAAAAAAAAAACAAAATCAACCCTTACACACATTTTAAGTTTTGAATATTTTCTGGCGTTCCAGTTGATTATGGAGGCTTATAATATAGTTTTAATAATATAACAATATAATATAGTTTTAATAATATAATAATATACTAATATAATATAATAATATATTTTTATAGAACATTTATCCCACTATATTGCCCCTGAAGGGAGTTTTTTGCTCCTTTTTCAGAAAGTTACGAAAAGATCCAAACAGAGTGAGTAAAGAAAAATGTGATGAAATAAAAGGAATTAGGAAATAAACTAGGTAATATTTTTTTAGCGTTGAAGTAGACATTATAAATGCTCTTAAGGTTATAGACCTGAGAATTGATACCAAATAGTAGCTGATTGAACCTCTTTGGGTATCAAGGTATAGGGAATTCAAGACTTTGTTTCTGCGAATTCTCTTTCTCTCTCAATTTCTCTCGTTCTCTCTTTCTTTTCTTGTCTTGCAACTCTAAGCAACCAATGAGATTACATGTAAGCAGGTTTGTAATCTACAGAAGCTATACATTCGCTTAAAAACCTGCTTATAAGAAATTTACAGATTTTGCCATTTTTTTTTTTCTTTTTTGTGAATTTTTCCCCGTTTTGGCAACTTTCTTGTTTTCACAATTTTGTTTTTTCAAATATGCTGCCAGAGATTTAGTAATAACTTTTTAAAACTTTAAATTTAAATTTTCCACAAAAATGTTCCTCGTTATGTTTTACGTAAGAGTGGTGAACAAATCTTACACCGTAAATGTAAGGATTACAAGATTTAACATGTCGGATCAAAATGCAGGGACTTTAGCTCCCACTAAAATGAATTCCAGACGTAAACTTTTAAAACGCAGATAAGCGCATATATTTTTCGTCCCCTCTATATCAGTAGCGGTCGTTAGATCCTTGTATTTAGAAATGTTTATGGTTTTTTTGTACAACGCAAAGTGTTCTCATTACTGACAGTATTCGCATTTGCACAATAGTTTAAGAAGAAGCTCTAGAAGATCCAATATTAACCTCTTATATTCGGAAAGAAAGCACTATTTCTTGTTTCTCTTAAGCAACTTTGTATTCACTAAAGAGTAAAAAGAAATTCGTGGGCAAAAAGGTTTCTAAGAATTATATCACCACAACTAGAAATAAAATTCCTGTATATAAAACAATTTTCTTAATATATTTGTCATCATCAAAATAAACAGTTTTTTCATAAAATCCTGAGGTCTTCCATAATCCGACACCAATTTATTAATGCAGTTTGCCTGGGACCATTATAAATAATACTTAAATTTGATGGAATAATTTTATCCTAAAGTGTTTTATGGCTGGCACTTTCACACCAATTTACTTAAACTACAATGAATCTTCCATTAAAATATAACGTAAGAAATTTTAAAACTGAAGAAAAAAAAAACTTCCTCCCCCTCCAACATTGACACAACGTGACAAATATCAAATGAAAAAGATTATTTAGTTTGAAAAAAAGTAATAAAATAAAGTGAATAAATTTCTTTATGATCCTTATGGGAAGACACAATTACTTACAAATTAAGAACACAAATGATGTAAATTGTATGTATGTAGAGAAAACCCACAATACGCAGATCTCAATGCTAATATTGACATTAAGTGGCGATTCCCATTAAAGAAGATATGACAAACAAAATACTTTTGTACATTAAATTTTAATTGCTTTGAAATCAAATTTTAATAACAAAAAACATGCCACATTCAAAGGAAATTCAAATAATATTGTAATATTTCAATAATAATATCAATAATTCATAAGACCACTCGAATGGTTGCTTAATTCAAACCCGAATGACTAACTCCCTCAGAATATTGTTTTGAAAATAGTGGAAATGTAAAAATAATACACTGTACGAAAATAATATTGAAAGACATTAGAATTATTCCACGTCCAATCAACTAAGAAAAAGTGTGAAATGGACCTCACCTGTACCGATTGTAATGAAATTCAATATGGACTATTTTTAACATACATAACTAAGCCAGAGACATAAAATGTTAGGTTCCTGGATCGCCTAGTTGAGGTGATATGACGTCATCAAGATTTAAAAATATATCTAAAAAAGTTAAGTTTATGTGCACAATTACATATATCTTTAAAAATTTTGCAGCTCTGAGCTCAGCAATATATAGTTTGAAAGGTAATAAGAAACTCTTAATAATAGTATGATCGGCTCTATGAAAAATGCCCCCAAACAAAAAATTAAAAATGGCCCAAAAAAATTTTTATTGAAAACAACAACACGAATTTTGGGGACATTTTTCCAATTTTTTGTGCCATTTTTTCATTTTTTAAATTGGGGCAAGTTTTCCTATATTTTTGGGCAATTTTTTATTTTTAAATTTGAGCCAGTTTTCATTTTTCATAAAATGAAAATTTGCCCCAATCTTAAAATTAAAAATTAAAAATGTCCTCAAAAAATAAGAAAAATGGCCCAAAATAGGAAAAATGGCCACAAAAATCATTTGTTGTTGTTTTCAATAGAAAATTTGGGGCAATTTTTCAGTGCAGTGCCATGATGGCATATACCATATGCACTCTAAAACACTTTTGCTGAAAATTAGGTCGATAATAGTCGGCAACACTACTGATTATTATCGACCTAAAATTAGACAAACATTATCTTTGTTGATTTTTGAACAAAATATGTTTAATACAAAAAATAAAATAATATAAAAACGCCTGCGAGGCGATTGGCTGTGTGCAGCTTCGAACCGTGACCTCATGGCTAATAGTCTGTCGTAGCTACCATTCAAGCATAGGCGTATTATACTTTATGTTGAATTTTTTTCACTTTGGCTAAATATGTTTAATTTGAAAATTTTTTTCTTTAATAAAAATGTATGAAGTACAAGCAAGAAAAAGTATTAAGGTACGTTTACACTTGGCAAATATTTGCCCAAAAAAACGTAACCACTACTTTTGCTAAGGGTTAGTGGAATTTAACTTGGTTTTTATATCACAAAATAAAGTTAATTATGCTGCAAAAAACTTTTTTTATATTATTTTTAATAAATGCGAGCCCATTTAAAAAAAAATATTGGAATTAAAGGAAATAGAATTTTAGGTTGTCTGTTGGTCACGTTTTTTTCGGCAAATATTTGCCAAGTGTGAACGTACCTTTAGAATTTTGTTTATAAGTAAACAATATTTACTTACCAACACTTATAAAACTTATATTTAAAAACCTTTAAATACCAGAAATTAAACGTTGATGACCGAAGCAAAATATGGCGTGCTTCTATCGTTTAAACATTTTTCTGCTTTTTTTAAACAGATTGCTTAATATTCAAAATTTTAATGTTATTTAGACATATTTTGTTCAAAAATAATTACTTTTAACAGCAGATTTGTATTTTTGCGAAAAATTAGACATATTATGTTTTTTTACAAATAATTACAACATATATTGTCTAAATTTTCAACACAAATTTAGACAATATATGATATTATATTTCAAGTAATGTTTTAGAGTGTAGTTCTCAATGCTATTGGGCAATAGTATTGGGGACATATGGGAAATAAAGCCATATTTCATTAGTTGTCAACTCAATGCTTTTCGCACCGTTTTTAGTGCTTTTTCAAATTTTCAAGTCAGTGCTCGGTGCTCTTTTTGTTTAATTTTTGTGCTTTTTATTTGTGACGCTGGCACTAAACACAAAATTCAAAAATTAGTTTATTCATCTAAAAATATATATTTTCAGGAACAAAACTCTTTGATACTATATATGTAATCGTTTGTTAAACATACTTTTTTGCAGCCTTGAGAAAGAATAAACAATTTTATTTACATTTTTATGTATTTGGTTTTGTCCAAGTAAATATACATAAATATCAGCGTTGTCAACTCGGTGCTTTTCGCACCGTTTTTAGTGCTTTTTAAATTTTTCGACGCGAAAATTTTTGGAGCTAGTGCTCGGTACTTTTTTAGTTTAATTTTTTGTGCTTTTATTTTTTGACGGTGGCACTAAACCCAAAATTCAAAAATTAATTTCTTTATCTAAAAAATGTTTTTCAAGTGTAAAATTCTTTAGTAATGCAACTATTTCCTGAACACATTTTTTTCAGTCTTGCAGAAGAATGACTAAAATGATTCGAGCAATCAGAGGTTATGAATTCGTGTGTATTGTTTTATGTTTGTATTGGCATAACTCTGTCATTTGTGAACCGATTTTCAAAGCTCTTTTTTTTTGTTTGAAAGGGTTTCCTTGCTTATTGTTTCCACAATTTATTTCGAAAACCGGTAAGGAATTTCGCTCCCCCCCAATCAAAACTCTGACATTTGTAAACCGATTTTTTTAAAGGGCTTGCCTGCAGCTTTGTTGCATAATTTTTTTCCAAAAAATTGGTGGGAAAATTTGCTCTACCAAGCATAAGTCTGTCATATTTGAACCGATTTTCGAAATTGTTTTTTCGAAAATCTGTAGGGCATTCTCCCCTCCTCCGGATATATTGATTATCGCATAATCCTCCATTTATGAACCAACGTTCAACATTTTTTTTTATTTCAAATGAATTGCTTGCAGTTTTATCCCATAGAAGCGAAAATCGGGCGGACAAAATGGTAGCCCAATATATTAAATATCACATAACTCCGACATTTCTTGACAGATTTTCAAAATAAATTATTTGAAAGGACATGAAAGGTTTGATACTATGAAAAATTGCGGGCGGACACCCCATTTGTAGACAAGCATACCATTTGATCTAACACAAAATTGCGTTGGCTTTGTAATCTGGTACATAAGATCTTTGCACTGAAGTCGGGGGTTTTTTTTACATATGTAATTATATTTATTAAAGAATTAAATACATCTGACAGGTCTTTATTGTACAAAGTCTTTAAGTAGGAATGAAAACAGATTCAAAAGTTACAGTTTTTTCTTTCTTCTATGAAAAGCCTGTAGCAATAACTATGATGATCATATATAATAAATTAATATCGGATATAATTATTAAGCTCTAAAAAATAGAAAACTACAAAAAAGTCTGAAAATATTTGGCTTTTAGTTGATTTAATTTTTCTAAAACAATTCGTTTTAAATCGGCTCGATTTAGAGAACAGGCAGGTATATAACAACTTTTTAAAAAAAAAAATTTTAATAAAAAAATTCAGTGCTTTTTGATGTATAAAAGTTGACAACTCTGGCTATTGCCATTATAATCTGCCTTCAGGCAGTCTTGACGAAGGATTTTATCCGCTCGAAGAGATGCTTCGCTGAATACAAAGTTGTGCATAGCCGGCCTTCGGCCGGGCTTAAAGGTTTTTCCTCTGGGTATATCGCAGGAATGATAAATGAAAAACTCATTTCGTACCAATGAGCTTCTAAAATAGTACTTTTTCGGCTCTAATAGTACTAAAATCTTTTTAAATTGTTGTAACCATGTAAGCCACACGATTTTGATTGATTTTATGTGCTCATTGTGTCAAAGATCATATATGGCTCTGTTTTTTTTTTATATTTTTGATAAACCCTTTTTCAAATAATGGTGCCAAAAATTAAGCAATTTAAATTTGAATTTATTTTAATGAAAGAAACTTCACTTTTGCCATATAACAATGAACATACTTACTAATTTCTTTATTCTTATAAACTTGAAGTTTGTTAAAAACTTCAAAGTTCTTTTACAATGGATAAACAAGCCATAGCACAATATATAGCGACATAGCTCTATTTTAAGCGCTTTTTCCATGAGAGTAAACATTTTCGGAATGTCTTGGACTAGTCTCGGTACTTTTTCATGCTCAACATCCTGGCTTCTATATTGATTCCATAAATTTTCAGCAATAACGACTTAAGTATTTCTGTCTGATGGATTATTTAAACACACAAGCAGAGATATTATTATCTAAACACATTTTGAAATTTGTTGTAAATATTTTGTTCTATTTTGCTTAGTAAATGTTATTTATGTCGACATATGCGGTTATATTTGGCTGGAATTTTGGCAAATATATGCCGAAAGTGTTAAAAAAATCAATGATATTCATACCGTGGACACAATTTCAGAAATATATAGTTTTAAGACATACGAATTTATTCAAGAAAACCAATGATTTGTGTATAAAATATGGAGTTTGACATTAAGCTACGCCATCAGCATCGCTTCTGATATTTGGCCTTGAGCACTAACAAGCAAATATCATAAGCTGTGTTCTCAAGACCACCTGTTATGTATGTATTCTCCTTAAATAAGTACGCAAATCCCTTCACGAAATAACCGCCTAAGTAGACTTAAGAGAGAATTAAGCTAAGGACCAAAGTAGAGATAAATTATTATTAAATAATCTATGGATACTACCCAACAAATTGGGAAATTTTGCAAATAGTACCAAATGAGTCACGGGGGTACCATCGTACTTTTTTGGTTTCAATAGTACCAAAAAAAGTAGAATTGTACCAACTTCATCATCCCTGGTATATCGAAAGGCGGCTTCGCTGAGTAAAGATGTTTGCATAGCCCATCTTCGGTCGGGCTTAAGAGTTTTTCTCTCTCGGTATATCAAAAAGTGGCTATGCAAAAATTCTTACTCAAGGAAGCCGCTTTTCGATATACCTAGAGGAGAAATTATTTAAGACCGGCCGAAGGCCGGCTATGCTAAAGTATTTACTCAGCGAAGCTGCTTTTCGATATACATAGAGGAAAACCCTTAAGCACGGCCAAAGGCCGGCTATGTAAACATCTTTACTCAGCGAGGCCGCTTTTCGACATACCTAGAGGAAAAAATCCCTAAGCCCGGCCCGAGACCGGATAAGACAAACTCCTTACTTAGCACTTTTCGATATACCTAGAGGAAAAACCCCTTAAGCCCGGCCGAAGGCCTGCTATGCAACGATCTTTATTCAGCGAAGCCGCTTTTCGATATACACAAAGGAAAACCCCTTAAGTCCGGCTATGGAAAAATCTTTACGCAGTGAAGCCACTTTTCTATATACACTGAGGAAAAAATCTATAGTCCCGGCCGAAGGCCTGCAAAGCAACAATCTTTATTCAGCGAAACCGTTTTTTTTCGTCTCTCATTAAATCTAATCCTTAAAATTTTTAATTAAATCGTTGGCTATAGTATTATTGGCTTTTATTAAATTATTCATTAAAATCTTAATAATTCCCCCAACTTCAATTAGAGTAACAGAGTCTTATCTAAGTACTTTTATAGTCACGTCCAATGGTTTTAAACTTTTATTTAAGGGCCTATTCACATATTACGTAACGCTATTTTCGACATGATTCTTTGTATTATTTTAATATCAACTTCAGTTTGCTTTAATTGTACGGGAAAATTTAATAAGCACGAATTATAGTTATTTCAAAAGGAAAAATATTCTTTGAAGGCTATTTATTGTAATATCATGTTGAATTAACATCAAATACCTTTGATGCAAAATCACTAGCGAAAAATGTAAAATTTACTTTGTTTTCGGCGTTTTTATAATGAAATTTTTCTATGTGTATGAAATTATATCTTTATTATAACTTTTATTTACTGCTTTATTAAAATTTTATGATATCCCTTCGTTATTGAAAATAAAAAATAATTCAAGTAAATCGAAAGAAGCTGAAAAGGAAACCATTTAAGTACTTGCTATAAAACACTTAAAAATCCAAATGAAAGAAAGAATAAAAACTAATGAAGGAGCAACCAACCCTCGCAAGAAGAGCATTTCTCTATTTCAATTATTTATGCCATGGTTTTCGTGTATTTTTTAAGTAAAATTACACCAAACAAAAACAAAACATAAGAAAGCAGCAAGGAGTTTATAAAATTGGTTTTGGATGCACTTGAATGGTATTCGAGGGCACAAGCAGTTTGACTTTGACATGGAATACGAGTAGAAAATAAAAAAAATTAACGTAGAAGATTTATGGAAAAATGCTTGTGTACATCGAACAGCAATAAATATGAAAATCTAAAACTTCTTTAAACGCAGGAAATGCAAAATGATAGTAAGACATTCAATAAATGATCGGCTTCATTGAACCATTTAAGGACCACCACCAACCAACCACTAACTGCTGCTACTACGTGGCTGACTAATTGTATGGAAAATTATACAAATTTGAAATGGTTTGTTTACAATAAATAAGTTAGAGTTAAATAAATTATATACATATAAAAAAAAGATTTTTTAAAGATATTCACCCTTAACTAAGAGTAATGAATAGATTTTAAGTTTGAGATTAGGAATATTTTGAAACCCATTTTTCATTTATTTGTATTTATTTATATGGAATTATATTCAAGGTTTTTTTATTTTAACCGCTGTATGTTGGTTGAATTCACATTTAGGGAATAAATATTTTTGTTTCATTTTATATGCGAATGGTGCAAGAATATGCGAATGGTGCAAGAATTAACGAAAATATCCTCAAATAGCCTTAAACCGCAGATTTACCTTTCACCGCCAATCCAGTTTCTTATTTGAAATAATTCTGGCAAAAAAACCCCCGACTTCTATACAAAGAGCGAAACCTTTCAGGCAATTTCATATAAAAAATTTTTTATATCAGTATACAAATGAGGAGTTGTTCGATAATCATTTTTCGGGTGAAGAGGATAGGATAGGTTAGGTTAGGTTATCAGGTCGCTGGTGAAAATTATAAAGAAAGGGTTCCAGCCCACTTGGGTCCAATAATAATGGTCCCTTTGTGATACCTGTAAAGGAAAGGAAAGGAAAGAGAGAACAGGACAGTGTATCAAATAGAGTGAAAGGAGAGGAGTTAATAGAGGTATTAGAAATTAGTTCAAAGAGAAGAGAGAAAGAGATAAGGCGTACGGAGTTCCGTGCAGGAAGGGTCGTTCGTGTTTTAGAAACGCCATTTGGGTAGTCAGCGAGTGAACCACCCGCTGCTCCTAATGAAGGAACTTATGTTCTTGAGTTCTATTTCTGAGAACTCGGAGAGGCTACCGAAGAATCTTTTGCCCAGTAGGCGAAGGCGGTGGTCCTCCAGAGCTGGACAAAGGCATAAAAGGTGCATTACATTCTCTTCTTCTTCTACGTCATTACAGCTTGTGCAGTAGTCATTGTATGGGAGACCCATACGTCTAGCGTGGGTTCCAAAGGTGCAGTGCCCCGTGACCGTGGCCATGAGGTTGCGTAGGTGTGGTTTCGTGAAATCTAGAAGTTGTTTAGTTCTGTTTGTGTCAAGGCGAGGCCATATTGCTCTCGCAGTAGAGCAAGTTGGTTCATTGTACCATCTGGTTTGAGACAACTGCAAGAAGGCAGCGTCAATTCGTCTCCAGCAAGATGAGAGTGGGAGCCCGCAGAGATCGTCAATATCGACATCCCGAAGCAAGGTTCCCCTCTTAGCCAGATCATCCGCAATGATGTTGCCTGAAACGGACTCGTGTCCCCTTACCCATCTGAGGGTGATACCTAGATTGCTCGCCATCGTGTTAAGTGCTGTGCGGCATTCCAGGACTAGGCTGGATGTGGTGTACACACCAGTGAGTGCTTTAATCGCCGGTTGACTGTCAGTTATGATCTGAACGTCGGCATTTGATATCCGGTAAAACCTTAGCCAGTATATTGCTCGTTTGATGGCAGATATTTCTGCTTGTAGGATGCTACATTCGTCCGGGAGTCTGAAAGACATTTTGATCCCGAACTCAGCGATATAGACACCCCCGCCAACTCTCGTTCCCCATTTGGAGCCATCGGTATAAATGTGTATGGCCCCGTGTGGTGTTGGGGAAAAGTCCCCCGTCAAGGAGTATCGGAATTCTTTCCTGAAGGAGGGCTTCGGAGTGCAGTAGTCAATGAGATCCGGAATGGTATCGGTAGTCTCTAGAATGCTAGCATGACCCCACGGTAGATGGTTCCATGCGCCGATTGCGTTAAGCCTAATTGCTGTACGTAGTGCTTGCTTTCTGGCCAGCAGATCCACTGGTAGCCAGCACAACGCAGCGAAAAGAGCCTTTGTTGGTGTGGATCTTAGGGCACCAGTTATCATGATTGCCATTATGCGAAGAACCCTCTCTATACGAGATCGATTGCTCGCCAAGTCCAGTGCTTTCCACCAGACGGATATGCCGTAAAAAAGTATAGGCTTGATCACTGTCTCTAATATCCAATTGACCCCTTTGGGATATATACCCCAGGAGGGGCCAATGGCGTTTCTGCAAACATAAATTGCCGTTAAGGCTTTAGCTGCTCTTGCATGAAGATTGTCTCTCCATGTTAACTTGCTGTCAAGGACTACACCGAGATATTTGGCGTTGTCCGAAAGGGCTAGTGTGATGCCATTTAATTTTGGTAACGTGAAAGCTGGAATTTTGTACCTTCTTGAGAAGAGTACTAACTCCGTTTTGGTAGGATTGACACTTAGGCCATTCTGTGAACACCAGTCACTGACCTCGTTAAGTGCCGTCTCCAGCCTTTGTGTTAACGTATCTAGATGGAAGCCAGATATCGCCACCGCAACATCGTCTGCGTATGCAACGGTTTTGATATACATGGATTCCAATTTCTTAAGCAAAGCGTTTACCGTCACATTCCACAGGAGGGGTGATAGTACTCCACCTTGCGGCGTGCCTTTACGTGCGTGCCTGGTGATGCGTGCTACACCCAAAGTGGATGTGATCGTTCTACTTTGAAGCATATTCTTTATGAGCTGATATATGGATCGGTCAATCCCTAGCTCCATGAGAGCCTGGATGATTGCCGCCGAGTTAATATTGTTGAAGGCGCCTTCAATACCCATGAAGGCTACCAGTGTGAAGTTTTTATGCTCGAGTGATTTTTCTATGTATCCTACGAGCGAGTGCAAGGCCGTCTCAACTGATTTCCCCTTGGTATAGGCGTGCTGAGAGGCTGAGAGGAGAGTACTGTCGACAGTTGTTCTGATATGAACGTCGATCAGCCGCTCCAGTGTCTTTAGAAGGAAGGAGGTAAGGCTGATGGGTCTAAAGTCCTTCGCCTTGGAGTGCGATGCTTTTCCCCCTTTCGGGATGAAGATAACATCGCAGTTTGTCCATTGGTTTGGAATATATGACCATGAAAGGCAGGCCCTGTATATGCTAATTAGCCAGGGGGTAGCAAGATCTAAGTTGTGTTGCAGATCTGCAGGGATTATGCCATCCGGACCAGGTGATTTGTACGGATGGAAACTTTTAATAGCCCAGTGTAACATGTCCACAGTGATTTCTATGGCTACAGGGGACTGGCTAGTAGGGAGAGCCGCATTTCGCGCTTCCGTGTAGTGTTGACAACCTGGAAAGTGGGTGTCAACCAGGACCTCCAGAGTCTCCAAGGAGCTGTTGGTCCAGTTGCCGTCCGATTTCTGGATAAATCCAGGTATGGATGGCTGTTTAGCTAGGATTTTACGCAGTCTGCTAGTCTCGGAGAAGGATTCTACATTGCTGCAGAATTCCTTCCAAGACTTGCGTTTAGCGTTCCTGACAAGGTTCTTAAATTTGTTCACGGAGGACTTATAGAGTGTCCAGTTGCCTGTTCTCTTAGCCTCATTGAACAGCCTTCGGCAGTTCTTACGAGATTCTGCAATATTATCAGACCACCATGGTGGTCTGCGGTTAGGACGTTGAATGGATGGTCTACAAGATAGGCTTGTGGCCTCCTTAAACGCATTGGTTAATTTGTCTACTACTTTATCAATGTCTGCTACTACCTCTATGGTTGGAGGGCGCGCGATTAGACTGGTAAGAATGTTGTTGTGTTCCTCCCAGTTCGTTCTACGTCTGTTTAAATAAGATCTTGTAACTCTGTTGGCTATGCTGATGGAAAATACCACATAGCGGTGATCAGAAAAGGAGCAGTCTGTTCAGACTCTCCAACCCTGAATCAGATGTGCGTGTCTCATGCTGGCAAGTGTTATGTCTAAGACCTCCTGCCTGTTAGAGACCGCAAAGTTGGGTTCTGAACCCCGATTTAGAACTACTAGATTGTTATCTAGAATGAAGTCAAAAATGCACTCACCTCTTGCGTTGGTATCTGAGCTGCCCCAGATATGGTGGTGCGCGTTTGCGTCGGCGCCCATTAGAATGGGTATGCCCCTTTCTTTAGCTGCTCCCGCCATCTTATGGACCAAGGTGTGAGGTGGTGGGTCCATGTGGTCGTGAGCCATACAGCAGGACAGAATCCATATGGTGGATTCCCCTGTCTCCCATGATGCAGTAACCGTATCTTCATCACTGTAATTAGAGAGAATGAAGATGTTAAGGTTGGCTTTCGCTAAAATACAGGATCTAATGGTTTTGTCATTGTTACCTGAGTTTGCTGCGTACAGTAGTTTGTAGCCACTGGCGCTGAGTCCAAGAATCTTGACGTTATTGGTCCACGGCTCCTGGACTAGCGCAATATCCTCCCCTTTCTCTGCTAGGCGGAGGGTTAGGGCAGTTGAGGCTGCCTTGGAGTGGTGCAGATTAATTTGCACTATCTTCGCCATTGTCAACATCGGGGTCATAGTTGACATCGACTTCGTCATCTCCTGGATTCAGGAGAGCGTCCTCGTCGTCCGCGAACACTAGTCCCTCGAGGAGCTCTCCAACCAGACATGAGTCTGATTGCGAGCACCCCGAAGTGACCGACTCCGCGGGTTCAACCATGGCCTCCGAGTTGACTGTGCCCTCAGAGCCTTCAATTTGCGGCCCTACCAGTTGGCCGCTGGTGGCTTCGGGATCGCGTTTATCATCGCCTCGGTATAAGCGAACCCTGATACCCATGAACCCATAGTATACCAGGCCCTGCCTCTCCCGGAGCAACGGCAACGTCTCCTTATTAAGGATCACGATCACCTTCCTGCGGGCACCTACCGAATCGAAAACCCTGATTACCCTCCAGTCACTGGTTGGCAGATCAGGGTTAGCTCTCCGGAAGATGTCCAGGATCGCCGCTGGGTCGTGTGGTTCCGCCGGAATGATTGCAATTGCTCTCGACCTGCGAGGTATTTCGCTGACCGAGACCAATTCCAGTCTCGCGCCGGGCCACACTTCCCCTAATGCTTCTGTTACGAGCTTAAGCTTGGATGCTGACCGTTCATCCATGCACGAAACTAGTTTCACGTGCCCTTGAAACCAGCCGGCGTCATTAAATTGTGGCGAGGGTCCCTGGCTCTCGCTGAGATCCTGCAGGTAGGCATCTAGCAATTTCTGACAGATCAATCCCCACTTTTCGTGGTTGATTGCTCCGTCAGCGTTGCTGCGGTCAAGAACAGCCCTTATCAGCGGGTTTCTAGCAACCTCGCTGTAAGGTCTGTTTATGACCCTATTTGCCCCCTGTCTGGGACGCTTGCTAGTGGGCTGCGTACGTTGCTGGAGCGATTCATCCCCCGATCTTTGCCGTTTCGGCACAGATGTTGCGGCACCACCGTGGGAGGAACCTTCCAGCGCAGCTAAGTGGGCCTTAGCCCAGGCTAGCGAAGATTTTTCTTCACCAGTCATGGTCTCTGCCTAACTGCTCGATGTAGCGTCGAGCAGCCCGTAATACGGAGAAGGCCTTACGTGACAGGAAACTCCGATCACGTGGTTGAGTCTCTGTTGTTGTTGTGGCAGATGAACTTGGCACAGTTGATACAACCGGCGCATCCGCTGTCATATTTTGTGTGGGTGCATGTGGCACAGCTGGAATTGGTCCAGCCGGCGCACCGGGTTGTTGTTTGTTGGCAGGTGCATGTGGCACAACTGAACTTGGTTCAGCAGGCGCACCCGCGGTAGATTTTAAGGAGGGTGCATGTGGCACAGCTGAGATTTTCCCAGCCGGCGCACCCGGTTTCAAGGCCACTGATTTGTCGTCAGCGCGGTTTTTGTGTGCTGCTGATGTACTTGGGCTTACGTCCAAGGACACGCTGCGCAGTAACCTTGCTTTTCCGAGTGGAATCGCAAGGGGTTTGGGACAGCCAGCCGGTACGGTTTTGTCCGCTCGGCTGCTTGCCCCAGATGTTTTTGTTTGTTTTGTTTTTGTTTTTATTTTTGTGTTGTTCATAAAATTCCCACGAGTAAGCGCGTAAGGGGTTGGACCATCCATGCATGGACGGCGTACATGGATTGGGCGACTGACTATTACAACCGACCCGTGCCCTGGCGTCGGAGGGGAGCTGTTAGCGACTGAGTCTTCTTTAACCACTGACCAGCCATCCAGGACCTCGGCACAGCTGCCTACCACCTTGCCTTACAAGTGGGGTAGTTTTGGTCCGCGGGTCCTATACAGAAACAACACTACACAGGGAAGCGCGTCATTCCATTGGCTCCCAGTGAGCCCTGTGATCACCTGTAGGTGTATCACACGACTCGCAGGGTACCAACAGGCAGACTCCCCATCGAGAGCTCATTTATGGCGGAATGTCGGTCTCGAACGAGAGTACCTGTTTGGAGCACTCCCGAGTGCAGTGTGGGTACATTCCCTTGGCGTCAGGTGAGCCCTATGACCACCTAAAGGTGTATCATATGGCTCCCTTGACGTCAAAGGGCGATTCCCTTCCGAGAGCTCATTCATGGTGGAATGTCGATCGCGGTCGGGAGTCGCTTTACGAATGCCCCCTCTCGTATGGTTTCATCCGGACCAGACGGCAACCTAGTAGAGTTGCGCGCCTTTCCGGGGAGATACCATGTGTGAGATTGATTCATGAGTATAGGGCCTTGGCCAGGATTGGCTCTGCGTGTTCCCCTGGTTTATTGAGACCACTCAGCCCTAGGACTGACCCGAGCCATGCCAGTGGCACAGGTAACCGCTTGTGCAGCGCATTAAGTGGGCCGTTGACATGCCTCCCCCTATCCGCCACCTGGGGACGCGCCCGATGGGAGACTACCAACTCCTTGTGTATGTCGAAGTCGAACCCGCTGCCACGACAGACCGTCACAGAATAAGGAAAACATATAGTTTTCCCCCTTCTGGGACATCCCACCATAGCCGCAAACCCAGCCCCAACACACACAATTCGGGAAGAGGATAGGATTCGAACCACCGATTTTGTAGAAAAATTGTGAGACCAAACTGCAAGCAAACCCTTTAAAAAAAAAACAAACTGCAATCAAAACCATTCAATCAAATAAATAATTTTTACAATCGGTCCATAAATGGAGGAATCATACGATAATCAATATTTCGGTGGGAAGGGGAAATGCCGGACAGATTTTCGAAAAAAATATGGGAGCAAACTGCAAATTTCTGCAAATTTCCTCACCGATTATCGAAAAAATACATGGAACAAACCTGCAAACCCTTTCAAACAAAAAAACAATTTTGAAAATGGACTAAATAATAAATTTAAGAGTTAAAAAATAAATACAAAAAAAGTCCCGAATCCCGAAGATTCTCTAAGTCCAAATAAATCCCGGGCTCCCCAAAAATCCCAGAATCCCGAAAAATTCTGGGATCCCGAAAAATCCCGGAATTACAGGATCCGGGGATTTGAAATTCTGAAGTCCTGAACACCGACCGGGCTTTACAAAAACCAGTCCCGTTTGGCATCCCTAGTCGTCACCATTCATGGTATGGCGGGCTCCCCTGCTTGGTGGTTTCCAGTTGGTTGTTTGTTCCAGCCCTCGTCTGTGTATTGACCTGCGTCCAGACCCTCGCCTATATGCTTTCAGCGCCTAGTCTGCAGCATCCAGATCAGGTTTCTTCTTCTTAAGGATTTATTCGCCAATTTTCTTCATCGTGGATCATGCGATTTATAATAAATAAATAGTTATCAAAATAAGATTCATTTTCGTTGCCCTCAAAAGCATCGAATCAAACTGAAGCGGACGTAAAATCATATAGAAGGACCTAAGCTTAAATTAAATTAAACATATGACCACCCTGTTGAAAAACACGGTGGGCTACAGGGTGTTAAAGTTAACAACGCCATTAAAAACTTGTTAGGCTGAGGTTCGTACCATTTAATCTACTACTTATGAGGTGCTCTGTTGGATATGATTTCAATTCTTATATATACAAACTCTTCGTGGAATTTGCATACGAGAATTAAATCACTGAAGTTGATGCTAAATTACCTGTTTACCATAGCAATTTCAATGTTACCGTTGGTTTAATTCGATTCTGGAATTTGTTGTGATAAAAGCATCAATTTAATTCTAGAATACAATTTTCACGAAAAATTTGTATATACGAGTATAAGAATTAAAATCACATTCAACCTCATTCGTAGTGATAAGCAAGATACACAAGAGCACTGATGCTGGAAGTGTAGGGGCTTCCGAAAGCAGCGTTGCTATGTTCTACTGTGTACGTTGAAAACTAAATTGATGCAAATTTTGCCATTGTGCATTTATGAACCTTAGCCAATATAATCGGCTTTGGAAATTTTTTAATTTTATTTTAATACTACTAACACATGCACGTAAACACTACTACTAAACTACTAACACATTTCTCTCGATGGCCAGCACTGTTATAGACGCATCCAGTCAGACTATTTCTAAACAGAAAATCAATTAGTTTTTCCTTTAATAATTTCGTAATAATATAATTACACTTCACCTAATGAAGCTTGTCAGTTTGCTTTTTCTTTTACAAATATTAAAGAATTTTTTTTTATTTAGAAAGCACTCAAGACAAATGAAACTTTTCAACTAAGAAAAATAAACAAACCTTACATTATTGGATATTTCTTCTACTTGTATCCAAATGTACAAAGTCACTGTCATTAATGATGCATTCAATATTAAATTGGATACAACTTAATTTCATTATTTGCCGGGTCTTGGCAAAAGGACTCGCATCATTATTTATTGATTTTTTTGTTTTTTTCGTTTTCAGTTTTATCTTTTCTCGTTGCTTTCTAAAATATTTCTCATGTCACCCTTATTTGATGTCTTTAGTTTCGAATTGTATTATTTTTTATAAATTTATTTTATTTTTTCTTTTATTTTCGTACCATGGCAAATTTCAAGTGAAATTTTTTCTAATATAAAATAAACCAATTTTTATGATGAAATTCTCAGCAGGATTGCTGACACTCGTACCATTTCGGATGATTTATTTTTGGGGTTCATTGTTACAAGAAAAAGATACAAACAATTAGCTGTGTGTAAATAAATGGAAAATGATGAGATAGAAGGACTTACATTGCCAAAAAATGCGAGCAGCAGAGAAAATATGCCTCCAAAAAATGTTTAAAGTCTCTAAAATAACAGTAAGCAATTTGCAATCGATAATTAAAATCGTTGTAGCTGTCAGGCTATACCAATGCAGAATATAATTGAACATGGAGAAGAGAGTCAATGCTTCAGCTTATAAACCTGCTTGCAAGAGGCATGGGAAGGAAGCACTGTTATTAAAAATATATCTTGTTACCGATTTGAAGATCTAGCGAGAGATACAAGGACAAAAATCAAAAAAAGACTTACATAAAGTCTTTCATTTGTTACCTGCTTCGAAAATGCTAAAAGTTCTTTGCTGGGAAGGTAATTTCCAAACGAAAACATATCGGAATTTATTAGTCTAACGTCCTCAGTCTGGACGATTGAAGACTTCAAGACTTACAAATTCCCTGATCCCGACGGTATTATACCGGCAGAGCTAATCAAATCGAATCTCATATCCCTTAGTTACTGCGGATCTATACCAGCAGTTACAGATTAGCTCACATTTTAATAGGTGTAGAGATACGAGAGGTGGATAGATACGAGAGTTGCTTTCATTTCCAAAACAGGTAAGAACTCTTATACTACCCCGATAGGCTTCAGAATGACAAGTCTTCTATCATCATCTTCAAGCAGTGAAAAGAATGGTATACTAATATCTCCGTAGGACTATGGGGGGAAGTCAATTGAAGCTGATCTACATACTGAGCTTGTGAGTACAATAAAAAACCTGTCTTTGTAGGTGAATACAGTTTAGTAGCATTATTGGATATAGAGTGAGTTCTTATCAATATTTCTCCTGTAGTGAAATTCACTTACTTTTAACGCTTAAATAAGAGATAATTTTGTCTCCAATAATTACTGTTTGAATTAACGCTTATTTGATTCCTTAACTTCGTGCTAAGGCGTTTGTTAAAATTTTATATCACTTTCCAACAATATTAAAATAAACGAAAAGTACAAAGAGAAATAGAGAAAAAACAAATGAATTTATGCTTGCACACGAACATATTTTCATTAATTTCTTTAATTTTGAGAAATAAAAGTTAAATTAATTGTTTAAATAATATAAATATTGTTATTTATATATAAAAGACTTCATATATGTGTATATTGTTGTCGAACAATTATTTGAGTTTTATCACAAGACGACGTGCTTTAACTGTTGTCTATTCAATAACACCACAAAAATTACTGCCGTTTAGTTAACGCAGCTAGTAGTGCTTAAAAGTTTAACGAATAGTAAAAGCAATAATTTTGGTGTTAACTTCTTTAAACGCCTTGTTTAGCGTTAAAATAAGTTTGTGAATTGCACTACTGATGTGATAATTGCGTCGCTATTAATTTTGGATTCAATGCGGGAATATGTTTGTGGATGAGGAATCTACTACCATACCAAAGGATAACGGTAGGATCTTCTCGAATAGCCCCACTAGAGAGCAGTCCAAGGTGAAAGTTTATCGTGCAATTTCTTCAACATACTGATGGATTTATTGAAAATACAAATAATAAAATAAACGTAAAAAAATAAAAAAATACTGATGGAGAAAATACTGGAAAAATTAGAAGCTGAAAAGGAAGACTGAGACTTCGGTAGAAGAAGCTAGTGGAAGAAGACATGCAGATCCTTGGTATCACGAACTGAAGAAAGCACGCACTAGACCGGATTGTATGGAAATCATTTATAAAGCAGGCAAAGACTAACGACAGGTCGTAGAGCCAACTGAAGTAAGTAAGAGCGCAGTCCTTTACCTATCCTGTGGAACCTTGCTTAATATTCTGTGCTACTATACCCAGAAGCTCGAGGATGCAAAGTCGTTGCATATGCTGATGATGTCTAAAGAAAAATTCCACCTTTCTTTATGGGATATTCTACAATATCTCCTTATACACTTATCCAAATAGACTGGAGAGCGCAGACTTTCCGTTAATCCTAATAAAATTTGACTCTTTCTATTTACAAGAAAATATAAGGTATTTGACTTTTGGCCTATTGTTCTTAATAACTCCGAGATAAATGAAGCGAATAGCGCAAAATATTTTTTTTTTCATTCTGTACTTCAAGTTAAATTTTTATTTGAATGTGTTATAGAGAGCAAAGTGGAAGCAGTTGCATGCTAACTACAGAAATATTGCACTGGATATATACGGCAATGCAGCCAAAGGGTGTCCCTCGGGTGGTGTTTTATCACCACTCCTTTGGTCAGTTGTGATTGATTAACTTCTCATTCTCAGAGCAAAAGGACATGAAGTTATAGGGTACACCGATAACCTGCTTGTAATGGCAACTGGCTAAGTCGGCAATGTTCTCTCGACGTCATGAACGATGCCTTGTGCAGTGTTATGACATGGTATGGGATACACGGCCTGAGCAGTGAAAAGCTGTGCCAATGATTGTTAAGCCAATCATTGATTGGTTTTTGTAATAAAACTTGGCACCCTTTTTCCAAGTTATGATAATATCGGTGGGCCACCCTCTTCAAAACTCGATTTTCTGCTAAAATCAAGTAATTTTACTTTATTTTCAGTAAAATCAATATTTATCAATCGATTTTCATAGAACATATCTTATTTTATTTCTAATATATGAAACTTTATGATTAAAGAAATTTTTTTATATTAAAAAATAATACAAAATTTTCAATTTTGCGTAAAAAATATATTCTTCAACATTGCGGCTTGCAAAAATTCCGAAACCATTGAGTATATCTGTGGTGAGAGGTAAATTACAACAAGTCACACTTTTTCAAAATGCGCTTTTTATACATTTGGAATCAGCATTTTTTCCTCTATCGATAGGTGAAATCCAAAAAGTCCAATATTTCAAGGGACAGTAATACTGCTCAAAAACATCTGGGAGGTAAAGAGTATCAAGTCCATTTTAATATGTAACGGTAATATTATATGACTTAATTTTATTAAGGATATGTTAAATATAAAAAAATAATATTAGAGTTATATATAATATTTAGGGTAAGTAAGATAGTAACATTTGGGATTCTAAAAATATTTTTGAGATCTTCTGTAAAGATTTCTAAGTTTGACTTGGTGTAGTTTACCTTCCACATGGAAATATAAAAAGGAGGTCTGTAACATGACGGCTTAAAGCTAATTTTATTTCAAGTTTCATAGTGGTTTTTATAATAAAATTGGACAACTCCTTTGCAAGTTCTGATGAAATCAGTGGAGCAGTCTCCAAAGATCCGAAGTTAAAAAAAAATCAATTTAAATGTGTTTTTAATACAAACAATTAATATTTTACGATTATAAATTTTAAAAATTGAAAATAACGATGATATTCCACGCTGGTAAGAACGAAATCTAAAAAGCTTAAAATAGTTGAACATGCTAAAAGCAAAGACAGTTAGTGAAGTTCCGAACATTTAGAAAAAGTTCATTAATAATAGGTACGACTCGCCGCGAGGTGGCGACAAAATCTGTTAACTGAGCTTACTAAAATTAGTAGGATTTTCGCTAGGATGTTGTTGCTGCCGTCAGGGGTAGTATAGGTAAAGGGCTCTGATGGGAAGACTATGGTGGTCTCAAAACAACTGCCAGATCAATCTTCCGTACATCCAAATTTTTCTTTGAATGTTCAAATTGAAAACGAACTTAAGCCCAACTAATTAAATAACTTTGGATAAAAATTTTAATAACTTTTTCTTTTTCAATTTAGAAGTTGTTGCAAGTGAAGTGTGAATTTCGACTAACCCAACCAAACCTACTCTTCGAGCAGTCGACTTATATATTTCCACAGCTTGAGACAAATTTTAATGACATTTTAAGACATTCTCTGGATATGTAAAAGGTTACATTGACTTTTGGACAAATATAAATTCGATTTTATAACATTGTATATTATTAGATATTGAATATCCCTTAACTCTCCCTTACCAACTGCAAACAATAAATTAAACAAAGTCCATAAAATAAAAATAGACAATAATAAAAAATCTGTGTGAAATTGAATGTCATTAGTAAAGCAAAATTCACTAAGAGGGTGAAATTTCAATTGCTTATTCATGGATTCACAAGGATACAGATATAAAAACAACAACTAAAGCCACACAAATTTCTAAAATGCCATTCACTCAGTGTCATTAAACTTAGTCGTTTGATAGGAAAACTAAAAGTAGGATTTAAAAGGAAACACTTGCAAACGAATACTCAAATAATGTATATACATACGTGTGTGTTTAAGGAAAATAAATCGATAGAAAAGGAATTTGATGATTTGGTCATAAATAAACATAAACTTTTTTGCTTATTAGTTTCTGAGATAGTTAAGATATTTTCAGAGTTAGAACGAAACGAAAGCGAAACCAAACACACCCATCTTGATTAAGAAACTTGTATGCAGGGATATATGTAAATTGGTTTTTGTATTTGATTGACTTTTATTTTTCTTTCCCAGTTGATGAGGAAACTAAAGGTAATCTAGAATTATCAACACAAACGCGTATCATTTTAATTTTTTATATGAATGTTTTAATTTCAAAAATTTTAAAGGAATTTAATCATGAACAGTTAAGACAACTCTTAAAAAAGTGAAATAGTTTGTTGAATTAAAATTAAATTCATGTTTTTTATGATGGCATTTATAGTAGTGTATATCTAAAGTATATTTGAGGATATTGTGGCTGCAGTGTTTAGCGCGCAAGTAGCCCGAGGTCTAGTCTTTGCAGGGACAGCCAGCTACAACCAAAATTTTTCTGATGCCTGTGCTAATACACATCACGTAAGTAATATCTTACATATAAACAGGCGACACAATATTATGTTGTACCTTATTGTGTTTCGATATTGATGAGACATATACGGTTCAAAAGAAATGTTTCTGTAGACATGCACAAGGAAAACCTAGTAATTAATAAAATTAAATTCATGTTGTTTCAAATTGAAATAAGTGCAATTCAACATGATTATTCGTGCTGTTTCGATATCAAATTCACGTTGTTTCAACTAGAAAGAACATTATTCTTCGTATTATTTCAATACAATTTCATTTTGATTTAAATCATCATGAAATATTAAATCAACACAAATTATGGTTATTTTTAAAGGAAAAATAACTCTGCAAATAGCGCTACGTTATATGTGAATAGCCCCTAATACAAATTTATAGTTCATTAAATATAGTACGAAAGCACTGCACTGATGTATGTGTTTAATCTTTTGAATAAAATATATTACATATTGATCCTTGCAAAACTTTTGTTATCAATCAAATATAAGTTGTGTTTGTTTAATTACCAGTGTCTCCTTGCTGTCTACCTCTCACTGCGTAAGAGAAAACTCACGCAGCTTTTCCGCAACACGATTCACCGACATGCAAAGCAACACACTACATGAATATACATGAATTATAACACTTATACACAACAATTATACACTTATATACAACCTACATTTATTGAAATGTTTTTATTTCAAAATATCTAGTTGTTTCAAATCAGGCATATAATTTTATGCTGCCCCCACCACCCCCTACTTCCTAGGCAAACGAACACGCATCACAATCGTACATATTAAGAGGCAGACAACGCGCTTAGTAATGATATTACTGACATATTTATGAGTTCAAGTGTTATTAGAATTTATATCTCTGTTGATTAAATATTACGGATGTTTAAGTACGTGCATTTAAATTATTCACCATTAGAGATGTACCGGAAGTAAATAAGTACTTGTATGTACATTGTACATGCTTACTAGGGTATTCATTTAAATGGACTTCAGCTTTAATCGGTTAATCGCTCGATTAATTAATCGAGGTTTTGGCTTAATCGTTTAATTTTGGTATTAATCGCTTAACCGATTAATAAAGTTTTTTCATAAATCAAGTAATTTCAAGAAATAAAAGTGGATAAATTATTTTTTATTTTGAGTTTATTAGTAAAAAATATCTTAAATGAAATTTATTTGCTGGAGTTTAAGCAATTGTCTATATGCAGCATTTCGTTGGTGCTTTACCAACTGATCAGTAGACGTCAAAATAAAATTATGCCAATATGTCAAATAATAAATTTCTTAAAGGTTTAATTTAGATTTTATTTTTCATTTTGCCTTATAAATACTTTTATTGTTATCCAATGGATTTCTAATTGTATGAAGATGTAGAAAAATAAAATAGATTCATATCGAATAAAAAATTATTTGCTGGGTTTTGTATAAGTTTCAAAGCATACTATGCTTATTTTTTGAAAATCATTTCTACATTTGTAAATTCTCAAATGGTTTTTAAAAGTGTGTACATAACATAAAGAGTTTGTAACTGTTCAAAATTGTGTTTGAAGTCTACTGATGAGTTGGTAAAGCACCAACGAAATGCTGCATATAGACAATTGCTTAAACTCCAGCAAATAAATTTCATTTAAAATAAAATTATGACAATATGTCAAATAATAAATTTCTTAAAAGTAAAAAATAACAATAAACAAAATATAAAAAATTCATATATATGTATTTATTCAAATATTCAAAAGTTTATGGGATAATTTTATCAGTTATTTCAATAGTTTAAGGATATCGTCTAAACAATCTTTCAGAAAAATAATTTGATTTAAATATTTGGGATTTAAGCGATTGTTTTCTTTAATTTTGATAAAACTTGACTTGGAAAAATCTTTTCACTTGTCGTAGATGTTGAAAAAATCGAAAGCAATCCATAATACAGAATATCTAGTTTCTCAGTCCTTTTCCTGGATTTCTTTAAACATATAAAATCGTCCATTATGCCATTAAAGTCCTGTTTCAATTTTTTCAAACTCTTAACACTTCTAGTTGATAATTCTGTTAACACATTTCTTATATTACTATCGATAGTTTCTCCTGTTGTCAGGTAATCCTCTGACTCATACTAGCAGAGCTCAACACCGAATATTCGAAAACAGTTTATTTCCGAATTCCTTAATTTCCGTTTTTGTGCTGTATTTTAAAAAAAATGAGTGGAAATATAAAATAATTGAACTCCTCTCTCATTAAATATAATCCTTAGATTTTTTATTAAATCGATGGCAACAGTATTATTGGCTCTTATTAATCTATTAAGCAAAAACTTAATAGTTCACTCAAGTGCAATGAGAGTAGCAGAGCCTTCATAGCCGCATCCAAAGGTGTTAAAGTTTTACTTAAGTTAACACACTGAACACACTTCTTTGTTTGTATGAAAAATAATTTCTAAACACCTACTTTTTGTATATGAGACGAAACAAATAATTAACACACAATAAATACCTTATAATACGACAAAAAATATAAAAAATTTAGTTACGTCGGTTAATCGGTTAATCGACTGAAATTAGCCGGTAAAATCGTTAATCGAAAATAGCCAATTTTAAATTAACCGGTCAGTTAATCGGGTAGTAATTAACCGGTTCACCGATTAACGGTTAACCGAATGAATACCCTAATGCTTACTCCCTCACACATATATAAACTAGGGATGTAACGAATACCGATACCGATACCGATATATCGGCGATATTTCAGATTTTCCGATACATCGGTATCGGCGATATTTTACTGTCGATACGACTATACTTTTAAACATTTTTTCAGAGTTTTTCTGACAAATTATTTATTTTTTGTTAATTTTACCATGAACTAAACTCATTTCGTTATTTTTTAAATCTTATTAAAATCAATTTTAAAAAGTAATAATATTTTATACTATTATTTTGTAAAAAAATTATTTTTTTTTGTTAATTTTACCATGAATTCAAATTCAATTCGTTGTTTTTTAAATCTTATTGCAGCAAAAAAAACACTCCAAAGAAGTCATGAAAATGTAGAATTCGCGATCCGGAAGTATTGCAAATTTGGATCATTTCTAATTAGTTTTACATATCCTTGCCATTGCAAGAAGTTCTGTTTTTCGATTACCAATCACCGAATTGGAAGCGATGCTCGGACAAATTTCTTTTTCGGTGTTCTATAATGATTTTTTCCTCAAGAAAAAAGGATAAAAAATTACCCATTTTCACAATTTTTTTAACGCGAGTATGGCGAGAATTTTTTAAAATTATAAAGTAATTAAAATTTTTTTTCTTGCTTTTCTACTAATTACACTATGCGATAAATAAAGACTTTTGGAAAAACATAAGAACTGGACAGTACAGGTTCGATTGTCCTACAATGGGGTAGTACAACACTTTACTCAGTTTGGCGAATTTGGTGACCAATTTTTTTTATGGACCTCCAAATTTTCTAAAAATCAGTGGGGCCTCAAAAAACGGTGTCATCAGTATTTGGCCAACAGCTAATTCAAACTTTATAATACCGCTTAACTGTATATGGCAATAATGTAGCTAAGTCTGTTTAACAGATTTTTTTTTAACATTTCATGCCAAAAATTTTTTTTCGTTAACTTTTTGTTGACAAAATTAAGGAAAAAATGTTTTTTCACTTTTTTCAGAATAACTTACAGCGACTTGTAATTTTTAACTAACAATATTTGGCAAACTTATAGTTACGGTAGAGCTAAACAACTTTTGTGGACATATCAATACAATCTGCACGTATCTAGGTACTCTAATAGCTCACACAGACCACTTTTTACCTTACAAATTTTAGTTTTTCACTATTTTTTTATGCTAAAAAAATAGTTTTTTTTAAATAGTATATTCAATAGTATATGCATACTTCTGTTGTGTTTCACTAACATTTTGTGCCCAGAAAAATAATATGTTCCTGTACTTTTTTTGAAAAAAAAATTAAAAAAAATTATTTTATTCACTTTTTTCAGTATAACTTGTAGGAACTCTAAATTTTTCATTACCATTATTTGGCAAAACAACAACAAACAATAAAAAATAGTAAATACTAAAATCAGCAACAAAAGAAGTGGAACAATAACAAAGAAAGCAAAAAAAATGCAATAAAAATATAGCCTAACTCGTAAAAAACGAAAACTTTTAAGGTAGAAATTAGTTTTTCTGGGCTGTTTAGGGTGCCCAGATACATTCAGATTGTATTGACATGTTCACAAAAGTTGTTCAGCTTTACCGTAGCTAAAAAATTACAAGTCCCTGTAAGTTATTCTGGAAAAAGTGAAAAAAAATTGTTTTCCTTAATTTTTCAAAAAAGGTACACGAAAAAATTATTTTTTGGCATAAAATGGTAATAAAATCTGCTACATTATTGCCATATATAGTTAAGCGGTATCACCGAGTTTGAATTTTCTGTTGGCCAAAAGTTGATGACACCTTTTTTTTGAGGGCCCGCTGATTTTCCAAAACTTTGGAGGTTCATAAAACGAAATTGGTCACCAAATTCGCCAAGCTAAGTATAGGGTTTTACTACCCCGTGGTAGTACAATCGAATCTATACTGTCGAGTCCGTGTGTTTTTTGGACTGTTGAACTGTGTTATCTGCATATTTTTAATAAAAATTTTTTGGAAGCAAAGAAAATGTAGCTCTTAAAAAATACTCGCAATTTTTATACTGGGTTAATATCAATTTTAAATATTAATAATCTCTTACACTGTAGTTTTGTATAATAAAAAAATTGCACTTAAGTTTTGTTAATCTAAACTTTAACTCAATTTCAATATTCGTATCGGTATCGGAATCGGTATCGGCGATATTTATTTTTAAGTATCGGTATCGGTATCGGATCGGCAAAACGGCGTATCGTTACATCCCTAATATAAACTTATTAAGTTTTCTTTCAATTGTTAGAAAATTTTCTAAAAATGTCTAAAAAGTTTTCCCATGGCTAATTAAATTGAAAAATATTATGGAAAAATGATGTTGTCTTTATGAGAATGTGGGAAAATGTAAAAAACTACTTAATTACACTATGCAACAAAATTAAACTGTTTTTATAACACCTGAAAACCACTATATTTATCTATTATATAAATAGGCAAATACAGAACTTCATGATCCTTGTTTTTCTCTTTCCTGTTTTGTCTACTGATTTTCTGAAAAAAAATCCATGCAAAATTTTACGAAAAAAAAACTTTCGTAGTTACTTTTTTCGTAGAAATCAATGAAATGTAAAAAACAGAATATAAATCCAAAATTGTTTCAAATGCAATAACTTAGCTTGAACACAACCATCTACCCACGAACACAAGCAAATGCTCATGAGCACAAAACACATGCAATTAATAAGAAACAGAGTTCATGCGTTGATGGTATGAACAAACTTTTGCTTATTGAAGTCGCACTTCAATCAAACATGTGGTCTGTAAGTTTCATTGTATTCGAACTAGAGATGGGCGCGTGTCGTGATTTTTTTCGTTACACGAACACGCACGACTCAACACAAAGTGCTCGTGTCAGAAAATCTGATTTCGTTCGTGTTCGGGTCGTGTTGAGCAAAAAAATTATTTTATTAAAGAACAAATACAACCCGCGAAGCGATCAGCTTGTCTGCGGAAAAACACTCAGGGTCTATGGCGGGAATCAGAGATCAGCAGTGCATCGTTTTTTCGCTACTCATACTCACTCATGAAATTTTAAATGCAAGTGAGTAGACATCATTCAAATTTAACTACTCTGATGTGCTCATACTAACAATAACGTCGATTTATAAGTATAAGTACTCATCGTACTCATACCTGCTTGATTCGTAAATAACATACGTTTGATTTATAAAATACTTATAATACTCAAAATATTTACATCTGATTCAACTCACTCAACTTATCATTGCAAACACACAACACACAAACGCGTAAAGAGCATACACACAACATCATAATGATTATTTTAATGTTGGTATGCGAATCATACTTATTTTTCATCGTCTGTACACTAGGGTGGAGCGTCAGATTTTTTTGCGAATTTCAATTTCGAATAGCAAAAAAGGTTGCATTTTATTTTTAGATACATGGGAAAAATAATGAAAAAAATATTGGGACCTACTTTTAGCCCTCTACCGCAGCATCAAGATTTTGAATATGAGATCAAATTGATCAATTTGTGAAACATCATATGATGGAACATTATAGATTCTTTATAGCTGTTATAACTCATTACACTCAAAAAATCCACTATTTTATATATACAAGTTCAGATTTGAGACAAACTTAAGATGACATAATGAATCAAATTTTCGAACTTCTAAGTCTTTGTCATATCTTAAAAAAAAAACATTTTCTAAGATAATTTGAGGTCGCTGAACACAAAAATGATATTCATTAATTTTTCTTTATGCGAGTTTTCCCGATATTTGCAAAAAACAAGGTTTTTTAATACCTTTTTTAGTTTTTTCGCTTATTGGCGAAAATTCCGAGCTCGGCTTAACAAAATAAAATAAATTGCACACTGTTGTATAGATATCTCTCCATTCTTTCATTCAATGCACTGATTGTGCCGATAGTATAAAAAAGTATAGAGTTACAGGTCTTAAAAGTTTAAAAAGGTATATTTTAGACCTTTCCCAAAAAACTATCATTTTAAATTGCTCCATTAAGATGAAAAAATATACCAAGTATATTTTTTCGGGCTGTATTTCAAAAATAATTTTGTGACGATCACAATATGAATGCAATCGCTAAATTCTGACAAAAAATAAGAAAGTTATTAGCCCTTAAGCGACAACAGCCATATTATTTTTTAGTTATTAATTATACAAAATTAGTTTAAATCAGTTTGTATAAATAAAATTTTTTTATTGAAAATAATTTTGTATGGAAAATAAAATCATCTTTTTCACTTAATGGCTTATAAATTTCTTATATTTTGTCAGATCTCCTCGATCTTAAACTTTTTTCATTCGGCATAAAAATGTTTTTTACGTGTAGCCTTAAAAAAATTATTAAAAATTTGTTTCTTTATTAATGAAGCAAATGAATATAAAATTCATATAATTTCTCCAGCTTCCAGCCGTGGTAGAGTGCTAAAAGATATGTCGCAAAAAATTAAAAAAATTGTTTTTGTATATAATTTAGCTTGACGCATCATTCCGGAGGTTTTCGAAATTTATTGGATGACTTTTTTTTCCCCTTCATACACCAACGCTCCACTCTACTGTACACATTGAGTTAAGGGGAGTCGAAATCAACAACGTCATAAATCTTGTTAAGTATGAGTATTAATGAGTACAACATCGCAATAAGTATGAATGCGTATAAGTATAAGAAATTATGAATCGTGATTCAACTCTACTCACTTTTTCAATACTCATTGCTGACCACTGGCGGGAATCGAACCCACGTCCTCTGGACTGACAGGCTAGCGCGCTACCACTCAGCCATGGGGGCACCCACGAAAAAACACGAAACTATTTTCAGATTATATTACGTATGAATGCAGAAGCTTGGCGCACAAGATTATTGAACGAAAATCTTGATAAGTTACTGTTTCTCAACAAATATATGTAAATAAAAATACAAATAGAACATGAAACGTTAAAATAGAAGAACAATATGTCTTTGAATATAAAAAAAAAAAATTTTTTGATTTGATTTCGTGCGTGTTGTGCCGTGTTCGTGTTTTGAAAACTTTGGGCGTGCGTGTTTCGTACGTGTTCGATATCCGGGATTCGTGTTTGTGTCGTATCTAACTAGAAAATGTCGACACGCGTTCATCGCTAGTTCGAACATAGGCATTTTATAAGGAACACATGAACATGCTCATGTATAAAGCTAGATCATACAGCTCCTTAGTATGTACATAAAACAGATTATTAGCTCTTATAAATTAAGCAGAAATTATCTCCGCGGGCAGAGTATTTGCCTTGATATATGAGGGCGTGGGCTCAAATTCCGGCTGAGCAAATCTTTTTTTAATTTTATTTTCGTATATTTTAACAAACATTTTCGTGGTAAAATATTTCGTAATATGTACGGGTGGTTTCATGCATATAATTTTTTATTTCACGTATATTTTTTAACAAGGAAAAATTTTTACGAAAGATGTTTGTTACTTTCGTAAAATTATTGCTTAAATTTGTTTTCGCAATATATACGAAATGTTCGTATATCTTACGAAAAAGCAACTACGAAAGTTGTTTTCGTAAAATATTGCATAGATTATTTTCAGTGTATAATTTAAAATTTGTATTGTTTTTTTATTTAGGGAACATTACAGCATATAAAATTTTATAGTGGGTTATTTTTCTTGCTGCATAGTTTTATTAAATGCTTATTAACGAAAATTTTTAACTTTACACAGGCTTACGAAATATAACAAGCGTAAAAATATGTATTTTTCATAATGTTAATTTAATTTCACGGTTGACGGATGAATCTCATCGTACATAATTAATAAGTAATTGAAATGTACTTTGAAAACTAACGAACAAATTAAAGTTACTTTTAACTAACCTTAACGCTGTAAGAACTTCGATATTAAAAAAATACACCACGAGTTAAAGGCTTCCTTCCTTAGAAAACATTGGCCTCAAAAAACAAATGGCCTCAATTACAAGGCCTTTTGTCAGGCATGCAGTGGGATTGCTTTTCGGAAGCATTCCTATGAAGGCATACTAGAATATTTTCCAGAAGCAGCTAAAGCGAAGGTCATGACAATGTGTGTAAAAGAGAAATGAGTATAGAATGGAGCGTGGAGTGTTGTGGATTCAAAAGGAGGTGTAAAGATGCCTTCTATAAGGCCTCCATACGCCTTATTTTCACATATGTAAATGCATATGTCTGCAATTAAATATTAGAAAATTACCATTTATATCGGCGCATCACTTACACAAACATCGCAAATGCGTTTCAAAGAACACGCCATTAATTATGTAATCAATAAATCATTCAAATCGTTGCAATATTACAAATCCATTAAAATTTTCTAATCATTTATAAAACATTTAACCACTTTAAAATTCAGTAATGACATAATTTACAAAATAAACCGTTGTAATAAAAATGCAAACGCATACACACATACATGCAATATTAGCGCAGATGTCATAATAGTAGCAAAACTATTTAATTTTAATAAGCTTATTTGATTCTAAGCCGGAAGAGGAAATTGTTCTTTGCATTCCAAAAGAAATAGAAGGAAAAACACCACGTTTATAAAAAAAAAGTATTTGCTAAAAAACTACTTATGTGTACAAGTATTCCCTTATAAAAAATATGCATGTGTGTAACTAAATTTCCTGCTCTATAACTTAACGGATATCCGACCAAAGCATGTTAATATATAATAAAATATAATAAAACTGACTCTAAACAGGATAAAGACCAACAGGACAACAGGAAAGGAAAACAACCAAAGAGAACTGAGCAAATAGTGTTGCTTGTTTGAGCAAATAATGTTGTGCAGCAATAAGGAAGATAACACTAAAAGATTTTTTTTTTCTTAATCTTTTTATAATGTCAACCTTAAGTACATTATGCAATAAAGACTTTTTATTTAGATTGGAAGATTAGAATATGAGAAATACCTGGTCCAATGACCGGCACTGCCACAGCTAGTGGATCTTTTTTGCCATAGATCTATAAGCTAAAGTGTTGTTTCCACAATGCAAGCAAGCACTGCTTGTCTAAAATTTATATGAAAGCACTCAGTTTTTTTTTTTTTGATTTCCATACAAATTTTAGACAAGCAGTGCTTGTTTGCATTGTGGAAACAGCACATAAATCAATTTTTTTCCGTTTATATTTATTTATTGTATCTTCAATAAAATTAAATTAACAATAAGTAATCAAATCTTAACTCTAAAATTTTAATTTTTAAGTCCAGCCAATACCAGAGAAAAATATTAGTTTCAGCGGTTGGTTCTTTGGTTGTCTACGTCTCTCGTGTTCGGCTGAGAGCCGGACTTTCTTGTTCCTCCTTCTCAGCCGAATATGGTTTCTAAAGTTAATAATGTTTCGGGCTAATTGATTTGGCTGCACCTCAAGCTTTTTTACATATCTTGTCACGTGCTTAGAAAACACTGTCTTAACCAGCGGCACATCTAAGTCTTTATGAATTCGCTTGTTTCTGACATACCATGGGGCTGCTGCAATCGTACGGAGTATTTTATTTTGTCGCCTTTGAATTTTTTCTACATTTGATGCCGTGGCAGTGCCCCATAACTGGATACCGTAAGACCATATTGGTTTTGGAATGGAGTTGTATAGAAGTTTACAATCAAGGCTTGGAGAAGAGTTCCTTCCAATGAGAAATTAATTTGAGTTGCTTCTAATTTTATTTGGGTCACATTTGCATTTATGTGGGACCTCCATGTTAGACGACGATCAAGATGAACACCGAGATATTTTACTTCAGTGTGTTGAGGTATAGTTTGGTTATTTATTTGTATAGGTGGGCAGGTTTCTCTGCACAATGTAACAGTTATGTGTAGATATTTTTGTTCGTTAATTTTTATCCTACATTGTTTTAGCCATTTTTCCAACTGGAGTATACAATCTTGCAGTTTGCGGGAAGCTTCTTGATGGATTTTGTGAACACTTAGAAAAGGTGTATCATCAGCTAATGTTGATATACTCGTATGTATGTTACTGCTTACCAGCAAGTCAGAGGCATATCCCAGTTGGCCAGATTGCCTGTCACGACATTGTCATTTACGATTCTTGCACGAACTGTCCTCTGTCGATTGGTTTTCTACTCGACATTGTAAAGTAAATCGTCGTTCACGACAATCTGAGCGACAAATTCTGCAAGTTGTCCTCTCGTAAACACTTTTGACAACAATACGACAGTCCAACTTTGTTGAGGACAATATGAGCAGCGACATTGTCTTACATTTTTCCCCATTAACATTGTGGAGAGCAAGATGAGTGACAATGTCTTAATTGCTGTCGTTAATCCACCTTTGTTAGTTCGAATCTCAGCTAGTTCAGTCAATAATTTAAATGAAACGGAAAAACAGATAAGCAAAAATATTCAATAATTAAGTAGGTGACATTGTCGCTATGTAATCGTTAACGACAAGGTAAACGACATTGTAGCCTATATAATCATTGACGACGTAATAGGCGACTTATTTGTTAATATAATCATTGACGACAACATAGGCGACAATGTCGCCCACGGAATCATCCTGTGTTACGTGAACGACAATCTGAGCGAGATTGTCGCTCATTAAATCGTGCACGATTTTCGCGACACTTGCTCGATAAGTTCATCTATGATTTGTTCCGCCTGTAGGACATTTGTCGTCGAGGATTTCACATAGTCGTGCACCCGTCATTGATGATGTCTTAAAGACTGGGATATCAGATATAATGCAGGACCAAGGATGCTGCCTTGAGGAACTCCGGCCTCAATCGGTTGCGGAGGGCTTAGAAAATTACCTTCCTTAACAAAAAATTTTTGCTCATTTAAGTAGCTTTCTAAAAGCTTGAGGTTTTTTTGCTGGTAGGTTTTGCTGTAGTTTATGTATTAAACCTTTGTGCCATACTTTATCAAATGCCTAAGAAACATCGATGATGGTTAGGTTAGGTTAGGTTATCAGGTCGCTGGTGAAAATTATAAAGAAAGGGTTCCAGCCCACTTGGGTCCAATAATAATGGTCCCTTTGTGATACCTGTAAAGAAAAGGAAAGGGAAGAGAGAACAGGACAGTGTATCAAATAGAGTGAAAGGAGAAGAGCGCAGAACAATATTTCTTTTCCTCGTAGGTAGTTCAAACCACATTCATGAGGCTATGTGTTTGTTCAATCGTGCTGTCCTATCTCCTAAAACCGAAGTGGTGGTCCGGAATACATCCAGTACCATTCAGTATAGGTGTTATCTTACTCATAAGTATCTTTTCAAATAGTTTTGACATATTAGACAATAGGCTTATAGGCCTATAGGATTCCATCTTCGTACGATCTTTACCTGGCTTAGGTATCATGGTAATCAGCGAAACCTTCCATTCTGCGGAATAGCATTTGAGGCGCAAAATACTGTTGAAAATTAATCGAATTATCCTTTTTGCAGTATAGGGTAGCTCTAAGGGCATTTTATTGCTTATTTTATCAGATCTTGGAGCTATTTTGGAATTTAAGCCCGCAATACAGTGTTCAATCTCACGAATATTGAGCCTCAACGTAACATCTGGTATAGCAAGGACTGGTGGCAGCTCAACTATAGTGTCAGACGTATTTGGAGTAAATACTTTCTGCAAGTGGTTTACAAACAGAGTATATTTTTCAGAGTCAGTTCTTGCCCAGTATCCATTCGAAGCTCGCAGTGGAGGCTTATATATCACTGGTATTTTAAGGCCTCGGGCTCCATAGCGAGTAGTCTGTTTGAGATGTTGCGTCGAGCCCATTCAGAAATGTTTGAAGAGAAGCGGTTTTTTGAAATTCTAGTAGAGTTTTAAGCTGTTTAGCACATTCCTTCAGCCTAGATTTTGGCTGAGGGGATCTGTAGCGTTGCCATTCTCTATGAACTCTTCTTTTTTCAGATAAAAGCCGTTCTACATCAGCTGAGTAAATTTTATTATATCTCACCTGAAGATTTGTAGTAGTAGCATTTAGAGCAGCTTGCTTAGGGTTTGCCTTAAACATTCTAATAGAGTCATCTATTTCAGCAGGTGTTTTTAATGGAATATTTTCTGTGCAATGAGCACTCAAATATTTTTTGTATTGCAACCAATTAATACGTGTGTTTGTCATCGTTAAATAACAAGTAGGTGAAGAAGTTGTATGTGAATATATAGTGACAATAGTTGGTGAGTGATCTGAAGACAGATCCAAAGATGCTTCAATTTGGATAATTTCGCTGGCCATACCCTTTACCACTCCAAAATCAATAACATTGGGTATTTGTCGGCGATCTGTTGGCCAGTAAGTTGGATGCCCACTTGATATAACATTCAAAGGCATTTTAGAAATTGTGTCAAACAAAACGCGACCCTTTGGTGTGATGAGGCGAGATTCCCAGAACGTGTGCTTAGCATTGTAGTCACCGGCGGCCAAAAAGCATGGGCCTAGTGAATTTAAAAAAAAATACTATTGGCCAACTCACAACCTGTGGTATGTGTTATAGATCGTATATATGTTGTTGGTAATTTACACATAAACATTTGTTTAGAAACATGTTTATGTGGCAATTACCAACAACATTTATACGATCTACAACACATACAATAGGTTGTGAATTGAGCATATATTAATTTTCTGTAATAGAGTACCTGGGAAGATACTATATTGATGAAATCAATAAATTGATGAAATCACCAATCTAAATCAAGCACTGCATGACTCTCCTTATGAAAATTAGCGCAGAGGTTGGAGAAGGCCACGTAATATCATCCGACCATAGAAACTCAGAATAGAAAACACGCCTTCTACTATTACACACGACAATACATTCACAGACGATGTGTGCCGTTGTCTCGTCTTCTTCCAAGCATAAACTACTCCAGAGTGAACGAACTTGATTACTTTTCCACAGAGGATATTTTAGTCCGAAGTGGCCAGAGAGAAAGCCTGTAACCATATGAAAATGGCTGCATCAATGCTCTGGCTTGCCTTAAACCAGAAGAAGCCAGCCACACTTTCTTTGCGGTCGATATGTCATTTTCCTTCATTAAGGACTTGACAGTCGACCAGTTTACACCACAAAAGGGCTCTTGGACCACAAGAGGAGCAGCAGAGGCCCTTCTAGCCAATTCGTTCGTTTCTTCGTTACCCGGATGACCACTCTGACGAGGTATCCAGTAAAAGGAAACCTTGTTCCGTATCGATAGCTCCTGTAGTGAGTCAAAGCACTATAAAACAAGCTTAGAACGGAATTTCCAACAAAGGAGGGACTTAAGAGCTATTCGCGCGCACTTAATGCCCCTACTAAAATTATTATGAACGCACTTGGTGATAGCCATTTGCTCATGTGCACAGAGATTTTTATGTTGGGTCTCCAGCGCCAACTCCATCTTCCGATCCATCCGTATGCCAGCATAAGCTTCTGAAATCCACAGTGGGACCGTTTTCTTCCTGCGTTGTCCTAAGCGGAACTGTGACATTTAATCTCCTGTCGAACCTAAATTCACAGTTTATCCCTTCACTAGGCATTCCTTGCAGCCCTCTGCAGGGCATAGTATTCAGGATCGATGAGTGCCCGTTGCCTGCACGACAAGAAGAGCTCCCGCGACCCATCCTATATGCAGTCATTGCCGCAGAGGATCTTATAAAGATTTGTATGGGTCTTAATCCAATCAAGGCCTCAATGGCCAAGGTTGCATATGACCTCATTGTGCCTGTAATAAGCAGACACGCCAATCTCTGAACCTTGCAGAGTTTGGTTGTCGCCGCAACCTGCTGCGTCTTCTGCCACCATACAATCGCGCCGTACGTAATGATTGGCCTTACCTTCATTGTATAGATCCACATGATCATTTTTAAGATCATGCTCTAGATGCACCTGGCACAACTCTTCACCGCCCAGATCGCCCTAGTGGCTTTCTGTGTTATACATTCAACATGACGGTTGCAAATGAACCTACTATTAAGAGTAACCCCCAAACATTTGACGTCGGTCGAATCAGAATCTTCAGCCATGTCATAACAGTGCACAAAGCATCGTTCATGACGTCTGAGAGAACGTTGCCGAATTTGCCAGTTGCCATCACAACGAGGTCATCGGCGTGCCCTATAACTTCGTGCCCTTTTTCACTAAGAATGAGGAGCTCATCAATCACCACTGACCAAAGGAGTGGTGATAAAACACCACCTTGGGGCCACCTTTTGACTGCATTAATAGTAACCTTATCGTTGCCCATTGAAGCAGTTATGTCCCTGCTCTCAAGCATAGACCTAATCCATCTCACAGAAGCGTGGTCAAGACCTTTTTGCCTAAGAGAGCCGTCTATTGAATCATAATGTGTATTATCAAATATGCCATCAAAGTCTAAAAAGGCACACAACGCGATTTCCCCCGACCCATGAGCCCTCTCAATCTTTGTAAAAAGATGACGAAGAGCATGCTCAGTCGATTTGCCCTTAGCGTATGCATATTGATTTACATGCATGGGGGCGGTATTCAAAACCGTCGATCTAATGTGCAGATCAATTAGTCTCTTCATCGTTTTCGGTTCTTGGCATATATACCATCAGTCTTCTTTAGAAGGCCTATTTCGCTAAAACTTTGTATTTAATTTTGTTTGGGTTTTGATTTAATATTTGTTTGTTTTATATCTGCTGGTGGGAGGTAAACTACATCAAGTCACATTTTGGACATTTTACAGTAGACCGCAAAAATCACAAATGGTTTTATCTTTGTAGGATTAAGAATTTGACTTACCCAAAATATTTTATATAACTCAAATTTTTTTTATATAACATATCCTTAATAAAATTACATCATATATGGCCAATTCACAACCTGTTGTATGTGTTGTAGATCGTATATATGTTGTTGGTGATTTCCTAATAAACATTTGCTTAGAAACATGTTTATGTGGAAATTGCCAACACCATTTTTACGATCTACAACACTTACAACAGGTTGTGAATTGAGCAATAGTATTACAGTTATGTACATATTTATTAAAAAGGACTTGGTGTTTTATACCTCCCAAAGCACTTCTACTATCCCTTGAAACATAGGACTTAGCTGATTTTACCTATCGATAGAGAAAAAATGCTGATTCCAAAAAATAGTAAAATTTAAAAATCTATGGACAGGTCTTTTATTTTTTAATTTTTCGTAATAGAGCATTAACGGCCTGGCTGCCACCTTATATCACTCTTCAGTATTCATCGGGTACTTCCAGTGTACATTCGCAATTAAGTTGTATACCAATGCCAGCAATCACTAGACATGAATGATCCTGAATTTAGCTGTCTCTGCACAGTGCACAGTGGGGCAGAATCAATATACAGGCATTGCTAAACATAAATCAGGCATTGGTAACGGGCAGTTCTATCGGAATAAAATTTAACATAGAAATAGCACAGGAGTATTTCTATTTACGTTTTAAATATTAGCTCCGAACGGAGGTATGAAGTTTCAAATTAGGGCACTTCGCCAATGTAAAATCTTTTACTGTTTGCCATTTTTTCTCATCTGATTTCAAAACCTGTTTGCCCATAAAAGCTACATGTTTGGTTGTATACTAGGGCACGCCTTATTTTTAAGAATGGACAATTGCACAGTAACTCCCCTCAGAAATATTATTCGCAGCAAAAAATACATTGTGGAAATTTTTTGAGCAGATTGCATCAGGGGAAGGCGTGCCGCTTCCGCCTAAAAAGTGTAAAAATTGGTTAGTTTCATATAAAACTAGCACAAATGTATTTTTTAATGTTGGTCTGTGTAAAAATCAAAAATATTTTAATATAGATTATAATAATATGAAAATATTATTTTTAATTTTTTACTATTATAAAAAAAAATAAAGCAAACATAATTGGGTATACTCGTATTATTTAATGCAACCGAACTTTAGTTGCGTTGCCAATCGGCAACGGATAATAAATGATTGCCAGAAAGGCACTAAATAGCAATTGAAATTGACAGCTCCCAGTTGCTAGTTACCATCAGTAGTATAATTTTTAGCAACTGGCAACCCAATTGAGGCGCGGTTGCGATCCATAATCTGCCTATTAATATTTTTATAAAATTTAGAAATATGCCTTTTTTATAACTCTAAACATATACATTTATTGTCAAAATATGCAAGCCTTGCATATGAAGTTTTCCTTGAAATAAGTTTCAAAGTAATTTAATTACACAGGCCGACAGTGAAATTCCTTTTTTGAACAAAACTAATTTTCTAAGCAATTTATTGTACTAAAAAATAGTGTCCTTAGTTTCTTCCTATCAGATAAAAATTTTTAAATGAACATGTCTAATATTTCGATTAACAAAACACCAAAAGATGCATGACTCAAGGACTATCCTAATGTAGTTTTATAATTTGATCAACTCTTTCAGAGTTATTAAAATTATCAGTTTGGTACTAATTGTCCATAAAGTAGAGCACGCAATAAACTTTTTGATATGTAAGGTGGGACGAGTCGGTAAACCATCGGCACTAATCGTTTTCTCCCCAAACGGAAACACAAAAAATAGCGTTTATCGTCTAACGTTACGATAAAAGCATTAAAATTAATTTCGACCCGAAGAACTGATTTTTTCATAAATAAGGCGCTAAATTTTAATGCGTTATCAGTATTAATTAAAGTGTTTATTTTAAAGAAAATAAGCAATTTCTTTAAAAAATAAAATTGATTGTAATAGCTTTTAGCGAACTAACTTAAATTATGTAATGCAAATTTTTTCTTTGTATGTACATTCGACTCTCGATAATTCTAAATTCAAGTGACCGGAGAAAAAGTTCAAATAATCGAGAGTTCATATTAACAAGAGCTTAAATTCTCAAAACAAAATGGAAAAAATCGAAATTAAAAAAAGTAAAGGAAAAACATAATTTGTAAATGTTACGAGCTCAAATTATAAAGGTTAGAAAAGCTAAACTTTCAATTATAAAGCAATGCACATAAACTTAAAGTTATTCAAATTATGGAGCGTAGGGCCACTAAAATCAAATTATAGAGCCTTGGCGATCAATATGTCGTTTATTTAATTTAAAATAACCGATGGGACCAAATTAAATGGATTTTTTTCCACTTATTAAATGTTTTTCAAGGAACCTGGGAATGAGTTCAAAATATCGAGCAATTCAAATTAACGAGTTTCAAAATATCAAGAGTCGGCTGTATTTGGTTTGATAAATTTAAAAAGGTCTAAACATGTTTTTAAATAAAATTTCTACACAGGGTTGTCAGATTTTTTCTGACCTATTTTGCCAAATTGATTTTAAAAATCGCTCAAAGTCGCCAAATCAAAAATTTTGACGCCCAACAAGTTTAAAAATCGCCACGTTTAGCGAGAAATTGCCATATCTGACCGACCTGTTTCTATCGATTTCTTTACATATTTTTAATTAAACTTGAGGTAGATAAAAGTTAAAAAATGGAAAAATACCATTTGGGGTATGTTAAAAAAAAACGGTTAATCTACACATAAAAACCGGCATGCCGAATTATTCGAAAACATATATTATTTGAAACCGGTATATTATCAGAAAGGAAAAAACCCGGATGACTGGTTTTCGGTTCCGGTTTTTGCATACTCTAACGGTAACAAAAAAAGTCAACAGCTGCGAAAGGGTAGAAGCCGTATAGAGAACATTATCCGTTTAGACATTTCTGATTTACTTTGAAAAAATTGTGCTTCTACCGCACTGTGGGTTGTTATATTTTCGAACGATGTATTAGGTAGGTCATATTTTGGTACGAATAGTTATTTAAAATTGTTATAACGTTTAACATTGTCGGTCGATTTTTGCTATTTAAAAGAGGAGTTAGCCTGCTGTTTATTCATGTATAAATGTTTGTAAAGAATTTTTTTATAATATAACATTTTTTTATTTTTCTATGTGAACCCAAGTCAAAACTAAAAAAGTTGTCATAACTTTTAATTTCGTCCTGCGAATGTTATAATTTTTTTTTTTTATAGAGTAGATGTACGGATTTTATGTGGTGTATTTTTTCGCAAAACGCATTCCCAGAACAGCGGCTCAATACACTAAAATGTAAAAAAATCGAAAAATATAATACTATTTCAGGATCCATTCAATGAGCCGAAAGCTATAATATGAATCGTACCTTCTCATATTTTTATTAGTTACATTGGTAAAAAAAACACACAATGTGCACTTAAAATGAGAATCACTCATATATTTAAATAGTGGCTATCTAGTGTCATACAAGTTGTTTAATATGGAGTTAAGTAGACAAATATAAGACTATTTTTCAGTTCTATTAAAATTAAGAACTTATAGGTACATTGAAAAAAATAAACGGGCAAAACAATTTTAAATTTCCGTATAAAAAATTAAATGGTACACAGAAAAAAATTTTACTTATGTTCAAGGAATTTTTTCATAAATGCTATGAATCGAGCATGATATATTTTCCAAACTTTTTTCATTCAAGTTGGGAATTTCTACCCGAATTAATTCATATTGCTTAAGTATTTAAAAAAAATTTGGTTTTTCTAATTTCGCTGCAGTTTTCGAATTATCGTGGGTCAGATAACAAAAAAACTTTCCTTTTATTCATATACTTTTTTTTAACAATTATTCAGTGCTCTTTGTGCCTTTTAATGTATTTTTGAATCTTAAAAAACTGATATAATAATTCAAGCAACTTTTGTAATACTTTGTACATACTTGCCCAGTAAACATTTTCGGTCGACGAGTCTAACGGCAGAAAAAAAAATAAAAATCAACCGAGTTATAGTGCTGGCAATTTCTTCTACTTTTAATTACTAAATACTTTTTATTTGGGTACTCAATACTATTTACTCGATTCTTTTTACGCTTAGAAAAAGTTATACTTTTAAACAGAGTTGTAATATACCCCATAAATTTCCCTGCCGCTTTGACTATAAAAATACAACATCGAAAGTATCAACTGCTTCTTAGTATTGAGTACCCTAAAATAAGAGCAAATACTAGATACTCAGTACGCACTACTCAATACTTTTCCAGCACTACCAATTTGTCTGAAATTCTCGTAGAGGTTTAGCAGAATAGTTCGATATTTTCTGGTACGACGTTTCAGCACTTTTACTGAATTTTTATCCGATTAATATTGCACTAGTCTGTACATTATTGGGAGGCCATTTAATTTCCTTTAAGACATATAACAAAATAGTCCGTATATTTTCTGATCTACAATTTTTACCAGTCACTTCTTTCTACCTTTTGTCTGCTTTTAGTTTTCGAAATAATTCTCATTTATTTCTTCAAAGTTTGTGCACAAATTTATAAGTTCTTAAACTTATAAAATATGCTGCAGAAAAATGAATGGCTTAAGAAGAGTCATAGAAGTATTGCCAGTCTTATATGACACTTCTGACAAATGTATAATTTTAACTGCCAGTTTGCTCCGACATCTTAAATTTTTCTGATGTTTTTTCAGAAATTTTTTTGCTATTATTCAGACATGTCGACAATTTCATTTGAAAAAATCTTTCAGAATTCGTACAGAACTTTCTCTGATTTTCGGTACGGTTTTTGATTGACTTCGGATAAGGACTCGGCAAAAAATGTCCGCTGGGTAAACGAATACATGCACACATGCATCTGTGTGTAATGTTTATGTAATTCAAAATTTCCACATGAATAACTGAGTTTTGAATAAATGTTAATTATGTCTGAAGATAAACAGAATTTGAACTATTTTTCTATTGTTCTCATCAGTTCGTTCATAAGTTTCTTTGTTGGTCCATCCATTCGCTTGATTTACGAAACAAAAGTACAGCTGAAAAAGAAGTCTTTTGTAGCATTAAACGCTTCAATGGAGATTTTCTTTTGAAGAAGATGTTCAAAAAAGTACACATTTGCGAAATTATCAAAACATCAACAACAGAGAAGAAAAAGGGCGTTGATAAATGAAAAACTATTATTATGATCATATCAGATTATTTATCCCTTATTTTCGTTTCACAAAAACATGCATGCATGTTCTTATGAATACGTATTTATGTACTCTTGTATCTATCTATGAAAACACACAGAGTTTTAATGAATTGAATATTTGTGAAAAATTTTGTTTAGTTTTTGAACTGGAAAAGATAAAAGGTTTTGCAAATGTTTGTGTGTTTTATGTGTTTATTGCACTCTGGTATGTTATGGCATATTGGAAAATTTTTATACAAGTTCTGCTTACAGAGAACACCTTTTTCATGACACTATAATTACAGTTAAAGTGCATCAAATATTTTTATCTGCTATTCATGATAAAATCTTGGAAAGTGTGAAACATCAAAAACTTTTCAAACTTTGATTTTATGACATTTTTTGCCCATTCTAATGAATTAGCATCCACACATAAAAAAACTGTAATATAAGGAAGTAAAAAATTACCGACCCATGCAAAGTACATACACAAATATTCTTTTCCAAATATGTAGCGAACATTTTTTGCCGAATTCTGTGTAAAATTCAGCGCAAACTGCCGAATGCGTATTCGAAGTCGGCCAGAAAGCGTACCGAAAGTCATAGGATATTCTAAAAACTTTTCCAGTATATCTAAGGGAAATCTGTACGTATTCTCTAGGGGAAACTCTAAGAGAATTTTCGACATACATATCTGAGCAATACATTGCATTGTCGGGAAAATGTCTGACAAAACGTCAGGAAATTTTCCGTTTTTTGTGAAACTTTTAGGATATACCGTTGTGTCAAATTTGAATGCACTTGATTCAGTAAGAAAGAATAATAGAATTATAGTAATGGGCGACCTAAATGCGCAACTGCGTTCAGACAACAAAGGTCGCGAATTAATAATGGATAAGCATGGAAGAGTTGCGGAGAATGGGAGAATGTGTACTGAAGTATGTAACGCTACCAAGCTTGTTGTCGCAGGTACTCTTTATCCCCACAAAACTGTGCACAAGTCCACATGGGTATCACCAGATCGCACGAAAGAAAACCAAATTGACCACATCGCCTCCTAGATGTTCGTACAAAAAGGGAGCACATTCCTACTTTTTTTTTATTAAAACAAACACAACAGATTACCACCACTTTGCAATTGCCTCAATCCGACTCCGTCTTAAGGTGGCTGCGATTCGTAGACCCGAAGTGTTAGCCAAGAAATACGATGTAACTGATCTTCATGACCCTATAAAGCATCGTACATACACTGTAGGGTTAAAAAGAGGCTTAAATGTCGAACGCATCCACCCGGCTACAGATTGGCTTTCTATTCAAGCACATTTTGAGGATGCTGCCGGAGAACATATCGGTTACAGAATACCGCGGAAAAAGATCTGAATATCTGATGATACTTGGCACCTGGTATTAGCAAGGACACAGCCAAATCTAAGGTCAATGCTGGTGAAACTAGATCGGAAAACATGCTTGTTGAAAAAATCCTACATCCAGCACGATAAACAGGTGAAGCGAAGCGCTAGAAGCGATAAGAGACGCTTTTACACAGAACTTGAGTGCAATGCACAAAGAGCAGCGGAAGAGCACAAATTGAGAAATCTCTACGCCATCGCTAAAAAGCTCACTGGTAAAAATTTTTCGACCGCAAATCCGCAAAAAAACAGTGACGGAGTGGTACCAACTTCCCCGTGGGAACAACTCGAAATTTGGAAGCAGAATTATCCAGATATGATATCTATCCATCCTCCACCTAATAGAAACTTCTGCACATGAACTTCTCATGCAGTAAGACAAGATATATCAACCAAGGCCCCTGGACTCAGTGAAGTAATAAGCGCTATCTCAGCCTTAAAAGAAAATTAGGCTCCTGAAATAGATAACATAGCCGCACCTATCCTTCTACTACGACGGATCCAAACCTTCTACACTACTAACGAAAAAATCTCAACAGGTGGCGCTGTAGGCGGTTTGTTTGTTCGTTTCTCATATGAAGCCAAACGGTAAGACCTATCGTGTTGAAATATTGGAACTGTCGTTCGTTCGAATAAAAAAGTTAAATAGGCTAATTCTTTTTAACTTCTGGGGGAAAGACTATTCCCCATGCAAATCCATTTTTAATTTCCATATATCTGATCCACTACATGAGTGTGACTCCCTGAATTGTATGTGGGTCACTGTTAGAATAAAGTGCAATCTCCACCAAAATCTTGACGGTATAATAGGGGAAAGACGGGTACCCCCATACGAAGTAATTCTTAATTTTCCAATATCTGCATGATATAGGAAAATTAATAATTACTTTGTGTGGGTGGTACCCGTCTCCCTCCTCGTTTACCACTAAGTTTTAATTACTCATTCATGTAGAATTGGCTTTATTTGAGCCAGCCGCGGCGGCCACATGCCCGAAATCATATTTAAACATTAATGGCATAAAATTATCCTTCCAATAAAGCCAAATTGACATTTATTGGACATTAAAACGATTTTCTTGTGTTTTATTTCAATTCGAAGTTCTATACCTCTAAAAAAATAGACTATAAATTAATTGAATTAAATAAATCATTATTGCTTGCTCATTTTTATGATAAAGACCTCAAGCTTAAAAAATAGTTATTAAATCTATATATTTATATAAAAATTTATCTTTGTTTGTTCGGCTGCTTAAAACTTGAAAACGTCTGGAGCAAATTGGATACTTCTTTCTGCCGGTTTGTTCGTAATTGCTACGCGAAGGTTTATGAAAAAAAGAAAAGTCGAAAAGTCTCAACAGGTGTCGCTGTAGACGGTTTGTTTGTTAGTTTCTTATAGGAAGCCAAACTGTAAGACCGATCGTGTTGAAATGTTGGAAGTGTCGTACCATCGATTGAAAAATTCAAATAGGCTAATTTATTTTTTAACTTCTGTGGGAAAGAGTATTCCCCATACAAATCCATTTTTAATCTCACTATATATATATATATGTGAGCAGCAACATTAATGAGACTATATAAATTTTATGTAAGTCACTCTTAGAATAAAGTCCAAAATGCAACAAAATCTTGGCGGTATAGGAGTGGGAAGCCGGGTACCCTACATACGAAGTAATTCTTAATTTCCTATATCTCCAGAACTGGGTAACCTTTAGAGAAAGTTTAAACGAAATCTTGATGGTATAGGAGGGGGAATACTGGTCCCCCTACAAAGTAATTATTAATTTTCCTATATCTAATACAATAGTGAAGCTCTCTAAATGTAGGTAGGTAACTCTTAGAACAAAGAAAAAATTTCAACAACAACAATTTTAAAGCAATTATTAATTTTCCTATATCTGGGTAACCACCCAAGCGAGACTCCCAAAATTTTTTGTAGGTTAAACTGATAACAAATTGAGTTTTTCAATAAAACCCTGGTGATACAGGACGAGGAGCCTTACAAAAAAATCGTAAATGCAGGAAATTCGCCAGCCATTTCTTGCATTAGCTTTTACAATAGATACCTTTGCTTACATTGTTACACTTCTTCAATAATAATAGTATCATGTGTAGCTGTGACATAAGGAAAGTGCTCTTAATGCACAATGCAATGTCACGTGTTTAGGACGATCACCTAAGTGCAGCATGCATCTAGCCAAATTGTGTATCTACCCAAAAGCACAACGAAAATCTCCACCTGGAGCCATGCCCAAATCTTTGACTATTTGCTTTTCATCAAGTTTTAAAATTGGTATAGTGATGGACATTATTCAACATAACATATGGATAGACATAACGAATGACAAATGAAACTCCATCCTGCGATTCTTCACAAATAAACCTCACTACCACACGGTGTCTCTAGGACAAAAGCCGTTAATGGCAAATTCTCTTTGAATTCTTCAAGACTACCATAAAATTTTATTTAGCATTTTGTATATGGCTGTAGGCCGTTGCCGACAACAGCCGATTTACTGACATCAGCAGCTGATGATGCTGATTCAGCCGCAGAGGCTTCGGCAATTGCGATATATAGTTTTTGTTTGCTGGAATGAAAAGTGATTCAGCTTTTCTACGTCTTTTTGTCGGCTGCAAAATTGGGATTATCTGTTTTGGATATTGTTGTAAAAGCTAATTGAGATTTTGGATAGAAAAAAAGAAAATTAATACAGAAATATTTATTTACTTAAATTAAAAAAAATTTTGCCTTTCTCCGTCAAAAATATTTTCATTTGGCATGAATATGAAAAACACGAAGAAAATAATTTCGAAGAAGCCTCCTTTTATTATTAGATTAATTAACTTTGCTTTGAAGTAAAAGGTTTTTTGCAAATTACCTAATGGTAAGGGTAATAAAACTTAAGTATTTTGTTTTCATATAAAAAAAATTACCTATGCAAGCTTACTTAATATTGCCTCTTAAATTTTTTTGTCTGTAGTTACTATTTTGAGTAGAAGATACACGAAGAAAAAACTGCGTTCTTTTCAATGTAAATTTGTTTAATTTGTTTCATTGCGATGGGTGTGGCAAGCTACTAGTAAAATTATATAACAAATATTTATATATTTGATTTTTAGTTTGTTTTTACTGGAGGATTTTTGTTGCAGTTTGGATATCCCCGCCGATGATCGCGAACTACTTCAAATGAGTGCTGCAGTTGTTGCTCATTTTTAGTGAGGCAATACTAAATACTGTAGGAAACTTGTCTAGCATATATGCAATTAACAGAATTACTCAGAGCAACTAATAGAAAAATAAAAAAGAAAATACAAACTAATAGTAGGCCTGTTTGCTTACTTTTTCAATACTACAAATAATAAATTAAGAAATAAGTAAGAGTAGTTCTTTCTTTATGGTACATTTGAAGAATACATAGTTATACATAATAATTGGGGTATTCACAAGGTGTCTTATCATGTCATAATGTCATAAAGTGCTAATATTTTAAGATAGTTTAAAAACATTGTTGTTGTGCTTCAAACAAAAAAGTCCTAAAATAATAAGACTTTTGTGATGTGTATTTTGTCATAACTACACAGTAAAAATCTGAGCCGAACGGGCGAATCTCTTTCGTCGAGCCGTTGATAATATTTACAAACCGCCGCCGTTGATATAAATGAATGTATGTAATATGCAGTAAAGTATGTCCTAAAACTGTTCACAGTTTTATAACTTCACATTTAATTATATATTTATAGCTGTGTAACAAGTAAAAATAAAAAATCGAGTCATTTAAAAATATGCAAGTGAGAAAATTTTGTTTGTATTATTTAGCTGGCTGGCAGCCAACTAACGTTTTTCTACTAGCAGCCGCGTGGAAAATTAGTCGGCTCAGTCGCCGGCAACAGCTGGTTTCGTTTATGTTTATGTATTTCACTTTCTGTGTGCGTTGAAATTTGTTTTTACTTTAATTAAAAACTAAGAGTTTAAAAGATATTCAGCTGGGTTTTATTTAGTTGAATAAATTAAAAACAAACTGGCTATTATTTAAATTTTGTCACTTGTTCTTAGCATTCTGATTTCAAGTATTTATTATTGCTTTTTTTTATCAGCTGATACAAATTTGAAATAGCACACTAACTTATGAGGGGTTGCTCACAACAGTCATATATTTTCGTGTTATTATTTTAAAACATATGACTTTATGACTACCTTGTGAATCCACCAAATATATGTATTTCCTAGATTTTTGAAGAAGAAACTCATTCTTTGTAGCAGAAAATGATAATTTATATCCTAGAGGTGCAAATATGCTACCAAGAGTGATTTCCGCTAATGATTTCAAACTCTTTTCAGCTATTCGGTACCATTGATGCATTGTTGTATTAATCCTATGTAAATCGCATGAGAAATCAAAAACTGCGATGCACACTATCCTACCATTAATACTAAGAGCTTATATTTTAACAAGCCTATTTTATTACCTAAACAATACTTTGAAACTTATTTCCGAGAAAAAAAAACGAAAAAAGTTTTTTTTCAAATCACACTAATGTAAATGCATAAGAGATGTGTTTTTGTCTCATATGCTTGTTGTATATTCAACACAATCATTTTTAATGAGTAAACTCCAGTCGCGCGAAGGAGCTAACATGCAAAATTTTTACTTTTTATTTTTCTTCGTTAATTTTTTCCATTTGATAAAACTAGAAAAAATCATTCGAGAGTTAAAGGTAATGCCATTTTACCGTAAAACATTTTCTTATGCTTAAAAAGACTCCCCTATTTAACACGAAAAAAATATTCTAAGCTAAGACCCATGTAACGCAAACGTCAGATAACGCATGTAACTGTTTAAGAAAAGGATATATTTTTATTATTGTTACTGATTAAATATTTGGCACATTTTGTTTAAAAATTTTCTTTCTTTTATTTTCCGATGCCAACCAATATCATCCATCATCCCTGTGGTATTTTATAAAGATATTTAATACACTGAAAATTTATTTAAACGCTTTTGTCTACTATATAATGCTGCAGATTTTGTTGTTTATAGTTATGGATGTATTTAAAGGAACTTCTCTTTCATCTTTTATAGTTATTGTTGCTGTTGTTAATACGATGCACACTTTAAGGATTAGTTAAGGATTGTAAATTATTTGTCTAGACATTAGACCAAAGTGAACACAACACAAAATATAAGATCTATCCAAATACTCTCACATACATAGTTACTATTTAAGTCATGGTGACGTAAAAATACTCCTCCTGCTTTATTTCGTTGTTGATAAAAGTATTTGAGTCTATATAATATTTAATCCGGAAATGCTTATTAAGAATTTGATACAGTTTTTCTTGGCATTATAAAATTTTTCATCCTATAATAAGTAAATTTTATTTAAAGTCTCTTTCTTACTTTACAGGTAAAGACAAATAAAAAATTAACATATTTTTTGGATTAAATATCTTCTTTTTTTTGCTGCATATTTTGCATATGGATGATTTTTTTTTTTTTTTTTTGTATAACATCCTCGCCAAGAACTTTAACTGAAATATGAGAAAACATAAAATGTATGTTGCATTCTTGAGTTGAGTTTGAAAACCTTTTTTTTAAGTCTAAAAAAACTATCGATGCGTATTGGGAAAATTATTTTCAATTTAATATAGATTCTGTGGAACAATTCAGAAAATAAGCACTCGGCGAAAGTCAAAATGGACATTCTGCATGAATGACTCGCAGTTATTGGAAAACTCTTTATTATATTCATATTTGCTTATTATCATGTCATTGTCCTTTTATGTTTAATCATTCATTGAGCAGCGTCATCCTGTTGTCGCTTGATATTTATGACAAACAAACTGACAAAAGCACGAGTGGTGAACGGTTTAAAGCTGAATACACTCATTTATGGCATTTTATAAAATATAAAAAAATATGGGCTCTTTTTTTCGGGTAATGAATGAGAACAGCAATGAATGGAAAAAATGTTTTAATATCATTATGAAATTTGATATTTTAATGACGCCTTTTTATAGGTATATGTTTTTTCCATCTTCTTGTTTTCTGGGTAATTTGCAAACACAAAAAAAATAACAAATAAAATTCAATCCAAAAAAAGGTTATTAGCTTCTGATGGTTACAATTATTTAGTTATTGGAAAAAAATCATGAATGAAATTTGAACACGATATTGAAAATAATATTGTTGAGGGGTGAAAAAAGAATGAGTTTTAGTTTTATTATTTAAAAGAATTTAAATGATGCGACTAAGCTATTTTTAAAAGGATGTGCGAAAGGTTTGAATTTTAATGAAATTTAACAAACAAAGTGAGTAGAGATTTTTAACCGATTTCCCTCAGTGCTTCAGCATTAGATTCTTTGAATTGATTAAAAACATATTACACACAGATGCTTATTTCCAAACAAATTTTTCATATTCACTAATTTACCAATGCAAAGCACGTTATAAAATTATTTCTTTAGCAGCGACGTTAACATGACTTCGTTTAAAAAAAACTCCGCCTTGCCACTAAAACGTCAGCACTATTTATAGCGGTAAATTCTATAACCCAAATATCTCCACATAAAAATTTAAGCAAAACTATTTTTTAGTTTATTTTAAACATATCTCAAATTATTTACCAAGTAAAAAACATTCCAAATAATTTAATAAAATGCACATTTTGCGATCCAGAAGTTGTGCAAATTCCCGATAATTTTGAATACTTTAACATAGGCGTTTCATTGCATAGCTTCTCTTTCTTGATTCTTATTTACCGAATTGGTCTCGATGCTAAGAAATGTCTTTATTTGCGATCTACATGAACGCTTTTTTAACCTTTTTTGAAACAATGCCAATGAAGTTCCTTAAAAATGGCTTCCAATTCCAAACAAAAAATTCATTGATTCAGTAAAGAACATTTACTGAAATGAAATTTATTTTTAGACAAACTTTTGTTTTAAAATTTGTTGGTGATAATTTTTTCTGTGAACTCCTTCTAATTTTTCCACTCTCACCTGGGTTTTTAGTGTTCCTGCTAATCCTAGCAACCTCTGCGCACATCTCAGGTTGTAGAGCGTTGATTCGGCAGCGGAGGAGATCCAGAATAGCCAACGGTGTCGAGTCTAACTAGCATAGCCCGCGAAGCGATTTAGCTTGTATGCAAAAACACCCAGGGTCAATGGCGGAAATCGAACCCGCGAACTCTGGACTGACAGGTTAGCATCGTTAGCAGTCAACTACAGCGGCACGCAAATGTATTATTTTGTAAATAACAACTGCAAACCGGCTAGTGAAGTCCTGCACAAGTGAAAGGTGCACGCTACCTCTGGGAGCAGAAAAACTACGGCAATGGTTGATCTTAGGCTAGCTACTTATATCGTAAAAAAATACCAACCAAGAAACCGAAGAATTTGCCTCTAAATAAAATTGATTTTGATGACGGAGTAAGCAAACGAAAAAAGGACAACGATTTAAGATTATTTACATGGAATGTAAGAACACTTTATAAATATGGAAACTTGTGAAATTTCCTAGATCAATTGGAGGGACATAAGGCGGACATAACTGCAATACAACAAATGAGATGGTTAGGAACAGGAATAATACAGAAAGGAAACTATGATATAATGTTTAGCTGTATTACTGACAAACCCACATTTGTCACTGATTTTATCATTGCAAAGAGTGTTAAACACATGGTCATAGACTTTAAACCAATAAAGGAAAGAGTGTGTGTCCTTCGTATTCCAGCAAAATGTTTCCACCTCACATGGCCCAACTGAAGATAAACCTGAAAGAGATAAAGAGAACTTTTATAATCTATTGGATCGTATATATGATCAATGTCCAAAATATGACGTTAAGATTTGCATTGGTCACTTCAATGCGAAAATACGAAGGGACAATAGGACGCCACACCCTCTACGACTATGTAATGACAACGGACATAAGCTGGTTAACTTCGTTTGAACACAAGGTTCTTCACAAATGGATATGGATGTATTTTGAATACGCGTGTGCTAACCAAATAGATCATATCTTAATAGATACTAGACATGCATCATATCTACTTGATGTGATGTACGCTGTCATGGAAAAGCCAATATTGATTCCGATCACTTTTTGGTGCTGGCAATCCGAGCCAGCAGGTGCTCTAAAATCTGCGGCTGATGAATGACTAATACTTCATAGCAGAGGACGAAGCAATAATGGCTGGTTCGACGTAGAATATCAGCGGATAACGAACGAAAAAAATTATTGCTATGAATTAATGATACAAGAAAACCGAACCAACGCATCAGTTGAAGCATACCGTGCAAAAGGAAAGGAAGAAAAAAAGATCCATAAGGCGAACAAGATAGTCTATGAAGAGAACATAATCAAAAGTTTAAAAACACATAGAATGAAAAATGAGTCCCGTTATTTCTATAGAAACGCAAATGATTCCCGTAAACCTTTTAAGCCCCGTGTAAATTCGATAAGTGCAGAGTGTGGAGACATAATTAGTGAGCGTAGCAATGTGCTCTCGAGATGGGCTGAGTTTTTTGAGAAATTATTGAATGAAAATAGATCCATAGCAAAGCATCTGAAAAAAACCAACTAATAGCGCAGAATGCGAGAGACGATGCTCTAGAAGAGGTTAGAAAAAGCATATTAGCAATGAAAAGCAATAAAGCCCAAGGAAGTGATGGACTCACAGCCGAGTTAATAAAACATGCGGGAGACCAATTTGTATTGACTTTACACAATCTCATATCCAAACGAAAGTCTACCAAATCAATAGAAAGATGGCCTTATCTGCCCCCTACACAAAAAGGGTGATCAGCTAGAATGCAGTAACTATCGTGGTATAACTCTTTTGAACATATACTATAAGATCCTATCTAATATACTAAACCAAAGGCTTAATGCGTATGCTGAATATATCAGAGGCCAGTATCAGTGTAGTTTTCGTAGTGGAAAATCAACAACGGACCAAATTTTTAGTTTAAGGAAATTTTGGAAAAAAGCCACCCATACTTTAATTGTTGATTTCAAAAAAGCCTACGATTCCCTAGATCGCGTCAAACTGTACAGCACACTAGGCGATTTCGGAATACCTGGTAAATGGATTACTCTCATTAAATTTACCATGTCAAAAGTACAATGTGCAATAAAGATACAGAATGATACATCTAGAATTTTTATCACCAATGTAGGCCTTCGGCAAGATGATGGAGTCGCATGTAGTCTCTTTAATGTAGCGCTGGAAAAGGTCATACGACAGTCGAATACAAATACAGTGGGAATAATTTTTAACAAGATGACACAAATTCTTGCGTACAACGACAATATAGACATCGTAGCGAGAAATAAAAATGAGCTTGAGAATACATTCTTTAAAATAGAGAAGAAATAAGTGAACGAATTACAACAACCAGTAGGTGTTTTTATGGTTTAAGAAGTCATTTAACTTAAAATAAAAATCTTTAGCTAAAATGTATTTCTTTTGTTTACCAGCAAGTAGTGTGCGCCTTTAAAAGGGTTACCATTACTTGGATAAAAAGCATTAATATTGTAGTTATGAGAAAAATTAAACAAATAAAATTTATTGTAGATGGGCAACTCTATATGCTCGAAACTACGTAAGTCGAGACGAAAACGTCTTCTACAGACACAAACTGTTACGTAATCGTTCATATGCCATTCGCGCACGTCTTGATTGCAACGCGTTCTGTAAATATGCTGTAAGATAAGAGGTTTGGAACTTTTTTTGGAAAGTGTGGTTGAAGTCTACTGACGGTTTGGTAAACCACCAATGAAATGCATATAGACATTGGTTAACCCCCAACAAATAAATCCTTATTTGTTTTTAAAAATGTTTAAGCAAATTGTTTTACAGGTTAAATCCAAGTACACAGTTCTGTCGTCACTTATTTGTAAATAACATGAAAATTTGTTAAGCGATTTTCATTATTCATGGCTTATTTTGTTTGTAGACACCTGTCCTTAACATATATACTATATTTAAACATTTTAGTTTTTACAGCTTTAAATTGTTTATGAGTTTTTAGAAAAAAAAACATTTTATTTCAAAGCTTGGTTTTTTATAAAAAACCACTATTTTTCGATATTAATTTGTGAATAACTAAACACTGATTTTTTCACCTTGTTGTATTTAGATAGTTTGAAGGTAGTTTTATTATTCTTCTGTTGATGCTTTGATTGTCGAAATCGGACATACTATTCTCGATTTGAAACGAAATATTCTGGTGTACCTAGTGGAAATATTAGATGCCCTCATAAAAAAAATCTGTAAGTAATAGGAAAAAACTGAGGCCACAGTATGGCTTTGTTCTAAATGGAAAGAAAAAGTGCCAATCTGTAAGTCTCTCTAATCTGTTTGAAAATTATTTCAGTTTTCAAAATCTGTTTTATTATTATTATGTCCTGTGGTTCCTACAAGGAACAAAGGGCCAAATCAAAGTGATTCCATGCAGTTTTGTTTGATGATATATGCTTAATTTCCCTACAGCTAAGATGGCTTTTAGATACGTCGAGCTCGAGCTGGCGCCTCCATGTGTGTTGCGGACGATCCCTTCGTGTTCTGCCCTGAGATGTACAGTCAATAGTTGCTTTTTCAATGTCTCCCAATGTACACCTGCACAGCGCATATGTCGCGTGACAATGCATTCCACATCTCACTTTCGTATAGAAACACGGATTTAACACAGCTATTCAACAGTTTTATTTTGGTGTTTAGAGTGATGACGGTTTATTGAGCTATATTGAGCTGAGCATCCCAAATGCTTTATTGGCTTTTGGGATATTGTAAGCCACATCGTCACTTCAGCCGCCAGCGTTCGTAATAATACTTCCAAGGTACAGAAAAGATGATACATCCCCCAGGTCTGCATTTCGTATGCTGAACTTATTGTTTTGTATGGTGTTTAGTATTTTTCATTCGGGATTTCCCGGGATCACGCACATTTTTCGGGAAATAAATCCCGGGAAAATTGTGCGGGAGTTCCCGGGATTTCTTAAATATTATTATGGTAACTTTTCTTTGTAAGCACACATTTTAAATAAAAGAAAAAATATGTAAGCCCCTATTACCGTTTACAACACACAAATGTTGTGTTATATCGGCTACAACACAACATAAGTTGTTTTTCGATTATGATTTACAGCATCTAGTTGTTGTATATGTTATTAACGGTTTGCAAAGAAAAATCTATATACATACTTCCAATTTGTATCCGTTTTAATTTTTCATCTTGCCACGGCAACACGACAACAGGTAATGAGCAGTTGTAAGTTTTTGACAGTGTTGACAACAAATAAAAATACATGTTGTAAACGATAAGCACACTAAATTAACATAGACAACTAAAAGTACAACACTGCCCATAAAGGTTGTAAATTGTAATCCGAGTTTACAAAATACAACATTAAAATAATAAGTGTTGTGAACGGTAGTCGGGGCCTTATTTTTGAGCACATTTTATCTGTCTCCATATTTATTTTCATATTTTTCTAAGAGCAGCGCTCAAAAAATCATATTTCGTGAAGAAATGAAAATAACAGATTGTCACTAAGTGGACATAGCGAAAGTGAGCATAATAAAGAAGTACTGGTCTATATTTTCTGAAAATATCAGATTGTTATTTTAAGCCACACATGAGTTTTTTGAAGCTCAAAATTTTGAATTTTTCAAAAACTATAAATTTAAAAATAAATAAAGTTTTATGCACAACAGGTTCACACAGGGTTCAATTAAAAATCGATAAAAAAATTAAATTTTCAGGTGGTCTCTTTTCCGTCACTTAATAATTTCAATTCAGTTTGAGCAGTATGAAATGCTCTTTAGTGTCTTATGAAATAAATCACAAATCATTGCAATATCTTTTCTACTTAAGAAGCTAGAGAAATTATAAAAAAGTATGAAATTAGTAAATTTTTTACTTCGGGTGGCTACTAATCAGAAGTTATACAATAAAAAATATAATTTTTTAATTTAAATTAAAAAACATGCTAAAGACCTCAAATTTTACAATTTCTTTACTATTTGTTTTTGTCCAAATAAATTAAGTGAAATGCTATTTTGTATCGTTTCGTATTGGGCGGAGATTCCCGGGAATTCCCGGGAAATTGAAAAATCAATCCGGCTTTCCCGGGAAATGAAAAATTCCGGGAAAAGAAAAACTCTAATGGTGTTACATCTCATGCTCTTACTTTTAGCGGTGTTTATCTTTAAGCCAGCCTTTGCTGCTTCGACTTCGAGTGCTTTTAGTTTTGATACCATATCCCTTGGGCTATGTGAGAGTAAGCAGATATCATCTGCATCCTCAAGGCATTCAAGACGTTCACTCAGGCTCCATCTTAGACCCTTGCTGGCTCGAGTTGCATTACGCAAGATAACGGTGAGAACAATATTAAAAAGCAAAGGGGATAGTTTTATTCTCACTCAAATTGTTGGAACATTTTTCTTCGAATTTACAGATTTCATTGTAGGTTCGTTTCTAGATAAAATTTTTACTAGTTCATTCAATTTCTTTAGTTTAGTTTTTGCTTTAGTTATTTTATTATTTTTAAACTACACTTTTCACCCTATTAAAAATATAATATTTAACTACATATGTATTTATTTTAACTTGACTTGACAAAAAACTAGCATTCAGCACGCAGTTATAAGAAAGCCCTCATCTTTAACAAAAAAATCTATGATTCTTTTCGTGTGAAGATTTATTTTACATTAAAAAAAGTGTCATTTACAAACTCTTACGTTCACACGCATTCTTAATAGGAAAATCTGTAAAGTGTTCATAAAACAAACAAAAATCTGTGGCTGTTTTCTAGAAAAAAATTATCATTTACTGCTAAATGAAAATTTATGGTTTTTATATTTAATTAAATGAAAATTGTTAGTTGACAACTTTGGATATTTATGCATGATATTCAATTTAGATGACTACGATTGCAGGCTTATATTTGTTGCTAATGGGATTTTCTATTCACTCTTTCTTTCATAAGCTAGATTTATAAGTTTATGACCAAATTTCTAAGAACACTTTCAGAAAAGATCATAATATTACAAATTTATGCATAATTCATACATCTACAGAATATTTTCTGTTTTAAATGATAAGAACAAAATTGATATTTCAAGTTCATTTAACAGAAATTCAATTTAACAGAAATTGTAACACAAATACAGAAAACAAAGGGGTGAAGAAGAATAATTTTTTTCCATTTCAACGCACACATTTTCTAATTTAATGTAATAAATTTGTTAATTTAAACGAGTACTACTTACTTAATCACACAATATATTGTGTGGTTCTAACACACGCGCTCACACATTTTATATTAAAACTACTGACCCCATGTCAGCCTAATACATACCGTTATTGCAACAATATAATTCTACAAAAATACCGTAAAGTCACGTTTCCATTAAGAAACAGTAGCATGATTCTACTAAAAAATAATATTAATACAATTCTATTGTATTTTTATACCCTACTGTGAGTTAAGGAAGGGTTTAATAATACTATGAGGGAGCATATATATAATTATTACGTAAGAAAATTCCTTTAAATGTTCTTCGAAAATGCCAGACATTTTAAACAATTGCATGACAAAATAGTAGAAACGTACATACATATATTTAAAATGGTTAAGATAAATTTAGGATTTCTTTGTGAAAACCTTCTAACCACAAAAACATAAATGTGAAAATAAGCTCAAGCTCATATCCAAAAATGTCGGCCGTTAATAGTACTGAGATTAAAATGTAAAATCAACATATCACAATGTTGATTGCAAAAGTACAGACTTTATCTAAATTTTAAACAAAAAAATATTAATCTAACCTAAAAACAAAATTGTTCAATATTGATTCCATAAAATCCTGTCTTATACACTATAAAATATTACATACAATTTACGATCATATATTGTCCAAATTTGTGTCGAAAAATTCTTGTTGTCCAAAATTGCAACGATTTTGTAATTATTTGTAACAAAAAAATGATTCGTCAAATTTTTTCCAAAAATACAATTCTGCTGTTAAAAATGTTTATTAATTAAGTTATGAGTTTTAGTCGAACTGTATGGGTTTATATCCAAAGAAATTTAATTATTTTGGCTTGAGTTCGGTTTTAATTTAATTTTTCAATTAAATTATATTTTTATTTAGAGATAAATGTGAAGCATGCGGATAAAGAAAAATTTTACTGCACGGAGGAATGAACTGACATGTTTCGATAGATCAGAATTACTTTCCGCTTAGACCACTCGACCAAAGTCGGTGGTTTGCCGTCAAGAGTTGAATATCGGAAAAGAATTCTGAATAGATTATCGAAAGCTATCGAAACGTCAGTTCAACCCTCCGTGCAGTCAAAAATTTTCTTTGTCTATATACTTCACATATATCTCTAAAATAAAAATATAATTTAATTGAAAAATTAAATTAAAACCGAACTCACTTTGGTCCAGTGGTCTAAGCAGAAAAGAATTCTGATGCGATTAGCGGGAGCTACCGAAACATGTCAGTTCAACCCTCCGTGCAGTCAAATTTAGCTTTGTCTACATGCTTCACATTTATCCCTAAATAAAAATGTAATTTAATTGAAAAATTAAATTAAACCGAATTCAAGCCAAAATATATAAATTTCTTTGGAAAATTTTTTTATTTTTAAACAAAGTATGTCTAAATAACAATTAAATCATAAAGATTAAGCATATCTGTCTAAAATCATCAGAAAAATGTTTATATAACTTAAGGACGCCATATTTTCCTTTAGTAATCTAAATTTAATTTCTGGTGATTAAAGGATTTTAAATATAAATTTAGTAAGTATCGATAAGTAAATATTGTTAAATTATAAACAAATTTTATGATACTTTTTTTGTTTTAATAAATGTAATTAATTAAACAAATGTACTTAATACATTTCTATTAAAAAAAACACTTTTTATATTAAACATATTTATTCCAAGTAGGAAAAAATTGCATATAAAGTATAATACAACTATGGCTGATAGGTAGATACGCTGGACTATCAGTCCAGAGGTCGCGTTTTGTTGCTGAAGGAATCCAATCGCTTTGCGGCAGCTTTTGTTTTAATTAAACCTATTTTGTTAAAAAGAAAATCAACAAAAAGTGCGTGTCTAATTTTAGGTTGATAATAATCTGTAACGACCTAATATTCAACAAAACTGTTTTAGAGTGTAGTAAAATAAATTTTTATCATATGAAATTAAAGTTGGATCTACTTTAGTTAAACAATGAAAAATCAACGTTACATTTCATTTGAAATAAACATGACTATAGGTTTAACTTGAAATAAATTGTATGTTAAATCATCATTGAATTAGAATGAAATTCCTGTTACTTATAACAGTATTTATATTGGTGTATATCTAAAGTATATTTGAGACTGTTGTGGCTGCAGTGGTTAGCAAGTTGGCTACTAAGATGAGCCCGAGCTCAAGCTGTCAAATACAACAAAAATAATTTTGATGCATATGCTAATATATATCACGTAAGTAAAATTTTTAATAAAATGGCTACATTAAATTCTTGTTGTTTTAACTTGAACTAAGTTTGATTCAACAATAATTATTCTTCGCGTTATTTCAGTATCAAACTCACGTTGTTTCAACTTGAAATAACTTTGATTCAACATGATTCTTCGTGTTATTTAAGTATCAACTTCATTTTGCTTTAATTGTACTGGAATATTAAATCACCATGAATTGGAGTTATTTCAAAAGGAAAAATGTTCTTTGAAGGTTATTGTAAAATCATGTTACATTAACATGAAATATAATGTAACATGAAATATAATATAACATGAAATATAATATAAAGCAAAATTACTACAGAAAATGTTTTAAATAACCTTGTTTTCGAATTTTTAACATGAAATTTTTCTGTGTGTACACATACAAGTGATTTGTATCTTACCTACAACTAGTGAAGGTTAGACTTGATATTGGCTAGGAGATATCTAGAAACAACCATACATCATAAGGTGTTAAATTTGCCTAGAAATGAAATGGTATCCAGATGATTGAAAAAGAAAATTTAGCACCTTATGATGTACGGTTGGTTCAATTTTCACGGATATGGGGAGAAGCTTCTGCTGGTCCAAGAATACTGGATATACTAAAAGAGGAAATGCGGACTAGGTCTAAAAGGATACAGGCTAATACAGATAAGATCTGACCGTGAATTTTAGACAAACGTGATTTGAATATTTTCATCTTCTCCGGTTATAGTGATGAAGACTTTCATGCACCAGTAGCTTGAAAGACTGGTGCAGCCACCATCATCATAGCCTCCATGGCGCATAAGAGCGAGCCACTATCACTAAAGAATGGTGGCATAGTCAATATGGCAAATCAACGGAAATTGCCGGTAATTATTGGTGCTGGCGCCAAGGCGGACTCAATTACAGATAATGGCGTTTTTAATTGATTTTATTCCTTGCAATAACCCTGCGGGAAATTTGTATCAATTGTCTTAAACGTACTTGTCCCATGGCTGGTGAAAATAAATGTTGCTGAGTGGTGACCGGCAAAAAGAATCATATTGCAACATATCACAAAACTATAACAAAAATGTTAGCAAAAAAACCTCTTTGCATAAGCAGATTTTTTCCAAATTAAACATATTTATTTAAAGTACAGTAATTTAGCTAGTATTAAAGAACACATAACAGGACAAGTAGCTTAAGTTTGGGTCTAGAAGCTATCACTGAGTATCTTAATTATGTCAATTGACATCCTCCATTGACACCGCCATGTAAAAGTGACCGGTCCCTTTCATATAAAGTTCCAGAACTCGAACCGGCTGCTAGCTTCTGAGAACCAGTTATGTGACCTATCTTGTGACATTGGGTCAGAACTGGTTTTCATGGTTTTTTAAGAGAAGGTTTTTTTATTGTATTTAAACATGATTTATATTCACAAAATGTCGCTTACGATCAAATCTTACAGCCTTTATTTAAAAAATTATCAACAATTTTGACCTTTTGACAATTTTAAACTATGGGTAGACTCATAGAATTTTGATTTCATTAAAAGAAATTGTTTTTTTTTACAAAATGACGCTACGCTTACTATCATTTCGTTCAAAAGGGTCGATATATAAAGAAAACCCGTTTAAAATAGCTGATATAACACTTTATAAAAAAAAGTTACTTTGTCCGAAAATGGCTAACATTACCGATTCAATACGTTAAAAAATTTGGTATAAAAATCTATAAATAATTACAACCCAATTCTTTTTTCAATGTTTAAAACGCCATATTTTCCGAACCAGGTAACTAAGTGATAAATATACTGATTTTTCCGCTTTGATGCTGCGTTTAAAGTTTTTTTAATTCAATAATTTTTTTTATTTTTCCGCCACTAGATTGGCCTTTTTCCCCACTGTGAGAACTTAAGTTCAAGACCAAAATATTACGTTTTACTGAATTATAAAATATCAATTTGGGAAAAAACACGCTTGAAAATTAAAATTATTTTTTATGGTTAATATTACTAATTTAATTTTTAAAATTTTTTTGGTTAAAATTACCGATTTGTATGGTTAATTTTAACCAATTTAAAATAATAACAACGAAAATAGTTATTTTACAAAAATTACTGTATTTAAGTCAAGCAAGCTACGACATGTGCTATCGTTATTGAACAAGGTGACTTAGCTGAGATGCTAAAGGCGTCCAGTTTATTAACATGAGAGCCTAAGTTCAAGATCATAAAATTTAAAAACAAAATAAACAAACATACTTGCTGCTTTTTTATTTTATAGCATTTGAAATAAATATGGATAATAATTAACTACACAAATTGGTGTTAGTTATGTTTTTACACCCCGTCTTCACGAGACATAAGTTTGGAAATTTGTGTGTTAGCAGTTATCAAAAATCTGTCCTAACACAAGAAATTAACGTGTGGACCGAATATGTTTGTGTCCTAACACATGTTTGGAAATCAATGTTAAAACACAAGCCCGATGAAATAGGTTAGAACACAAGCTGTCAAATTTAATATATGTGTGTTTTTTATAATTTGTTTGATTTTATGAAAAAAAAAAGAATAAATAAAGTTAATACATAAATGTTTTAGATGTTTTTTTTATTTTTTGCACATTAATTATGTTCATATTCAGAAAATTTGTACAAACCAAAATATAATAAAAAGAAATCCATAAAAAAATACAAAATTCCGTGCAAATTTACTACACGAATATATAAAATTTGTGTCCAAACATCAGTACGTTTACGCCCCCCTTTCCATAATTTTGAAGACATGTAGTTTTTGTGACGTTATTTCTTGTATTAAGAAATATCAAATGTCTCGTGAAGACGGGGTGTTAATAATGTTTAATTTTTTAAGCACGTACTATTTTTTTAATTTGGTCACACTTTGCACAAACAGTAAACAGCTTTATCAATTATAACAGCTGTTACGTTTTCGTCGCTATTTTGCTTCATATGTTTAATTTACATAGCGAACTTTCGTTCCTAGCATAAGCATTGCCATGTATCGAACCTGCGACCTTCCAGTTAGTAGTTTAGCACACTATCAACTAAACTACAATTCCATTTGTTGATTTTATTATCTGGTATGTTCTGTATTTCATGTGGAATTAAAATGTGTGGAATTATCAAAGCATTTTTGTTATAAATATTAATTTACAACAACAATGCTTTGATAATTTCGCACATTTTAATTCCACATGAAATACAGAACATACTCGTATATTTCATGGGTTGACGCCATTCTAACCTACGAAATCGGTTAGATTTACCAATATTTTATTTTGGGTGTATGGAATACTAATTGGAAATCGATGGCTACGAACTGCTTATATTAATCATTGCAACACATTACATTGCATACTTAAATTTGATATGCTTACTTTATCTGAAATGAGTTTCAGCTTGTTATCTCAATATCTCTATTTCTTCATTTAAAAACAAAATTTTCATTTTCGTATTGCAAAACCAAAGAAATAACACAAAATGTTATTGTACTTGTAAGCGGAAGTGTCTAAAATAAATGAATTCAAACGGCTCCTATTCGTTATAAAGATTTATTTTTTTTTCCAGCTGAATTTCACGAAAAACTCTATCTTTATATCTATGATTTAACCTTTCTACATAAATACCTAGTTGTTATGATTATTGAATTTTATTTGGCTCTTTCAACTGTAATTTCTGTTGTTGTTTTCATTTAATTTTATCACCTTGAGTGCCACCGGAAACAGCTAATTTGTACTTGTAATTATTACAATGACTATCACAGCCACTCAAACTGTGGTTATTAACATATTTAGGAAGTAAAAATACAACAAAAAAAATTTTGTCAACGCGTTAAATTAAATATGTATGTATAACTGATAAGAGAATCATGAATATTAGTGCCCATAAGGGGTTAGTTTTAAAAGATGAGGTTAGGTTGGCAGTTAGGCGCTCACCCGTAAAAACAACCTGCAAACTAGCCGGAGGTAATAGCATGTTTTTATGTTTTATAACAAACAGTGTTTCATTTGTTTCGTGTAAACAAAAGTGGTTTTTAGAACTCACATCGATGTTTACGCAAAGCTACTTTGAATTTCACTGAACTACTGTTATCTTCCTCACAGCGACCTTATAAGCAAGATTTCGTTACCACTATATCTTTCATTTGATATCTCTTTTGTATGCAGTTTCTAGGAAGGAAAAATTTTTTCGAAAAAAAGTAGATATTTTTTAAAAATAGTCCAGCCGACTAACTAACGGTTTTTCGCAAAACACGAAACATTTCGAGAATATTATTAGAAAATGTCAAAGTTTATTTTTAGGCGCCACCAAATTTTTTTTCCTGAACACACAGAAAAAAATACCAATGTAAACTTAACATGTCGTAATGTTGATTGGAAATCATATTAAATTTATGAGAAAGAACTTGTTGTTTAAGTGTGTTAGTGATTAATTGCTTTCCCCGTTGGCCATGTCTTTCAGACATCTTGCAAGAGAGATGCACAACTATATTGAAGCGTGGAGGACCTGTTGGCGACAGCTCAAACAGATCAGTGACGAAATTTTGGAACAAATGCTAAGTTCATACATGACAACAAAAGCGACACTGAGAACTACCATAATATTTTCATTAATGATCATGTAAATGACGACATCCTCAGAAATGTCGTTGATCCCCATTAGTGATATTTTCTGTAACAAAAAAAAAACGACAATGTCCCCTATTATGTCGTCAGTGACTATGTAGGCTACAATGTCGTATATCTTGTCGCCAATGATTACACGGCGACAATGTCGCATATTTAACCATAGAATGGAATTGCTGATGCACCACCTAAAACATCGACAACAAGAGGCCAACATATTCATTTGATTGAATGAAGGACAAATGTAAGACATTGTTGCTCATATTCTCATCTACAAAGTTGGATTGAGGACAAAACGAAAGACATTGCCGCTCATATTTTCGTCAAAAGTGTTTAAGAGAGGACAACATGCAAGAATTTGTCGCTCAGATTGTCGTTAACGACGATTTATTTAAATTGTAGATTAGAAAACCTAATCGACAAAGGACAATTCATGCACGAATCGTAGATGGCAATGTCGTGCATGGCAGAGTGGCTAACGGGGTTGATCATAGCAACAACACACTGTTGTGCTCAGTTGTGTGACTTGTTGTTTATTTTGATGTTCGTATTATGTAAATAGCCCACAAACTTCGCATTAGAACCGCAAATCGACTGCTGCTGATTTAAAATTATACACAGAAAAATTTCACGGTAAAACCGCCGAAAACCACGTTTATTTAAAATTTTTCGGTAGGGATTTTGCTTTATAGGCATTTCATGTTAATTCAACATGATTTACAATAATCTTGAAGGAACATTTATCCCTTTGAATTAACTATAGTTCATGTTGATTTAATATTGCAGTACAGTTAAATCAAAATTAAGTTGATACTATCATAATACGAAAAAACATGTTGAATCAAAGTTATTTAGATTTGAAACAACGTGAATTTTATATTGGAGCAACACGAAGAACCATGTTGAATCAAAGTTATTTCAAGTTGAAACAACGTTAATTTTATATTGAAACAACACAAAGAAACATGTTGAATTATAGTTATATCAAGCTGAAACAACATGACTTTAATGTAGCTATTTATATTAATTATTTTACTTACGTGATGGATATTAGCATAGGCATCAGAAAACTTTTTGTTGTAGTTGGCTGCCCAGCCAAGATATGAGCTCGTACCACTTTCATGATAGTCCAATTTTAGTTTTGTTCTAAACGGAATGTCATTGTAAGTCTGTGCTATAAATCTGGACTTAACTCTCTTTGATTTAACATTTTTTACTGTTAAAACAACATTGCTGTCAACGCTACATATCATGTTAAGTCAACAGGACTATACGTTTAATTTCAAATAATTTTTATGTTAGCTTCTCAGTTAAATCATGTTGAATTAAAATGAAATTCATGTTACTCATGATGGTATTTTATTAGTGTATATCTAAAGTATATTTGAAAATGTTGTGGCCGCAGTGGTTAGCGCGTTGACTACCAAACAGTGACTCGAGTTCAAATCTTGGCTGTGGCAGCGAACAACAACACAAAATTTTCCGATACCTGTGCTTATACATATCACATTAGTAAATGTGATATGTATAAGCACTGTTGTTTCAATGTAAAATTCACGTTGTTTCAAATTAAATTAACTTTGATTCAATATGTTTCTTAGTGTTGTTTCAGTATCAAATTTATATTGTTTCAACTTGAAATAGCTTTGATTCAGCATGATGAAAGTTTTAATTTTGGGCCCAAACCTTTACGATATCTCTGAAACTATATGGCTCATTTAGAAAAAATGTTAGCTCGACTTAAAGACAATTTTATTGTCGAATTCTTTTTTACTCAAAAGGGCCGAACCCTTCTCCAGTTAGGCTAATATATATATATATATATATATATATATATATATATATATATATATATATATATATATATATATATATATATATATATATATATATATATATATATATATATATATATATATATATATATATATATATATATATATATATATATATATATATATATATATATATATATATATATATATATATATATATATATATATATATATATATATATATATATATATATATATATATATATATATATATATATATATATATATATATATATATATATATATATATATATATATATATATATATATATATATATATATATATATATATATATATATATATATATATACATATATATATATATGTCGTGCAAGTGCCTTCAACTTTGACACGTAACTGTATGGCTGAGTTCCAAAACATTAAAATACATTGTAGTGATGCAAAGTCTTAGTGGATTTGTTTTTGTAAAATAAGTAAAGTCGCATCACTACAATGTATTTTGATGTTTTGGAATTCACTCTATATCTCGAAAACTAGATCTGATAAAAAATTTAAGTGCATATTTGCGTTCACCGGCCCAAAAAAATTATGAGCTAACTTCAAGTTTTAGAGAGCAAAAAAGTTTACCGAAATGTAAAATCATGAGCTTTTTTGAAAGTTTAATAGTTATGCGCTTTTTTCGATATTTTGCTGTTTATTTTATTACATATGCGATTTAGATAAAAGCTCGTAAGGCAAAAGATCTTGGAAACTTCACGGACAACAACTTCTAAGAAGAAAATTTTTCATGATGTTAATATATTTTTCGACTTGTGGGTCATCATATCGTATGAGTGTAATTGAACAAAATTTCAACCGTAGGTCGGCACGGGAAGGTCTCAGGGGCGTGAAATTTTTGGAGAGTTATTTTTGCATCAAGCCTCAACTTTTTGAGGGGCGAGACAAAAAATATTTTTACTTTAAGAAATAACGGACACCCTAATGTAGTATGTATTTAAGTAAATGTTTTGCGAAGTATTCCTTTTATTGCGAGTGTACAACAAGCTCGTCCATTAAAAAAGGAAACCATATGTTCCTTTCAAACCTGCACGAATTATACACTCAATCAAGATTAAAATTCTTAAAACGAAAATAATAATAAAACAAAATTTCTCTGTTTTATATGTAATAATAAAGTTATTAATATAATAATTACAAGTTGTGTGCAAAAAGAACAGAAAAACGGCAACATATGTTACACAAATTACAAAATAATACATTTTTTAATATCTATGATTACAAAACAAAATTTAATGGTTTTCAAAAATATAAAAGAGAAGCCAATCTATAAAATGTTTATTACATGTTAAAGTAATTAAATTTATGTGCCAGGACCACCTAAGTTTTTATCAAGTCTATAAAAAAGAATTATTGAAAATAGTTAAATGTACTTGTCAAATATGTATGCAGTATATGTGGATGTCGAATCATACTCTGACTACAAGAGATATATCGCGACATCATTTCTGTTTTGCGCCACCGACCATTTAAAAAAAATTGAGTTAGGTATGCGGTATATATATTTTGAACACCCCCTTTCAGAATCAGAACACTGTTTCGCGAAATTGTTCCTGATTTCTGAGATTGTGCTCGATATCAACAATTTTAATGCATTTATTGTAAAAAAAAATGTTAAAAATAAGCAAAATAAAAAAAAAGATATCAAGTAAAATACCAAGTTTCATGAATATTGATTTTTCTATTCCATGTAAATATCTTTTCTAAAAACATTTATACTTTTATTTTCAATAAAAAGTAGAAAATTTCATCTCAATAACAAGTTATTCAATATACCGCAGTTAGTATATACATGCAGCACAAAAATCTACTTTTTAAAAATAGAATAAATAACATTAAATTAAAAATTTTAAAAACCTCCGAAGAAAATATGTGATAACTTCAAAACGTCTGGACCAATTTTCTTCAGACATAGGTTAGAAGATTTTGGATCCAGTCACCTTTCAAACAAAATTTAGTACATTGAAATTGATTGACCCGTTTGGGAGATACGGCGTCAAAGACACACAGATTCAACGGAATACATATAAAAAAGATGAGACATCCCACTAAACCTGAGATTCGAAATAAAAGAAGGTTCGTTAAAACGAAGAATTTTCCAAACAAATTTGTTCGATAAATGCTCGTGAATCTAACAAAAAATCGAATGTTCGCAAATGCGAGCTTTTGTCGATAATGTTGGGACAATAAGCTCAATTGCCAAATTTCATAAAATGTGAATGTTCGCAGCATTGAACTATTTTCGATACTTTATCGAATGTGTAATTTACATTCATGTGTGCAATAGTTGAATAGAAAAAAATTTGCCACGATAGCCTAGTGGATATGTGCTAATCTGTTAGCCTGGAGGTACCGTGTTCGAATCTGACTGAATGCAGCGTAAGTTAAAATTTAAAATAAATAATTATTGCATTTACAATAAAATAGATAAACTAAGAAATAGAGATAACAATGTTGAAAAATTATTTTTTCCTGCATTTTTGTGGTATCGATATTTCTTCGATATTGGTTCGCTATTGATTTGTCAGCGAAACATCGAAATCGTAAGATTTGCTGCCACAAACTGAGCGACGAGTGAGCTCTAGCAGCTCTTTCTCTTTCCGACTTCGATAGCCGTTCGCGAGTGTTTTGTCCGAGAAACGTGTGCGCAACATTCGAATGCTATATTATTTTCGAATGTTTTGGTTTGCTGGGATCTTCTAAATGGCTGGACCGATTTTCTTCAAACATACACTCTAAAACACTTTTGTTGAAAATTAGGTCGATAATAGTCGGCAACACTTTACAGATTATTATCGAACTAAAATTACACACGCATTATTTTTGAACAAAATATTTTTACCAAAAAAAAAGCGATTGGCTGCGTGCAGGTTTGAACCGCAACCTCCTGACTGATAGTCTGACGTATCTACCATTCAGACACAGCCGTATACTTTATGTTACATTTTTTCCACTTGGACTAAATATGTTTTATTTGAAAGGTTGTTTCTTAAATAAAATAACTACAAAATCGATGTAATCTTAGACAAGGAGAAATTTTCGACACAAATTTAGACAATATATGGTCGTAAATTTGAAGTAATAGAGTGTAGCTAAGAACACTTTCGATCAAGTCACCTTTCAAACAGAAAAAACTAAATCAAAATCGGTCCAGCCGTTTGGTCTGTACGTGGATTTGTATAGACGCACAGACACACACTAGAGAGAAAGTGGCTACTGCATTCATAAAAGTTGACAAAAATTGTAATTTTTCTTCCAAACATACGCCGGAAGCAGTGGTGAAAATACAAAAAAATTCTAGCAGCTATAATTTGAGAAAACTTTATGTAAATCTTCTTTGTCGTTTTTCTCCATTCCGACTTTTTGGCATATGAGCTAAGCTAGCAATGAGTTCGCGATATGTATGTACACAGAAAAAAATAGACAAGAATTATATTCAATAAAACCATGTTATTAAAAAAAATATGAATTTCAATAACATTTATCTTTAACATAATAAAATATTTCGTTGTAAGTATTTCTTTTCCATGCCGGTTATTTCTTTTCTTTTTATACATAAGTACTTAAAACAAGTTGTATCCCATAAAAAAATAAATGGGATATGGCTCAGCTAGAGAGTGTATGCTTTACGTCCGGAAAGCCCGGGTTCGTATTCCAGCCATGTCAACATTTTTTTAATTTATATATATATATTTTTATTTTGAAATAATTTTGTTATCAATATAGGGGAATTCTTTATCACAGGAAATTTGAAAAAAAAATTTATTGAATACCGGGATTTTTGTTATCAAAAGCGAAACTTTATTTTTTTCTGTGTATGTAAGAAGTTTCACTTCCATAATAACAATTTCGAAGTATTAAAATTTCGGACAAAAGGCTTAACCACAACAAACAACAATTTTTAATTAAAGATAGTCCCACTAATTAATAAATCAACAAACGTTAAAAATGAATTTTCAAAAATTGTTACTTTGATATATAGAGTAAAATTCTGTATGAGATAGATTTTTAATTATGTACATCTACTCCCATATTTATCATTATGCGAGTACATTTTTACTTAGTATATTTCATTAAATTTAATATACATATATAATCAAATTTAAATAAAGTTTACGTTGAGCGTCGCGTAAGCAACAGGGTCTTATTCACAGTACAATTTACCACAAAATATTTACTTTATATGTATTGTAAATACGTACCATGCTGCTTACGCGATGCTTGACGCTCTGATTTAGGTTGTACAGTTAAAAGCACGTAATTGGCAGCTCTTTTCTTACTTACCCTGCAGACAATATTGGAATACGTGGTCAATTTCGCATTTTAACAATTGCAAATATGTAGTATATGCAATCTTTAGAACACGAACACTAGAGTGCTCCATCAAGTAGTAACATAAACAAGTTTTGTGAATACTTCGATGTAATGCAAAGCTGGGGTATATGGTCCAGCCTTAGGACATCGTAATGTTAAATCGATCATGTTTTCTCCATACATTTCGGTTACCTTTGGACTTGTCCTACTCTCTATGGACTATACTTTACATGCGTGTATGAAATAGTCGCGTTATCTGCTGGGTAGACTAATATCTTTTTACTAGCATTGATTTCTGCTTCTATTATTATTATTATTTTTTTTCTTCTTAAAGACTATAATATTCGGATTAATTTAACACTAATTTTATTACAAACAATGCATTTTACTATATTAATTAATTAAAATCTCTTACGTATGTGAGTAATTCTCATTCTAAACGTACATTTTGAGTTTTTTTTGTTTACCAATGTAACTAATATACATACATATGTAGATATGTATATATGAAAAGGTAGGATTCATCTTATAGTTTTCACCTCATTCAATGGATCCTCAAATAAAATTATATTTTTCGATTTTTAAACATATTTATGTCTTGAGCGTTACATTTGCTTTCGCGGTTGTTCCAGAAATGAGTTTTGGAAAAAATAAATACGCCACAAAAAATGAGTATAGGGTTTGAAAGCACTATACATCTACTCCCTAAAGACAAAAAAAAATTTAATAATCGCAGTACAAAATTAAGAGTTATGACCACTTTTACAATTTTGACTTAGGATCTTATTGAACAGGTTACAAAACGGACGCAATTTTACGTTAGTTCAAATGATGTGTTTGTCTACAGATGGCGTGCCGGGCCGATTTTTACTTCTATGCAACCAAACTTCAACCAAACCCTTAAAAAAAACTTTTTTTGCAAAGTTGCAAAGTTTCTCTGAGATCAAATCTAATGCAACCGGTACGGATGGTATTAATCCTATTTTCTTAAGAATTTTACTACCAAAGCTTCTGCCTTATCTAACACACCTATTTAATTCTATTCTAACTAAATCTATTTTTCCTGTGGAATGGAAGCTATCTAGAATCATTCCTATTCCTAAACCTAATAACAACTTCCGTCCAATAGCAATACTTCCGTTCGTATCCAAGGTTCTAGAAAACCTTGTTGGTAAACAAGTGAAAGAATATTTGAGTAGTATGAAATTGATATCTGAAAAACAATCTGGTTTTATGAAAGGTAGAAGCTGCATAACTGCACTTGTAGATGTTATAGAGGATATCAGAACCAAAATCGATCATAATATGGTTGCTTTTTTAGTTTTACTTGATCATAGTAAAGCATTTGATACGGTGGATCATTCGATTCTATTAACAAAACTGCAAAGATTTTACCATTTCTCAAGCTCCGCTTGTGCACTCATATACTCGTACCTTACAAACCGATCACACCATTTGAACTAACGTAAGAAGAGGCCCAAGTATTGAACCTTGGGGAACTCCTCTCCTGACGTTCAGCTCATTAGAAATGTTGTCTTTAAGCTGAACGTCAGGAGAGGAGTTCTCCAAGGTTCAATACTTGGGCCTCTTCTTACGTTAGTTCAAATGGTGTGTTTGTCTACAAATGGCGTGCCCGGCCGATTTTTACTTCTATGGAACCAAACTTCAAACCAAACCCTTACAAATAAAAAATTAATAAAAAATTTTGAAAATAGGTTTATAAATGGAGGAGTTATACGATAATCAATATTTCCGGGGAAGGGGGTGGGCTGCGTTGAATGCCCCACAGATTTTCGAACAAAATTTATGGGACCAAACAGCAGGCAAACACTTTTAAACAAAAAAATTTTTGAAAATCAGTTCACAAGCGACAGAACTATGAGTAGGTGTGGAGATGCAGCAAATTCCCCAACCAATTAAAAAACAGTGGGGCCAAAATAAAAGCAAACTCTTTCAAACAAAAAAATTTATTTTCAAATCGGTAGACAAATGATAGAGTTATGCTCAGGGGAGGGTAAATTTCCCTGCCGCTCTCGAAAAAAATATGGAATGAAACTCCAAGCAAAACCTTTCAAACCAAAAAGAATTTTGAAAATCGGTTGACAAATGACAGAGTTATGCTTTGGGGAGAGCAAATTTCCCCAGCGAATTTCGAAAAAAATATGGGACCAAACTGCAAGCAGTCCCTTTCAAACAAAAAAAATTAAAATCGGTTGAGAAATGACAGAGTTATGATTGTGCAAAAATAAAAATTACACATGAATTGATAATCTCCTTCTTTTTGAAGTCGGTTAAATGTAAAAACTTTTTAGCTTTTTTACAAACATTTATTCATGACCGAAAAATGAGCTAACTCTTTTTTCAAATAAGACTAATCTTAATCAAATCGACCAACAATGTTAAATCTGATGTGAATTTTAAATAACTATTCGTAGCCAAATACGACCTACCTAATACATTCTTCGAAAATATAATAATGTCAGAAATCAAAAAAGCTTAAAATAGTTGAACATGCTAAAAGAAAAGACAGTTAGTTAGGTTCCGAACATTTAGAAAAAGTTCATTAATAATAGATACGAGTCGCCGCGAGGTGGCGACAAAATCTGTTAATTGAGCTTACTAAAATAAGTAGGACTTTCGCTAGGATGTTGTTGCTGCCGTCGCTGGTAGTGTCTTTACCTACACTCTGAAGAGAAGACTGTGGTGGTCTCGAAACATCTGATGTCAATTCAACCTTCTGTACATCCAAATTTTTCTTTGAATGTTCAATATTTACAAGCTTTAGAGTTTCCTTCTTAAATATAATAATTTGATCGAAAGATTAAATTGAAAACGAACTTAAGCCAAACTACTTAAATTCTTTTTTATTTTAAAAGTTTTGCTTCCAGTTTGGTCCCACATTCTTTTCGAAAATCGATGGGGAAATTTTCTAGGCCGAAGACGACAGGAGCTTCATTCCAGCCTGATGTTCCATGACAACATGCGTTCTTTTTTATTTTTGTTTTATTTATTGTTTTATTAAATGTATGGCATCCCTAAAAGTAGTACCTAGTATTGCCACCAATGACCGATAACATTTCTTCCAAACGTAGTGCTACTACTACGAGTTGTTTTCTATATTTCTACTGAATTGTCAAGTGGTTTCAAAATGATAACAGTTTTTCCTTGTTTATTTTACAGAAACAAAAAAAAATTTTGTTTAACCACAGACGCCAGTGGCTCAAGATTTCATTATTCTAACTTTGGATGCATAATGCTCGTTCCTGTAGAGAAAAAACTATTTGTTGTTGTAGAGAGGTATTTGAAAGTAGAATAAACAATTTGGTTAAGAAAACGTACAACAGCCAAAAACAGCACTAAGAGGCTGGAATGTCTGTCTGACGATCAATCAGTCAGTATTTATTCAGTTTTTTATTTTTTAACCAACAAGGAGAAAACTAACAGCAGATGTTTTTCAAAACACCTAATTAAAATCCAAACACTAATATATTTGTATGAGTGAGTGAGTCCCTTTTGAAAATCGTTGTTTCTTCGCATTCACAATCTTTCTATTTTTAATTTCTTTTTGTGCACTTAAGAGCTCTAAAATACAATTTATGATAATGAATATTGATGAAATAAGGAAAGAGTCTCGTCATTGTTAATTATTCACTTGAATGTGAGTTTCGGTTATCATTAAATAAGAAAGGATCTCTATGTCTTAAGGATTATACAAAGAAAGGGGATTTTAGGCATAAAGCACTACAAGTTATAACAGAACAAAGTGTTAAGCAGACTATAAGTTTTTTTTTCTTAATTTTGTAGGATTTTATTTAAAAGAAAAAAATTTAATTTAGTTTCAGATAATCTTTGATAATTACCTCTTAAAATTATCATAAAATATTTTTAGGAATTTTATTGAAAAATACTTTTAAAAAAAAGATTTGCTTGTTGAGGGTTAAGCAAGCATGTATGTATTTCATTGGTGCTTTACTAAACCATCAGTAGATTTCAACCATACTTTTGAAAAGTTTCAAACCTCTTATCGTATGCAGAGACTTTCAAAAAACCATTGGAGAATATACAAATGATTTTTTTGAAAATTACATTAGAAATACACATAGACATGCTTAACCCTCGACAAATAAATCTTTTTTCAAATAAAATTGGGAGAATATCTGAAATAATAAATTTAATGAAAAATACTTTGTATATAATGCTGGCAAAGGATTGAAAAATGCCTACGGAATACGTATCTATTTAACTTTTTAGGGTTCCGTACACCAAAGGTGAAGAAGCACCCTATTATTTTCGCTAAGCTGTACGACCGACGTCCGTTTGTGTGTCTCTCTGTTTGTCTGTATGTCAGTCACAGGATTCTATCTCGAGAAGAAGGTAAGAGGTAAGGACATGAAATTTTTACAGAATATGTGTAACTATGTCCGCTACGACTACAAATACTAAAAGTTTATGAAAGCTAACAACTAAAGGGTGTTCTAAAGGGAGCAACGAAATACGTTGAAATCATAATTTAATATACAGATACTTGATATACACGCAAAGAAAAGATATGGTTGTGGCATGGTTGCATCAACAATTTCAGTTTTCCCGATATAACTTATGGTTGTGACAAATAAGTTATTATTGTTTTAAATAATTGTGAACCCTAATTAGTTTACGACAAAAAACTTATTTTTACATTTCATCATGACATTATTAGCATTCATATTAATTGCAACATGGTTGAATTTATTGTTGAAAAAAATCTTGCTACAATCATGGTATATTTAAAAATTCAATAACAGTATGGTTCTATAACAATAAAATATGGTTGCAATCAAGCTGTGGCTACAAAAGAGATATGGCTCTTTGATTCCAAAAAAGTTTTTGTTCTATGCTTTGGTTGAATGATTTTTTATTAGTTTTTGTTTTACTTGAAAGCTGTTGGCTTGTATTTTTTTCTGTGTTACTTGAAAAAATAAAATAAAAATAACAAAAACGAATAAAAGTAGAATATAATGTTGGGACATGTTCTGAAACCCATTTCTTTTTTAAATTGCAAAATTTCAAAAACAAAAAAACAGTGTTCTTTTAATCGGACAATTTAGCACATTCGTAGCTTAGTTTGGATAAATTATCTAAAATATCTGAGACATAAAATTTAACTAAAAATCCGTTAACTGGAAACATGCTTTAAAAATTATTTCAAAACGAAATCATTTTTAAAACATGTGTCAACAAATAAGCACGCATGTATCTATGTGAAAATAGATAATAATTTTTATTTCAGCTTTAAAGCATTTTTATTTTATATTTAATTTAAAAAATTTATACATATGTTTTTTGCTGCTGTCAATTTTTAATCAAAATATGATTAAGAAAACAACCTTTAAATGGTTATTTAGAACCATGCTATTTTTATATGCAAATATAATATGATTAATTTAAATCATGGTATATTTACATTCAATTAATCATTAGGTTTTATGAATCATATTACTGTTATATAAAACAACAATATTATATTTAGAACAGATTTATTTCCATAATAGTATGATTTGACTCCAACCATAGAATTCAATCATAGTATGTTGCTCTTACGTTATGGTTGCCTCAACCATGTTTTTTCTTTGCGTGTATAGACACTTGACATTTTCAAAGTTAGTGTATTATTATACGGACTACACCAATATGTAATTTTGAAAATGTTATTTTTACAATTAGCTGTATCTTCGAAACCGTAAGAGGCAAACTCTTGAATTTTTCGCAGCTAGTGATGCGAAGAAACGAATGCTAAAAACAAACAGACTAAAAATTAAAGGTCATTATATCTACTAACGTAATTTTGTAAGTAACCTGTATCTTATGAACCGTAATAATTAGACACTTGAAACAAAGAGTAAATTGATGGGTATCTCTTTAAGTAATGCAAAGAACAAGCCGAAAAGTAAATCGGCAAAACGAAAAAAAAACGCCAAGCAAATGCACCAAAAATTTTACCCAAAACGAAAAATTAAAAAACGCTGAAACAAAAAACACCAAAACTGTAAAAGTCCCAAAAAACACCAAAACGAAAAAGTTTCCAATACTAAAGAAATTGCAAAAAAAAACTAAAACAAATCGCAAAAACAAAAAAAAAAAACATGAAATCTAAAACCAAAAAATTGCCAAAACGAAAATATCGCCAAAATGTAAAAAAGCGCTAAGACAAAAAAAAGCTCCAAAACGAAGAAATCCACAAAAAAAACAACATCAAAAAACCTAAGTTAAAAAATAGCAAAAATGATAAAATCGCCAAAGTGAAAAAGGCGCTAAAACGAAAAAGCACCAAAACGATAAAAATCGTTAACAGTAAAAAAAATTAAAACAATCGCCAAAATAAAAAAAACCGAAAAAGCAAAAGCAAAATGAAACGAAAAAATCGACAAAATAAAAAAAGCGCTATAACAAAAAAAGCGCCAAACAACAAAATTGCCAAAACAAAAAAAGGGGTAAGATACGAAAAAACCGTTAACACAAAAAAACCTAAAACAAAAAAACCTAAAACAAAAAAACGTAAAACAAAAAAAACCTAAAACATAAAAAATTTATAATTAAAAAGTCGCCAAAAATTAACAAAAATCGCCAAAACGAAAAAAGGGATACATATACATACGTATATGGTTTTCGTACGAACCCCTTCATGTGCGAGTTAAAGTTCCACTTTACTTACTTTATTTAAGTACTCATTTGCAAAAGTTGTTATGTCCTTAATCGAGTCGAAACGCACACTTTGGAAATTTTAGGAGCTAATAAAAGATTAAACAATATGAAAAAGCGAATGCCATAACATTTTATTGACAAGTTTTCACTCACGTATTATTGGCCATTTAAAATATTTTTATATATAGTGTCAAATTAAAAGGGGCCACTACAATTGTGTTTGACACAGCCATAAAAAGAAACTCATGAAAAACAAAAATTTTTCAATCCATGAATAAAAAAAGAGAAAAAAAATTCTCATCAAGGGGTTCATTTAGCGAACATCCTTGCAAACAAAAACGTTGACACGTTTGGCATACTGAGAGCAAAAATAAACTCAAATACATATTTTTTTACAAAATTTTAAAACTGTCTAAAAAATACTGGGTGACTTACACACGTTTTTTTTCTTCCGTATTAAATTAAAAGCTGAGGACCCGCATGTATGGCATCTGGTAACAGGATGTGGCAATGAGTGACATTTATACCAAAAAAAAAACAATTAAATACAATATTACAAACAAACTACAAATTTTAAATTAAAAAAAAATACAATTTTAAACTCATGTGTGTGGTTAGAGATTTAAAGGATTTTTTATACTTTTTTTATTAGTTACTGCCTTTGATCAATCAATTTAAAACATACAAAACTATAAAAACCTTTTTAGTTTATAATTGGTTCCATTAAATTTTCCATTATTCGACTTTGAAGTATTCCGTGTTAAAAACTATATTTTGTTATTGCTGTTATGGTTGTTATTGGCTTCTAAGTCCTTCAATTGGTAACAATAAATATTCGAATTAGTTCGGCTGCTACTATGATATTACTTACGAGGTCAGTCTTCAATGATCTTGTTTTGAAACAAAATGATTTCATATCCAAAGGGATTATTATCAGGCTAAAGCTAGTAACATTTTTAGTCAGAAAGAGTTGGATATGGGACAATTTGCCAAAAAAGGAGGGAAAAACTAATATTGATTAATTTCAATCTACACGAGCACAAAAACAACGTTGTTTTTCGGAGGCCACTACACCCCTATCATCAGTGTTCATGTGTGCTTTCCTGTGTTCGCCACTTTTCATGTGGCTCAGTTGAGTGTTGGTTCAAATTTTATTTATACAAATAATTTCCAAAAATTTTATACGAGAATTATCTGTTTTGTTGTGGTAGGTACTATTAATATATTTAACAAACACAACTTCACCATGATCGATATAAAAATTTCTCCATATTTTTAACTTTTCCTTTGTTTCTTTGGAATATTGTCTTGCGTCCAACTTTTTCTGATTATAAATTTTAAGCACCTTAGCCTGATAATAACCACTTTGGATTAAGAACCAATTTAGTTCGAAAAATAATCACACTATTGCACTATGTGGCCAAATGTTGAAATTGCGGCAAAAACTATTTCGAAGTGTGATAGCATTATAAAGCTTGGTGTTGCTAAAATAAGAATTTTAAAAAAGGCGGCAATAAGCCCCCCGCCCTACGCCTTTAACTTTTTTTGAGACAATGAAATAAAAGTCTCTAGGGACAATAAAATAAATCTCATATACCTTCGCTAAGTTTAAATCTTTCCAAAACTCTTTGATGTTTACCCCATATTGATTTAAAGCTTCTGTACAAATTTTCTATTTTTTTGCCAATTGTTTTTTTTTACTATCATCGGAAATGTCATTTGAAATCTTACTTTCAGCATAGCTACATATACCTTTCATATCCCTCTCCTTGATCCATAAATCTAAAGTTTCGCATAATTTTAAGCTTCAACTGTTAGAGAAAAAAGGAAATTATTTGCTAGTTGCAAGAAGCTGCATAAAATTTTAGTGTAACAATAAGCGTGAGCTCTCCACAAGTGACGACATATATACATATCATTCCTCGCAGTAATGCGAAGAACGTAAAAAAACATGGAATTTGACACATAATGCAAACATTTATTAAAATATTTAAATTTTTTTTACGTACAAATCTCCAGTATTGAACCGTCAGTGTTTTTTTATATATAACAGCAAAAGTTGAAAATTTGAATTTTTGCCGCTAAAATTTAAAATGGACACATGGTGTATTGTTAGAAAATTTAATTTCATATGTGATGATCCAGATGGAAAGGTACCTTATCTTCCACAGACCGAAATTGAGTTAGCTACATTTCCTAAAAATTGATAAAATTCTGAAGAGAATGCTGAATTTTTGAATATTGTAATTGTAAAAATATAGTTTTGAGTAAATGATATTTAAAGTTTGGCAATATTAAGGGTGCTGTTGGCTGAAGTGGTTAGCGCCTTTACCACCAACCCTGAGGTCTTGAGTTCGAGACTAGCTTCAGGCAAGCCATCAACATCATGAATTTTTCTGATGTGCATTGGTGTGTCATTGTGTTGATTGCTGAAAGTGATGAAAGCATCGCACTGATCACTTAAGGTATCTTTACATGGTAATACATACATATATTTCGATATTTCAAAAAATGCTGTGGAATGAAAAAGATCTTATCATGTCTGTAAAAGCAAAATGTATTGAGTAGGAGAGAATACGGATACGAAATTTGACAAGCGTTCGGTAAATATTTATTTTCTAAACCATTTTAGAAACTTATGTATTGTCATCACACCAGAGGTATAAACATGAAAAATACTTACTACAGGCTTTTGTTCAATTTTCTTAAACACAAAGATAATTTCATAATATTTTGATTGAACAAAGTGTTAACACTTTGTATTGCCCTGTAAAGATACCTAGCAGTACCAGCAGCGATTGATACGGGCATATACTAATACACATCACAGCACTCTCCTTCGTCGGTATTGTAGCAGAATCGTCGGAGAAGTATACAGAAAATATATCATCAAACTGAAACTAACAATTCTAATTGTTAATATGTAATTTAAATTCAAAAATATATTTAGTTAATATGACAAATTAAATTGTTGATACGACAAACACAGAAAATTTTTTCAACAAACTGAACTAACCAAATGGTTTGTTATGTATGGCGCAAACATTTTTTAATATTTTTTTTTATTAAAAATGCCAACTAAAGTTTTTGTTGAAACTTGTGAAAACAATCATCATTGTTGATATAACAAATTTAAATTTTTCTATGTAGTCAATTAAATTACACAACAAAATTATTTGTTAAATTATATCATAACGGAATACACACACGTAAATGAAACAAAGCAAATCAAGTTTGTGTGTATTAATTATTTGCGTAAATGACCGCAGACAAGCAAAAAGTCGCTTCGCGGATTGCGATTGTATATAACAAAATATTGTTAATACTCGTACAACAACTATGATAATTAAAATTTGTTCGGAAAATCGACAATTCACATTGTTGGTATAACAATAATCTTAATTGAAATAATTTTAAAATCTACAAAAAAATATTGTTAAAAAAAATTTTTTGTTAACAAATTCTTTGTTGATATATTTAATTGAAAATATGTTGATGATTTTCTTTTAACTCACCATTTTGTAACTGTATTTACAAAAATCGTTGTAGCTTCAAAGTCAATTAATTATTTAATTGATATAACATAAAACTTATTGTATTTACAAATATTTTTTTCTGTGTAAAAGAAAGAAGCATTGTCAACTCGGTGCTTTTCTCACCGCTTTTATTTAGCCTTTTTCCAACTTTTCGGCGCGAAAAATTTTAGAGTTAGTGCTCGGTGCCTTTTCAATCTAATTTTTGGTGCTTTTTTGTGGCGGTGGCACTAAACCAAAAATTCAAAAATAAATTCCTTTATCTAAAAAATTTGTTTTAATAGAAAAGTTAATTTAAATACATTAATATTTATTTATTTATTAAAAAATTACTTACCTTTCTTCCAAAAAATATTTTCATTTGACAAGAATATGAACGTTTAATTCAGAAAGAATTGGACATGATTAATATTCCAAGGAACAAGGAAAAAATTAACATCAACTTAATTTTTCAACGTACACAGCAGAACAGAGTAATGCTTCGGATGGCGCTACACTTCCATCGTCAGTGCTCATGTGTATCTTGCTTATCACCACTTGTCAGGTGGCTCTGTTGAAAGTAATTTCAATTTTTATATATACAACGTTTTCGTGAAAATTTAATACGAGAATTAAATCACGTTCAAGTTGATATTAAACTGCACTTTCGCAGTGCTTCCATTGGTTTATTTTTCTTCAATCCTATTTTTCTGATTTTTTGTTCTACTTAATACGAGCATTTTTGGTTTGATTTTATACTTAAGTATATATAAACATGTAAACATATGAAAAGCTCAAGCCAGTAGCTAATTGTTTATTGATATAATTATTTCGAACGTATTTGCTTGTGAATCCAATTTGATTATTATGCTGAGGCTCGTAATGTTTAATTCAGAAAGATCGCAAAACGCCGAGATCTGATGAAAAATCGATTTTCGAAAATCGGGGTGAAATCAGTAACTGCCTATTTTTGATAGCGGGAAGTAAAAATATTAAAATAACTACGAAATAAGCTCAAAATTTATTATGGTCTTATGAGATCTACAGCAAGAGAAAAAAACCAGTAAAAACCATATTGATTCAATAAGAAACATTAACGAAAGTCCAATCATGCTGAAAATTTTTATTTCAATATTGAACCATATTTATTCAAAGTTGAAAATTATTGATTCACGGCCCTTTTCGCAATATATGATTAAGGGTTAACGAGTACTTTAACGACAAATTGTGTATGCCGAACTTGCCGTTAAAGTCAACGTTAACTTTTAATCGTACAATATGAAAAGAGCGGTTGGTATATTTCAACAAAATTTTTCTTTTGAATTGAAAATTATTGAATTAATATGACGAGCTTTTAATTTTAAATTATCGTTTTCCCCCATAATTACAGCAAGGCAGGATTTTGTCGGACGGATAAACCGTTTATCTTTATTATAACTTTACTTTAACCGAAAGTGAGCGATAAGTTAAAGGCAATTTCATCCGTGCTAGGTTAAAAAAATTTGTAATAATGATAAACTGATAAATAATAATGATAAACCGACAAAATCCTGACTAACTATTGCCAAGTTGTAATAATGGTCCTTAGTGTAAGAAATATGGAGGAAATCGTTAACAACCGTAGCCCGTGTTCGAAATAGCATAGACAAAAAAATCCTTGTGCACAGGCAAAAGCCGTCAGTGCAGAAATACTTTAGAAAGCGAAGCTGGTTTTGGAGACATCGGCATTTGGCTGAACACAAGAATTTTCTTCTCTGAGATATTTCCAAAGCCGGTTTCGCTTACTAAAGCATTTTTGCATCAGAGGAGAAAATATCTGCGTCCGGCTAAGGCCGTCAATGCAAAACTGCTTTAGTAAGCGAATCCGGTTTTGGAGATGCCTTAGACAAGAAAATCTTTTCTGGCGGACTAAGGCCAACAATGCAATAATATCCACTAGACATTATATCCTTAGTATATTTTACTATTTCTCACTGGAATTTGCGCAAATAACGGTCTTATCATCGGTGGCACTATATTCCCTCACAAGGACGTACATAAAGTAACGTGGGTTTCCCCTGATCAGAGAACAGAATCGCAAATTGACCACATTATTATAAATAGAAAGTGGTGTGGATCATTACTGGATGTACGCAATAGAGGTGGTGCAGATGTAGGCTCAGATCACCACTTGCTTGTAGGGGAGATAAGACTGAAAATATCTGCAATCCGCCCTCAAAAATCTCAGTGTTTGCCATGACGTATCCAAGCTTAAGTCATATGATAGGTGCCATAAATGCTGCTCGAACAATAGCCTCAAAATTCTGCCTGCAAACCCAGTATAGCAATCTAGACCGTTTGGGGTTGGGATGGAAAATATAGCTTCTGAAGCCGAGCCTGCCACCGATACACACAGGAGTAGTGATTTGTACAGTATTGCAAAACAGATTTCAGGGAACTCCCGTACAACCACATACCCATTAACAGATCCGGATGGGGAAACTGCTTCGTCTACGGAGCGGCAATTGGCAATATGGTCCGACTACTATGCCGACATATTGTCATTTCCGCAACCTACAACGGTCTGGAAATGCCACTGCTCTTCACATGATACCCGAACTGACATAAGTACAGCCTGCCTGAGATCGCCAATGCTATACGAACATTGAAAAACGACAAGGCGCCAGGTGTAGACAACATCAACCCGGAAATGCTTAAAGCCGATCCACCTCTCAGTGCAGCGATAATCAGACCCATTATCGAAGAATTCTGGTCATCGCACTTCCTACCGTCCGAACTAAGTGAGGGAGTCATAATTAAGCTGCCCAAGAAGGGAGATCTCACAGAATGCAAAAACTGGAGAGGTATAACACTGCTAAGTATGATCAATAAGGTGTTAGCTACTGTAATCCATGCGAGACTGTCATACCTGCTGAACTAATCGGCCATATCAGAGCTCTGTATCAGAACTTAACAAGCAGAGTACTGCATGAACGCTTGATGAGCAACGCCAGGGATGTATTTTATCACCGCTGTCATTTAACATCGTACTGGACTCGGTTTTGCACAAAGCAACACACATTAGAAGGAGCATTACATGGGGTATGAATGGCCGACTGGAAGATTTAGACTACGCCGATGATATTTGTCTGCTCGGCCATAACTTTTCCGATATATCTACCAAATTGGATGAAGTACACCAGATAGCAGCCAATATTGGCCTACATATTAACATCGCCAAAACAAAGGTTCTACGCATTAATACCGGAAATCCTTCTAAGTTTAAAGTCAGCAACGTAGAACACGAAGATGTTCAGTCTTTTTGCTATCTGGGAAGCCACCACCGGTGGCTCACGTGAAGATATTGCGAACCGCATAAAAAAGGCAAATCAGTCATTTGGATCGCTGCATAGGGTATGGAAATCACCGCAAATACATCTTAAAACTAAGCTCCGCCTTTTCTCCTCAAATGTGAAATCTACTCTTCTATATAGCTGTGAAACCTGGAATTATACTGCGAACGACATTCAAGCACTTCAAGTATTTACTAACCGCTGCTTGCGAAAAATATTAAAGATATTCTGGCCGAATGTAGTTTCCAATAGAGATCTCTGGCAAAGAATAAGTGACACACCAGTCCGCACCGAAATTGCAAGAAGAAAATGGAGCTGGATCGGCCATGTTTTGAGAAGACCTCAGGACGATGTATCCAAGATGGCAATTGAATGGAACCCTCAAGGCTGCAGAAGACGAGGTAGACCTGCAGTCACCTGGAAAAGATTAATAGAAGCAGAGATTAGCGAAACGGTAATAACTTGGTCCGAAATAAAACTGATGGTGCACGATAGACCAAGATGGAAGAATTTTATTGCGGCCCTTTGCTCCAACTTAGAGCCGTAGGAATCAATATATATATATATATATATATATATATATATATATATATATATATATATATATATATATATATATATATATATATATATATATATATATATATATATATATATATATATATATATATATATATATATATATATATATATATATATATATATATATATATATATATATATATATATATATATATATATATATATATATATATATATATATATATATATATATATATATATATATATATATATATATATATATATATATATATATATATATATATATATATATATATATATATATATATATATACATATATATACTCAAAATATTTTGTAGCTCAAATCAACTGAAAATGAATTTTAAAATATATAAAAATTCATTTGAAAACCGGTCTACTCGTTTTTTCATTTATATCAAATGCAAACTCAATTTAATTTTCAATGTTAAAAAATTAACTAACAAAACTTAAAGATTACTGATATTTTCTGTTAATGCTGTTTTTCAACTATCAATAAAATTAACCAGCAAAACCATAAAATTTACTGGTTTTCCCTTTTATTTCTGTGTTTTGACTATCAATAAATTAACTAAAATAAATTAACTAAACTCCTTAAAAATTACTATTCTTCTCTTTTATTTCTTTTTCCAACTGAAAAAAATGTTAGCCCTCCCGAAATAAAGTAACACAATTTACATTCCATTATGTTTTTTTGCAAATTTTTTAATTAAAGATTTAGAAATTGAAATTGGTTTACATACATACATACATACATACATACATACATACATACATACATACATACATACATACATACATACATACATACATACATACATACATACATACATACATACATACATACATACATACATACATACATACATACATACATACATACATACATACATACATACATACATACATACATACATACATACATACATACATACATACATACATACATACATACATACATACATACATACATACATACATACATACATACATACATACATACATACATACATACATACATACATACATACATACATACATACATACATACATACATACATACATACATACATACATACATACATACATACATACATACATACATACATACATACATACATACATACATACATACATACATACATACATACATACATACATACATACATACATACATACATACATACATACATACATACATACATACATACATACATACATACATACATACATACATACATACATACATACATACATACATACATACATACATACATACATACATACATACATACATACATACATACATACATACATACATACATACATACATACATACATACATACATACATACATACATACATACATACATACATACATACATACATACATACATACATACATACATACATACATACATACATACATACATACATACATACATACATACATACATACATACATACATACATACATACATACATACATACATACATACATACATACATACATACATACATACATACATACATACATACATATGCAAAAAAAAGTAATTATAAAACATCGCAAAAAAGGAGTTAATAGTTTATACTATATATACATATATGAAAAAGAATTTACGTTGCGGCTTTAATCCAGGACTTTAATGCATTGCAATTGAATGATTTGTATCTGAAAATAAAAAAAATTTTAAACATTTTACTATAACATTTCTTTTTGTTAAATATATAATATTGCAAAAATTCGCAAAAAATTGCTAAAATCGAGAAACGTTTGAACCTGGTTTAAGGTTACTAAAACTGTAAAAATGGTTACAACTCGGAGAATTCAGGTGAATCGCGAAAAATCAAACAAATTGCGAAAATCAGGAGAATTTGCGAAATCAAAACAGTAAAATATGTTTATTTAAAATCGATAAGCAGTTTTTATTTTCGGACAAAATAACTTCTTTCAGAAAAATTGCGAAAAAATTCAGAATTGGAAACCCCTCAACTTATTGTTCCAGTTGTAATCGTGAACTTAAATTGAAGTTTACGAGATAATCTCATCATAGTAATCAGCACCTCAACTCTAATATTTAAATTTAAGTTAACGATAAACAGAACAAAAATTTGCATCCAATCGCAAAATAAACTATTTATTAGACATGAAAGTTTAAGAATTGTTCTAACCTTTCTATTCAGGATTCCTAAGCCAGTAATCCTCCGATTTCCTTGATACTCTTAATGTATTCCGCATTTGGGATTTTCCTGCAATAAAAACTTTATTATAGATTTTGATTCTGTTTATATCATGCCAAATAAATAATTACTTACCAATGTATGCCAATTCTACACATAATTACTTTTGAGAAAAAATTTAATTTGATTTATTTTATATTTGACAAATTTTCCAATTTTAAAGTTTTCTTGAGAACAGACAAAATATTTTTTGTAGATAAAACAAATGAACTTATTAAATTTTACAGAAAATCATTAATTTTTGGATGTTAATTTTTTAAATAACACTCATTATAAGTTAAAAAATAAATTTCATATCGAAAAGAATAAATTTTCATTTACATTTTACTTTAAGGAAAACTTTTAAAATAAAATACAAACAGTTAATGTAAAACTTTTTTGAGTGTGTATATATATATATATATATATATATATATATATATATATATATATATATATATATATATATATATATATATATATATATATATATATATATATATATATATATATATATATATATATATATATATATATATATATATATATATATATATATATATATATATATATATATATATATTTTTTTTTTTTTTTTTACTATTTGTCGACAACATCGAGTTATGAAATATTTCCTTCGAGAAAAAACTTTGCAGAATATAAACTGTTTGCGTGACCGGGCTTAAGGGATGTCTTATCTGGCTTATCTGTAAGCTCCTGATTTCGCAATATCGCTATATATTTACATTTTTATTTTATTGTGCTCGTTCATATTCATTTTATTCAAACTTTTTAAAATACTAAATGTAAAACAGCTACAAACTATTTTTAGATTACCCTCGTATTTATGTGCGTATGTTCACCTTTAATGTATAGGTGTTGACTGCTTTACCTTTTCAGGTAGTAAGTCAACTTCTCCTATAAGGAGGCAGATCCATTCGTTCTTTCGTCTGCTTTATAAAATTTCTAACGCCATCTGTTTTATAGTTAATAAAAAGCAATTTTCAATTTTATGATTCAGTTAATTTCTTTTAATATTTTTCCGTTGATTAGTCTTCCATCAAATGTGTTTTGTTGGCAAAAACTTAATTAATTTAATACAAAACGCATTGAACAAATAAATAAATTGGTACTGAACATATTTAAGTATAAATATGTAATTAGTGGTTTTTAATTAAATGGATATGCTATTTTGAATTTGACCTTACCAGTAGTTTTAGAATGAAAGTTAAGCAAATTTTTTATAGCCAGATGTTAGCTTAGATATATAAAGTATCTGCAACTGAATGTATATGAATATGAATAAGCGTGGATATCCGATTTCGAGTTAATTATACCTAATCACATTTTTTGATACTTTTTACATTGACCAAATATTTTATGTTATTTTTAGTAAAACAAATTTTATTGTTTCATGTTATTACCGAAATTTTTGGTCCATGTAGAAAGAATCTAAAAAAATATAATCATCAATAACCAGAAATCGACAAAAATAGGCATCCGCGGTTACTTAAGAAAACCATAGATATTTCCGTTTCTAAATTCTTATATATATCTCATTTTTATTTAAGATTTTTCCAACTACTTTTTAAGAGTCTAAAAACCTCGGCATAATCCTGGACTCCAAGCTTTCGTAAAAACGTAATGGGGGGGGCAGGATGAAAAATCTTTTGTAAAAGATCTTTTGGAAAAATAGGTAAGAGTACACATAAAAATTATCACCAACAAATTTTTAAACCAAAGTTTGTCTTCAATAAAATTTAATTTTCAGTAAATCTTTTACTGAATCAGTGAATTTTTTTTATTTTTATTTATGATGCAAACACCAAAGACAACAACAAAAATTTTTTTGGTGTCGTAAAACACAAACTTAATGGCCACATACACATAAATAATAAGAACAACAATGATAGAAAAATTAATGCGATTGTAACAAGTTTGTTTACTGAAGATTTCTGAGTGAATCAATTCCTTAATATTGTAGCGTAAATTCTAATAAATTTTTTTAGTCTTTAAATAAACATATAGATTTGAACACGTTTAACAAAGTGAAATTTCATAAATGCCTAATGGATGACGATTTTATTATTTAAAAATTAAAATATTTGAAAAAAGTTTTTACTGACTCAGACAAAAAGTTTGTTTAATATATTGCAAAAAGTTCTGTAAATACTTTTGTTTGGTTCAGTAAGCAGGTTTGTTTAGAATTTGTAAGTATTTTTAAGCTAATTGTTTTATAAATTCAGACAAAAATATTGCTTGATATACAAAATCCAGAAAAATTTTTGTTCGGTCTCGCTCAGGCTACCTGATACCTACAGCATTTTCTAGCCAAAGCATTTCTAGCCAAAGATTTCGAATCGAAACTGAGAAAAAATAATTGATAAGCTGGTCTCAGAGACTAGTACTATAGAAATTTTTGTAGATAGTCTGGCCGCAATTTGGGCCCTCAATTCAAAGGTTGTTAAATGGAAGTATGTACTTTCATGCATTCAAACTTTGACTATGCTTGAACGAAATAATGCCAAGATAGTTTAGGTTATAGGGCATGAAGCCGTTCATGGAAACGAAATTGCTGATGAATGCGTCCTTAGACGTTGAGATTAATGAGTGCGCTCTAAGAAAACAGCACTTCCAGCTCAACCTAAATCAGAGCGTTGAGCGTCGCGTTGGCAGCAGGGTACATATTTACAGTATACTATCATCGCTCGGTAGTCGAAATTCGACCACTTAGCCGGTACTTCTTTATATATTATGAACGGGTGCAATTCTTTCTTTAAATTCGTGTTAGTAAAATTAAAGAAAAGAACAACAATAAGTAAAGGGCTTTTCATATTTCGTTTTATTCTTTGTATTCATTTCGCCAAAAAAGTTTTCCAAATTAAAAATTGCGAAAAAGATTGATAATAATAATAAAAATTATACATATATCTGTGGACTTTTGAGAAAACAACTTAAAGCTTAGTCTAGACGATATGTTGAATCAGCATATTTATGGTAAAAAATTTTTTGCCAGTGCAAAATATCGTGTAGACACAAAATTTTTTAACATACGTATGTTTAACCACATATGGCGCCCATTTTTTAACGTTGTCAACAAACGTATGTTCACGATTTTAGCATATCGTGTAGACACCATATTTTTACATCTTAACAAATTTACTACGTATGCTGACAGATATCTTGTTTGTTGAAAAGCGTACGCAAGCTTTTCAGGATATAACAAATTTTATAGCATATAGAATTTATATTGCAGCTCAACTCTCATATTATATGTTAACTATATTGCCTGATTCGGCACGGGACATTACAGTTTCCGGGATGCTATCAATTTCTTGCGTATTTTCGCGACTTATTTGATTTTCGTATTCCTTGCAGTTTAGTAATTTCTTCGGAACAAGTCAAGAATACCAACGCTGTTGAAAATTAAAATAAAAAAATCATGAGGTAATAGCACTTTTTAGACAAACAATATTTGTGAATTTTTTTCGGCGCTCTCGTTTGGTTCCGGAGTTACGGGGCTTAAACATTTTATTTTGAATTGGCCATAACTCCTACAATTCTGCACGGATATAAACGATATGTACACCATTTTAAAGCGCTATAAAATACCTTTCTACTGGTTTATATCCGTTAAGCCAATTTGATATCCGTTAGCCCATTTTGAACCAAATACAGTTTTAAAAATTTTTAACGCGACTTTTTACGTAAATACACCGTAATCTGAAAAAATTACCGATATATCGATACTTAAGCATGTATATAATTTTGTAGAGAACCTTCCAAGTTTTCATTTGATATACTTATTTTCATTATGTATGTCGAATGGCGGTTTCGCTGAGTAAATACTGTTTGAATAACCGGCCTTTAGCCGGGCTTAGGGATTTTCTCCTTTATGTATGTCGAATAGTGGCTTCGCTGAGGAAAAATGTTTCCCCTAGCAAGAAACTTGTTATAAATTTTAGCATATCCTAAACTAAACAGCACTTTTCATATACATGCCAACGCGCACATGGAGATTGCCTCGAAAAGATATATATTTTTTTTGAAGTTGCATATCTTCCGTATTTCATTAGTGATAGGTTTCAAGAAAGTTCTCTATAAATTTATATACATGGTTAAGTACCGTTATATGGGTAAGTTTTTGAGATAACGGTAATTTACGTAGAAAAGTCGGGTTAATTTTTTTTTTTAAATTGCATTTGGCTGACAATGGGTTAATGAATTTCAAAATTTTATATACCAGTAGAAAAGTATTTTAGAGCACTTTAAAATTATATACATATCGATTATCCATGAAGAATTGTAGGAGTTATGGCCAATTCAAAATAAAAGTTGAACCCCGTAACTCCGGAACCAAGAGAGAGCGCCGAAAAAGTTTACAAAAATTGTTTGTCTAAAAAGAGCTATTACCTCATGATTATTATTATTTTTATTTTCAACAGCGTTGGTATTCTTGACTTAAGCCATTTCTTCAACACATTTTAGCAAATTTTCTAATTTTGTGATTAATTTTTCTTCAGAACAATGCTAGTGATATATACATCTATGATATGCATTATATTTTATTTTTAAAAATTTATTTTGCACGAAAAATATTAATTTTACAATAAAAGCGATAATTGATAGAAATAAGTAAGAAAGAGTATCGTAAAATTTATTTGAAGTTTATAAACAAATATTTACACGAACGACTCTGCATATACGAAATTCAACATATCATGTAGACGCAAAAATTGTATGCTAACTGATATTATGTTGACATATCATTTGCAGTTATATGTTGACTTCAAAAAATTTGGTACTTTCAGTATACCGTATAGACGCTTAGCATATTGAATATGCTGTTAGACGCATTTGTTGTTATTTTAAAGCATATTAGTGTTAGCATACATTTGCTGATTCAACATACCGTCTAGACTAAGCTTAAGTGTAATTTTCAAAAATTTCAGGAAAGTCAAAATACCGTTAAAGTGATAAAAAAAATGTAGTGTATGCGCTTTAAGAAAAATGAAAGTTAAGTAAAACTAAATTCATTTTCTTTTTACAAAAAACAAAATTTTGCATTGTTTGCACTTTTCAATAAATATTTGCAATATAATCATTTTTCGAGGAAGTGAAATTATTGTATCATCACTTACGAAGTAAATGATTGCTTTAGAGAAATGCCAAATTGCGACTTTTTAGTAAAAAGTAATAAAATTTATAGAAAAGATAACGCTTTAAGTGATATTGATTACAGTTTCATATTGAATTTTTTCCCCTCTTTGGAATTTTTAAATTCCTTGCTGCCCGGTCGCAAATTAAGAAAAATCGGGATAGGCCAAAATTTTCAAACATTACCATTTTTATTAATCAGCCTGTTCGCAGAATCCAACACGGATTAGTTTAGTGTATTTTTCGCAACAAATCCAGTTGATTGCGTTCATGAATTCTGTTTATAATTGGATTTGCGAAATTTCCGTTGAGAAACGGAATTAATTATTCATGAATTGGAGTTCAGGAACCCTTTCTTTTTTGCATTTAACAGATAGAACAAAATTTTTCCTAGCATCTTATTACTAAATAAACAACTTAGTAAACGATATTATGAATTTTGAATGAAAATAGACAGTTTTTGAACGAAGAAATTTCGTTACGTTTTCATGAACGCATTCACATTCGAATTGTATTGGAATTCCGTTTCCAATCCAATTCCGTTTCGTATTTATGTACTCATAAATAAATTTGTCAAAAGTTCTGACTAATGTAAGAAGTATAACAAATGCTCTTCAATATTTGCTAAATACCCTTAGCCGCCACGTTCGCTTATGTAGAACTTCCCATTAAATGGTCGCACACGATTCGCTACCACATAAAACTGACCGTGTGAAAACACAGGTTGATTTTACAAAATTCCAACTTTTTCAAATGTTTGACCTTGCAATGTATTTATCGTCCTAGCAAAAGCTAGAATTATAGGATATTGAGTTCTTTGAAATTCAAAAGGTAAAAATGGAACCTGTGCAAGCCAACCTTATACGTGGGATTAAAATTCGCGTATTACGTACTGGACCTGTCAAAACTTCGCAATCAATAGAATTATGATCCAAGCGTTTGACTCGCATTCTTGTTCCATTGACTAAAGCTTTAGATGTATTCAAATTTCGAATTAGTAGAACAATACAATTTTCTTTCAAAATTAACTTATGATGCGGCAAACCACTTAAATTTAAGGAATTTAAGAACTCAACCGGATAATTGTTATTTTCATATTGATTATCACAAATAATTTGATCATAACTATGATATAATTTTTGCTCTCCCGGAATGCGATTAACTCCATCATTATTCACCACAGAGCAATCGTCATTGTATATACATATATACATTTATATCTTATGAGATTGTGGAGACTCCGCTGGACAAACAAAATCTGTGTTAAATTTGAAGGTTAAACCCCGGCAAAAAATGTAAATTTCTATTTGAGATTTCGCGTTTGGTATTTTCACGTTTTTTAATGTTGCCGTGGTGGTGTTTGGAGAACTTCTAGGATTTTGGGAATTTTTAAGTCAAAAAGTATATTGTGCATATCTAGAGAAAAATATCTTTTCAATCATATACGTTTCATCCATATATATATATATATATATATATATATATATATATATATATATATATATATATATATATATATATATATATATATATATATATATATATATATATATATATATATATATATATATATATATATATATATATATATATATATATATATATATATATATATATATATATATATATATATATATATATATATATATATATATATATATATATATATATATATATATATATATATATATATATATATATATATATATATATATATATATATATATATATATATATATATATATATATATATATATATATAAATATATAAATATATATATATATATATATATATATATATATATATATATATATATATATATATATATATATATATATATATATATATATATATATATATATATAAGATTCTAAGACAAAAACTTACTTTGAATGTAGTGAAAATACGTACCCCGTTTCTGACGCGATGCTCGACGCTGTCATACAGGTTTGGCTATTAGAACTACGACCAAACAAAGCAACTCCTAACAGTTGGAAGTAGATCGCTTGCACTCCCGGTTGAAATCATTACGAGACACTATACGATCGGACATTTGTCGTAACGTCTAGGCTTTCGCTATGATGGTAAGCTGCTTCGATAAAAAGAAGAATTAGTCCAACATTTTCTCTGTGACTGCCCGGCTGTGCAGGAATGTAGGTTTAGGGATCTAGGCATTCGATTCCTGTATAGCCTGTCTCAGGGATACACCGCTGGCCGCCCTGTTAGGCTTTGTGAAAAGTTCTGGTTAGTTCCATAGTGTTGAAATTCCAGCACTTCGTAGGAATGTGTATGATGTAGATAGACCTCTGCTCATAACATTGGACCTAATAACGAACAAGTATAACCGCTAGCTTGTCGGCTATCCATCTATATTTTATTTGTATTTTTATTTACGCCCTGTACCGCATAACTCCGCCATTTCTTGAACGATTTTAAAATTTTTTATTTAAAAGGAGATGAAAGGTTTGGTATTATAAAAAATTGCAGACGAACACACAATTAGTAGAGGGACACACTATTTGACCTAACGCAAAAATGCGTCCGTTTTGTAATCTGTTCAATGGGATCTTTGTATTGAAGTCGGTTTTTTTGTCAGAGCCATTTCGTCAATATTGCTAGACCAAAAGCTAGTATTTCGTAAAGGTAACAGTATTCAATATAATACCGGACAAGTAGTTTCTATCGACTAAACTCTAATCTTTTTTTATGTAGTATTTTATGTAGCAATATTAGTGTTTTTTATATTCATACACAAGTACACAAATATGTAAATATATATAAAATTTATTTGAAAGAATGTCCTTCAGTCAGACTTTTAATATAAAATCGATTTCAAGTTTAAGGAGATACTTTATTATAATTTACTTATTTTGCTTATTAAAAAAGACATTTTTACTAACATAAAACAGAGTTTGAGTAAACTTATTAAAATTTCTTACTGAGAACTAGGGATGGGCTAGTGAAAAAAATATATCGATATATTTTTAAATACCGATCGCCATCGATATATATATCGAATAAAAATATCGAAATATCGATATTTTTTCAACAATGATAATTTATACGTAGTCCCCAAATTTGTTTAAAAATAAAACAAAAAAAGTAACTTTCTTATAAACAATTAAGCTGGAAAGTTAATTTCCAAGACCCTTACTGTTCCACCAATATTTCATAGAACATCCATCAACAAAATTACACTCAAAGAATGATAATGTTTCGAATAGACAAAATAAAACAAAAGATTTTGTTAATAATATTCTATTTGATGAAGACTCTGCCGAAATGTTTTTAAAAACTGCAGGAAAAACAAAACCAAAGCTAAAAAATTATCGAATTTGATACTGTCGATATATTTGGAAAAATATCGATATATCGAAATTAAAAGTATCGACGATATATATCGATATAATTTTAAGAAAATATCGATATATCGATATTTTTTGCCCATCCTTATTGAGAACAATGCATATCCGTGGGAATGGTTATAATAAAACTCAATACACAATTGACGTCATGTCTAGTAAAATCACTTTCTATAAGCGAAACGTAATGCAATTTGCTATGAAATCAAAAGAACAATAGATGAATCAAAAAATATTCGTATAAAAAATAGCACAACTTAATCTTTTCATGCAGATGGAGTACAGCTAGTAGTATGTTTCCATCGGCATGATTTCGACAAATCATGGTGATTTGAGCAAATCATGTTGATTTATACATGATTTACCATACATTTTACATAGGACCAAATTACCTCAAAGTAGGTGATTTATTTTAAATTATGTCGAAAATACTATTTTTCGAACTGGATTTATCTATACAACCCTGCGTTGCTTTTATAATTACAAACTCAATCCCTGGGACATCCATCAATTGTGATTGACAATTTCGAAAATATGACATTAAAGAATATTTAATTAATTATAAATGTCAAGCTATATGTATATGGAAAAAATTCAATTACAGCTGCTGCGCACACCTTATAAAGTAAGTGGATCATTTGACAATGAAAATTCGAACACCAAATCACTCACAAGCTCGGTGGAAACACCTCGAAGTAGTTTACCTAAACCTACGTAATTTAAAGTTGATGGAAACATACTATAACATACTCCATCCAGGTATGGAAAATGGGGTTTTATTTTGTACCAATTACAAACATGGGATGTACTTTTTAGGGTTCCGTTACACCAAAAGTGTAAAGGAGCCCTATTGTTTTCGCTACGCTGTCCGTCTGTCAGTCTGTCACAGGCTGTTTTCTCGGGAACCCTAAGAGCTACGGACCTGAAATTTTCACAGAATATGTAAAACTTTGACCACTACAACAACAAATATATGACAGGTAAAAATTAAAGGATGTTCTAAAGCGAGCAACGAAAAATTTTAAAATACTAATGTAATATGCAGACACTTATATATAGACACTTTAAATTTTCAAAGTTCGTGCTAATTGGTGTAGTCTGTAGAATAGACTACACCAATTAACACCGATATTTAAAACAATAATTCTATGTAATTTTACTATGTAATTTAGGCCATTTGCTGTTTCTTGGAAACAGTAAGAGGTCAAATCTTGAAATTTTAAAAAACGCTAAAACTAAAAAAATCCAAAGTTAAACAAATTTCAAAACGAAAAAAACGCCAAAATGAAAAAAGCGCTTAAAGGAAAAAGCACCAAAATTAAAAAAAATCGCTAAAACGCAAAATATCACCAAAACTAAAAAGATTGCCAAAAACTAAAAAACGCCAAAAACCGAAAAAAGCACCAAAACTGAAAAAAGCGCCAGAACTAAAAAATCGCTAAAACTAAAAATAGCGTCAAAAAGCTACTATACTGCAAATTTTAAATTATGTACATATTTATAAAAAAACGTTACTTAAATTAACTTTTTGGCATCTTAAAAAACTTTCAAAAAAGGAAAAACTTGACAAAGATTTGAAAAAAGCAGAACAAAAATTTTCCACATTTTTGAAGAAAAAACCATAGTTTTCATTTACATATATGTATTAGCTTAACTTCTTGAGAAGATTTTGGTTTTTTCATGAAAAAAACCGCAACGTGGAAAAATAATTATCTTTAGTCATTGCAAGTAATGTTTCTGAATTTACCCAGTAGCTTCAGAGATATTGCAGAACTTGTGCCGAAAACAAATTTTAAAAACTCCTTTTTTTAACAAACTTTTTTAACAACTTTATATTCCAAGCAAAATGTGCCATATTACATTAAAATTGCTTGTCAACTTTTGATTTTAAGTGAGGAAACTCAATTGATATAACCACGATTTTCATAAAACAGTAATAGGACTGCAACTCTAACTGCCCTGAATTGCGCCCAATAGACAAAGTTCGAATCATGTTGCCAAGAGAGTTGATGGAGTAGGTGCTTAAAATCTGATGGCGGATCAGAGAGCGAAATTTTATCTAAAAACGAATTGTAATGGTTTTAATTATTTGTGTTTTGAAGTAACTTTAACAATTTGCTTTACTTAATTTATTTTTGGTACTATTAATTTTTAAGTTATTAACAAAATAAAATGTAAAATTTTTTTCCTTTCCAACATTTATAATAAAAATGATTTTTTTTAAACTGTACCAAATAATTCGTGGTAGTACTAAGGTACCAACAAGGCCCAGAAAAGTAGAATTGTATCATGATTTCCATCCCTGACTCCGTTCATAAAAGAGTTTGGTGTTAAAAATAACGTGTTTTTCATGTTTCTTTTCTGCAAAACGTGTATGTTTCAAGAAAGAGAATCCTCTTAATTGAAGGGGACGAATTTTATTGTCTACACTTTTATGTTTTTATTTTTCTTTTTTTATTGCCATAAATCACAATACTGCATAATAATTTGATTGTCGTTTAATGGCATTAACGTTTTTCATAGAAGATTTTGCTAACTTTATTAAAACGTGATGGATTACGATGTAATAATGAAAGGGAATGATAAATAAAAAGCAGAGGAATATGAGATCATTGAACTTTTGGAAAATTATCGTGAAAAGATACCCTGCAGGATATGCGATTAGTGAAATTGTAGTGATTTACTAGTGACATTGTCAGTAGTACTACTGACATTTAATATTAGCTTGTCATTGAAAATACACTAGTAGACTAAAGCACTACTGACTAAGTAGTTCTTTTGGCACCACATGGCGACATTGGCACCAAAGATTCACTAGTAAATTTTAGGGCTCTAGTCTACAATATTGATATTTCCTCGCTCGATGCCGAGAGGGAAATTGTACTGATTTACTACTGACATTGTCAATACAGTAAAATTCATTTATAGTCCACTGCCTCATTTGCACCCTTTTTGTGGACTATAAGGCGAATTGGACTATATCTTAATTTTGATATAAGCCAATTTGTGGCTTATTTCTTTTAACAAAGAAAAATAAAAATAACGTTAATTCAAAAATATTGCAATTAAGATTGCTAAAATAAAAACAATTTCTACTTCAATATCAGTAATATTTTCATAAAATTATGATTACAAAATATATTATTTTTCAATTTTGTATTTTGGATTATATCTTCCATAACTTGCATATGCGCATTTCCACAGGAAAGTCCACTTTCTGTCACGTTCGACACTAAGAAAGTAAGCTTGTTTTTCAGAACCATGTGGTTCAATTTTTCCTAAAATTTTACTAACTGTAGAGCTACTTACGGACTACACAAACATGCGAAGAAGTATAAAAAATCTTACGTTGCTTTGAAAAGATCAATATAATTGCTTGTGGTCGAACGTGACGGAAAGTAGACTTTCCTGCGGAAATACCCATATATATAAGATATTTTTAACCAAATCTTGGTGGGGTATAAGCGAAAATGGACTATAGGACTAATGAACTAAATAAAAAATATTTTGCAGGTATCTTACTTATAGATGACAGAAAAGCTAACATTTTCGAATATATCGCTAGTGCTACTATAAGCGGTGTGGATTATAAGCGAATTATACTGTACTACTACTGACCAAATGTACCCTAGCCAATGTAGTCGCCTATTGAAATATAACATATGATTGTCATTGAAAATCTACGAATAGACTTTAGCGCTATTGACGTGATACTTATTTTACGAACATAAGAACCAAAGATTCACTAGTACATTTTAGCGACCGGCGTTTACAATTTTGTAAGGGTTGGGGCAATACAATTAAACACATACTTATATAGTTTTTAAATATTCAATCAAATAAGATATTTTTAAATTAAACCTTTAACAATATGTCAATGTCATAATTTTAGTTTAGATAAAATTTATAAGCTATTTAATTAGTTTGGCTTAAGTTCATTTTTAATTTAATCTTTCGATCAAATTATTTTTTATTTAAGAAAGAAATTCTAAAGTATGTGAATATTGAACATTCAAAGAAAAATTTGGATGTACGGAGGGTTGAACTGACAGCTGTTTCGTGACCACCAAGTCCACTCGTCAGAGTCCCCTACCTACACCACCACTGACAGTGGCAACGACACTGTAGCGAAAATCCTACTAATTTTAGTTAGCTCAATTAACAGACTGTCGGCATCTTGTGGCGAGTCGCACCTATTAATTAACTTTTTCTAAATGTTCGCAACTTCACTAACTGTCCCTTCCTAGAATGCTCAACTATTCTAAGCTTTTTCATTTCAGTCTTACCAGCGTGGAATACCATCGATATTCTCAATGCTGGGATTTTTTGAATGTTTATTTTGCGCAAGTTTTTGGAATAGTACACATTCATGTTTTAGCTAAGTGCCTTCAGAGTTGTAATAATTGAGTAATGAATTTTTAGTCGAACTGTATGGTTTTTATCCAAAGTTATTTAATTAGTTTGGCTTAAGTTCATTTTTAATGAACTTATTTTCATTTTTATGTGTAGGTAGGGGACTCCAACAACTGGACTTGGTGGTCACGAAACAGCTGTCAGTTCAACCTTCCGTACATCCAAATTTTTCTTTGAATGTTCAATATTCACATACTTTAGAATTTCTTTCTTAAATAAAAAATAACTTGATCGAAAGATTAAATTAAAAATGAACTTAGGCCAAACTAATTAAATAACTTTGGATAAAAACCATACAGTTCAAATGCATTACTCAATTATTAAAATTTATAAGCCTATGCTTATTTTTCAAAATTATTTACATATTTGTGAATTCTCAAATGGTTTTTGAAAGTTTGTACATAAGATAAAGGGTTTGTAACTGTTCAAAATTGTGTTTGAAGTCTACTGATGATTTGGCAAAGCACCAATGAAATGGTGAAATGTAGAATATCATCTATTTTAAATTATTTAGACCGAAATATTTTTGAAATTTATATACCTTTTTCGATTGCAGCTTAAAACATATCAATTGAAATTAAAAAATTTCCATTCGAAATTAAAAAAACTATCAACTCAGTTAAAAAAATATCAATTCATTAAAAAAAAATATCTATTAAAATTCAAAAAATATCAATTGAAACTCAAAATTCTTATTTGAAATTAAAAAATTCCCTTTGCAATTCAAAAATTGCATTTTAAATTCAAAAATTGAAAAAATATATATATATTTTCAGTCAAAAATTATATTATTCTACTAAAAACATTTGTTTAAAATTGAAATAGTCAATCAGAAGCGGCAGCGGCTAGCCGCCAATCGGCTTAAAATTCTGCTCTTGACTGCACACACAGAAAAATGTAAATGTAAAATCGTCGAAAACCAGGCTAATTTAACATTTTTCGGTAGTGATTTTGCTTCGTAGGTGTTAATGTTAATGTTAATGTTAATTCAACATGATTTAAAATAATCTTTAAAGAACATTTATCCTTTTGAATTAACTATATTTCATATTGATTTAACATTGCACTATAGGTATATCAAAATAAAGTTGATACTGAAATAATACGAAAAATCATGTTGAATCAAAGTTATTTCGAATTGAAACCACGTGAATTTTATATTGGAACAACACAAAGAATCATGTTGAATCAAAGTTATTCAAGTAGAAATAACGTGAATTTGATATTGAAACAACACGAAGAATCATGTTGAATTAAAGTTATATCAAGCTGAAGCAACATGACTTTAATGTAGCTATTCTATTAATTATTTAACTTGCGGTATATGTATTAGCATAGGCATCAGAAAACTTTGTGCTGTATTTGGCTGCCCCAGCAAAGATTTGAGCTCGTGCCACCTGTACCCAAAACAGCTTCAAACTTTACTTTAGCGATACAATAAATAAATACCATCGTATGTAAAATGAATTTCATTTTGATTCAACGTAAATTAAATGATTATTTAACATAGAACTTATTGGAAATTAAAGTTATAGTCATGTTGATTTAAAATTAAATGTAACGCTAATAACAAAGTTGTTTTAACGGCGAAAAATTTTAAATCAAAGAGATTTAAGGTTAGATTAATAATTTTCCGTTTAAAATTAATATTGAACAATGGTAAATTTAAACCAGCAGCAGTAAATTTTTGCTGGTACATAATTGGTCACACAACTAAGCACAACTGTGAATTGTAGCAATGAACAAATTATTTCTTATATGATTTCCAATCAAAATTGCATCATGTTGATTTTACACTCCTTTTTTTCTCTGTGCACAGCATAATAAAAAAAAAGAAAACAAACTATTTACGCTTTCGTTGACAATGTCACCAGAAATACACTAGAACTGTTGTCTCTAAAAGGAAAGTTGCTGACATATTAACTAGTGCAATTGTCGCTAGAGAAAAGAGTGTTATTTCATTTTGTCTAGGACTATGTTCAACCCAGCCCCCCCCCCACCCCTCCCAAAAAAATATCGCATAGCTCCTCCATTTATGGACCCATTTTCAAATTTCTTTTTTTGTACGAAAGGCTTTGCCTGCAGTTTGGTCCTATAATTTTTTTCCAAAATCGGTGGGGCAATTTTTTCATAAATGCTATGAATCTAACATGATCTTTTTTTTCAAAATTATTTTCATTCCAGCTAGGAACTTTTACATAAATTAATTCATATTTTCTTTAAAAATTATTTTTAAAAACTCAGTATTGAACTTGTATAGTCTGTTGTACTAGGCACAACTCTTTCCTTTCTGCCAAACAGACTATTTGGAATTAATTGTATTTTTACTTTATATAATTAGAAAAGCATTTTAGAATTTGTTGACAAAAAAGTTGAAAATTTTTTTCAAAGCAACTTTGATTTCATAAATTTATTTATTAAAAACAAAATTCATACAGCGTATGAAATAATTCCTGTTTTTTATTTATAAATTAATAAAATATATGAATAATAGACTATGAACTTTTTTCATACTATTTATGCTCAAACTTTTTTCTGTGTACTACTTTTCCTATGACTTTATAATTTCATTGTTTTTATAAAAATAAATTAATTTTAATATTGGATTTCAATCTTTTAATAAATCTTGCGCAAAGAAGTAAGAACTGGGACGGACAGACCAGCAAAATAAAAATTCCGGTTGGAATTTTACAAGACAAAACTTTTTTTGTATCAATAACAACTAAATATTGAGCAAACACATTATTTCTAAGGGTGTTTTTTAGTTTCTACATTTCTTTTAATTATTTTACTGCAAAAATGTTTACTTTTCCACAAAATAACTAAACAATTTCACTAGAGCTGTAAAATTATTGAGTATTTGGGTACTGAGTACTCAATACCGGTCGTTTTTTGAGTACTCGATACTAAAAAGTATATTTCAATGCAAAAAAGTTAATAAACTATAATTTTTACGTATAAGATTGCAGTTTATGATTTTTTATATTACGTCTTCCCGTTGAGATGAAGAGAAAAATCTACATTACATTTTTCTTATTCTGAGAGAGAACATGTTATCTCTAAATTAATCACAGTTGTAGACGCTAAGTAACAGTCATCATCAGGGTTGTCAGATTTTTTCCGACCTATTTCGCAAATTGATTTTAAAAATCGCCAAAATAAATTTTATGTAGTTTTTCTTAATACATATTTGATAATAAATTATTTTTTAAATAATACTTCTTTTAATATATATTTTTATAAAATAATCGTATAAAAACTTAGCAGAAAACCGCCAAAAGTAGAAATAAAATCGCCAAAAATTATTTCTTGTAAATTTTTCTCATCCAAATTCAAAACCCATTAATGACTATAACTAATATAAGAAAAATCATCAAAACCACATTGTTTCAATTTATTGTAGACGAGTTTCGGGGGGATTTATTTTTTAAAATACTCTTTCAATAAACTCATTTTCCTGAATTAGAAAAATTTTTAAGTTAAATTTTATTAAAAAATAGCCATAAAAATCGCCAACAAATTTATTTATCGCCAGAAAAATCGCCATGTCGCCAAATCAAAAACTTAGACGTAAAACAAGCTGAAAAATCGCCACGTATGGCGAGAAATCGCCATATCTGACAGCCCTGGTCATCATTTAGACATCTTTCAGATCTCATCAAAATGACTTCTACAAAAGGTTGTCAAAAGACAACATTTCACTGAGTTCTAAAAGATGAAATTTTTCAGTACAGCAAATTTTCTTAGATTAACAAAGTTAAGCTAATGCCATTTAGCCGGCTTAGCTAATTTTCCCGGCTTAGCTGTTTTAGCCGATGTTTTTTAGTTTTGGCAGTTTCTTTTGTTCTGACCACTTTTTTCGCGTTTTGGCGATTTTTTTAGTTTTGGTGATTTTTTGGGTCTTAGCGATTTGTGTTTGTTGTTGTAGCAGCCAAAGTTTTACATATTATGTGAAAATTTCAGGTCCGTAGCTCTTACGATTTTCAAGAAAACGGCCAGTGACAGACAGACAGACGGACAGCGTAACGAAAACAATAGGGTTCCTTGATACTTTTCGTGTACGGAACTCTAAAAACATACGGTGCTATAGGGCACCGGGTAGGAACGAAGCTTCTATCGCCTTCAGCCTACCACCTGTCGCCTTCACAAGGCATACTTAGGCCTGTCGGCTTCGGTCTCTCACCTTTGGCTGGTCACCTGCCGATCGTATACGGCGAATCACATTCGGTCGGTCAACATCAGACGGTCATGTTCTGCCGGTCATATATTATGTTGTTATTTATTATAAATCGTCAAACAACAGAAACAAAATTAGCTGTTTAGCTAAACCAGCTAAGCCGGCTAAAACAGTTAAGCTGATTATTTCAGCTAAGCTGGTTAAGCCGGCTAAACCACCTAAGCCGGCTAAATCAGCTAAGCCGGCTAAATCAGTTAATTTGGCTAAGCCAGCTAAGCCGGTTAACCGGCTAATTTTTTTAGCTAACTATTTTAGCTGGCTTGGCCGGCTAAATTGTACAGCCATATTTTTCAGATAACATTACGACATCTTTTTGACATTGATGCCGGACGGAAACCTAATCTTTTCTTTGCAAATGAGGATGATTCGCTCTATAAATATAATGAATAATTTTTACAACAATGGTCGAAATACAGAAATTTTGAAGGATACAAATTGATTTTATACCGATGCGTGCTCCATAATATGCTCCGAATTTCTCTAAATTCAAAAAAGTAAACTTGAATTTTGTGTTGAAAATTACGCAATAGCATACTATTACAGGCCTTTTCTGTATTCCATGCGTAATGGAAATGTTAGGAATTATCAAAGCATCGTTGTTGTAAATATTAAATAACAACAATGCTTTTCCGTTCGCATGGAGTACAGAACAGGCCATTTCTATTTTATTGATTTTGAAGTTTTCTTGTTTTATTCGAATAAAATCAAATATTTGCCAGAAAATACGGGTAAATTATGAAAAGTAAACACGTCATAGAGAAGTCCTAGTTAAAAAAGAACTTTTAAAATTTTAGCATTATTTTTTAGCAATTTAAATTTTGTTTTAGCTTTATTTTATGATTATTTCAGATTTAACACCCACCCCTCTGGAGCGTTACGTAATATGTGAATAGCCCCTAAGCCCAAATCAGTGCTCATTAAGGTATTCATTTAATCGGGTTTCTGCCTTAATCGGTTAATCGCTTGATTAATTAATCGAGGTTTTGGCTTAATCGGTTAATTGCGGTATTAACCTGTTAACCGATTAATGAAGTTTTTTCATAAATCAAGTAATTTTAGCAAATAAAATTGCATAAATTATCTATTATTTTGAATTTAATAGTTAAAAAAACAATAACATAACAAACATAACAATTCTTGAACTTAATCAAGCAACAAAAATCATAAATATGTATTCATTTAAAAAAAACAAGTTTGTGAGATCATTATATCAGTTATTTCAATAGTTTAAGGACATCTTCTAAAACAATAATTTCTTTAGTTTTGATAAAACTTGAAAAACTTGAAAAAATCCTTTCATTTATCGTAGATGTTGAAGAAATCGAAAGCAATCCATAATACAGAACATCTAGTTTCTCAGTAATTTTCCTGGATTTCTCTAAACTTATAAAACTAGAGTCCTGTTTTAATTTTTTTTTCAAATTCTTAACACTTCTAATTGTTTCGGTTAATTCTGTTAAAACATTTCTTGTATTACTATCGATAGTTTCTTCTGTTGTAAAGTCATCATCAAATTTATGCTGTGTTATCATATCGTGAGTTTTTTACGATATGACAATACTGCAATAAGACAACACTGTGTATGGCTATCTTACACGCAGTTTACATTGGGAAACATTTGTCGTCGAACATTTTCTTTTGCGTGAGAGTGATGAAATAGATATATATACCACTTGTATCTCGCTCTTTTGCACTGAAAATTTAAGTTTTTGGGAAACAATGTTTCCCAGTGTAAAGGTGGAGGTACATACCACGCGTTACGCAGCAACGCTTTTTTTACTTTTCGAACTTTTAACGCTTTAAGAATGGCAAGTTACACACCACGCTTTTGATGCTCTTCTGCTTATACGATTTCAAGCCTTGGCCGGCTATATTTTGTCTTGCCTTTAAGTTTTATTTTTCTTTATATATTTAATGCAGCTTTCATACATTTTTTAATAAAAAAATTTATTTCTAATAATTTATTTCCATTAAACAAACATTTTAGCATATGAATCTGGCATCACTACCTGTCATTTTTTAAACGACGCGTGAAAGTTGAAGAATGTTAAACTTTTTGTGAGTTACACGCGCTGCAAACTTCTCTTTGTATCTTGCCTTATGGAAACACACTATTTCAACTTTTTTGACAGAAGTCTGTAACGCATTAGCGTATTTAACGCATGCTATGACCTTCACCTTAAATCAGCACTTATGCTATAAACACATTCGCCACAGCAGGCTACACGGCTACACGACTACAAATGCTGTTGGCAGCAATCGTCGTCGGGTAGTCAGCTACTTAATTATTTTGAACGCGGCAGCTACATCGTAACCAGCTGACATGTTGTTATTGCAGTACATATTTCAGTGGTGCCACTTTCAACAGCTTTACTTGTATAAAAAACCCCTAATTCAAAATGTTCTTACATCTTGCAAAATGTAAAAACAAATCAATTTATTTCTTTAAAACCTATTGATTGTTATGGCACTTTTCATACTTAAATTTTTTATGTTTTTTTCTGTTTAATAAAATAGGATATTGACTTAAGTCAATTATACCAACATCGTTGAAAATTAAAAAAAAACTTATGAGGCAGTAGCTTTTTTTAACCTTATAATTTTAGTGTAATTTTTTTTTTGTCTCTTTTGGCTCCGGAGTTACGCGGTTCATATGGATATCACTTTAAACTTATCTAAAATACCTTTCTACTGGTATACAAATTTTTAAAAACAATTAACCCATTCCGAGTGAAATGCAATTTAAAAATTTGTTTATCTGACTTTTCAGGCAACGGTACATATGCATAGTTCATATATACTATACATTTGTATAGTTTTATAGAGAACTTTCCATGCTTTTATTGGTGTATAGTTGAAAGATGTCACCTATGAAATACTTAAGCTATGGTACTTTAAAGATGAGTTTAAGAGTAAAATTTATTTTCAAAGTGCCATAACTGATGAATTTCATCGATGATAGCTTTCAAGTATACATCAAATGAAAGTTTGGAATGCTTTCTATTAAACTAAATACATATTTAAGTACGATTGTATCGGCCAGTTCTTAAGATAATGGTGCATTTACGTGAGAAGTCATATAAAAAATGTTTTAAATTCCATTTTGCTCGCAATGTGTTAATGGATTTAAAAATTGTATATACCAGTAGAAAGGTGTTTTAAAGCATTTTGAAATTGTATACGCGGACTATTCGCAAATAAAAATATTTGCAAATAGGCAAGGTATATTGAACAGCTGTTTTAGTAAATTTGAGAATGTGTGCGTCACACAGGCAATAGATTTTGACACATGTCTGGGAGTTTTCTATCAACAACGGGCATGTGTTAGTAAATTTGAGAGAGCTTATGAATGTGTGCGACTCACAGTTGATGGATTTGACATATTTCTGGGGTATTTCTACCAACAAAATACATGTGTTTTTTGGTGTTGTATTTGTTTTAGTTATGGTGGTACCTGTAATGAATATGCCTTGCAAATAAGTTAATTCACTGTTTATATGGCATATCAAAATACAAAAACTTGGTAGCACTTTTATAGAAGACGTTTGTATTTTACAAAAAAAAATAGTTGAAATGTATAAAGGAACAAACAATTATTTTTTTTAATTGTCATTATTTTCTTCTATCAATATTTTTCGCGAAATATTTTTCTATTTATTGCTTTTTATTAACAAAGCGGTGCAGCCAGCACCAATCATTTTATTTGCAAATAGTGCGTTAATCGTGAATAGTTTTCGTAAGTTAATAAGTCACAATAAAACAATTATATGGCAATAATTTACAGTTTTATTTGCATATAACCAGTGCGTATAAACGTAGTATATATCGTTTAAATCCGTTCTATATTGTAGGACTTATGATCAATAATATATTAAAGTTTTGAACCCCGTAACTCCGGAATCAGGAGAGAGCACCGAAATAAATTATAGTAAGATTTTTAGGTTAAAAAGGGCTATTACCCTGTGATTTTTTTAATTTTCAATGAAGTTGGTATTTCTGACTTAAGTCAATATATATAACAAAACAAATAGTTTATTTATTTAAAAATACTTGATGCATATATATTATAACATTTAAATTTTGTAATTTTCTTTTATATTTTTCAATAAAAAATATTTCTAATCACTAATTTGCTTTACATATTTTGTTATACTGTCAACACTGTTTTTGTTTTGTAGCCAACAAAAATAGAAATTAGTTTAATTTGACTACACCACAGAAGTAGCATGGACAACAACCTGCAGTAATGTAGCCGTGCAGTCGTGAAAATAGTCATTTTCATATACACACATGTATTCTATTTTTGACAGGTTGTAGTCGGTAGCCTGCTGTGGCGAATGTGTTTAATGCATTAGTGTTGCTATAGCGTAAAAAACTTACGATATAACAACACAGTATGTCATATCGTTTGTTGTCATATCGTAAAAAAGAGCTAAAAATGGCATCACTGCTGTATTTTAAATCACTGTTGCTAGAAGGAAATATTCCTGAGTGGAGGTATAAAATAATTGAATTCGTCTCTCGTTAAATCTGATCCTTAGATTTTTAATTAAATCATTGGCAACAGTATTATTAGATTTCAGAAAACTATTAAATAAAAGCTTCATACATAATTCCCTCAAGTTTAATCAGAGTAGCAGAGTCTTTAATAAAAAGATTTAAATGTTTCACTTAAGTTAAAATCACTGAACACACTTATTTGTTTGTATGAAAAGTAATTTCTAAACACATACATATTGTATATGAGACGAAACAAATAATTAAACACACAAAAAATACGTTATAATACTACAAAATACGATAAAGTTTGTTACGTCGGTTAATCGGTTAATCGACTGAAATTAATCGGCTTAACCGTTAATCGAAAAAAACCAATTTTAAATTAACCGGTCAGTTAATCGGGTAGTAATTAACCGGTTAACCGATTAACGATTAACCGAATGAATACCCTAGTGCTCATTCGCTTAGAATGCGAATGAACGTCGTCTTTCGACATCGATGAACAGGCAGTATATTTCTCTTTTATAAATATGTAAGTAAACGTTTTCTGTAGGTTGAAAAGATTTAATAAAAAAATTAATTAACCCCCGTATCTCATGAATAAACCCTCTAAATGTCGCATTTGAAAGCATTTTCGAACGATTATAACAACAATTAATATCCATCAATAACACTAGTTCACAAAAAAATGTACCTCAACAATTAGATGTTTTTTAAGCTAAATTGGGGCTGTTGAACACGAATATGGCATTAATTTATTTTTCTTAAGAACCGTTTTCGAGATATTCGCGAAAAAATATTTCCAAAAATCTTGAGTACTGTGTACTTGAATTGAGCAAATTGTTGCATAGATAAGTTTTTCCTCTTTCAGTTCATATTTATACTGTGTTGATCAGATAAAAATTCACTGAATTGCAAGCCTTTATATTTGAAAAAAAATTTTCTTTTTTGCGTTTTTTCAAAATTCACCATTTTGAAATGCTCCAAAAAATGCAAACAAAAAATTTAAAATTTTTGCTTTGACCCATATCTTAAATAAAATTTTGTTCCCAGCGTACAAATAGTAAAATTGCTAACGCTTGTCATTTCTCTGTTTCTCACTCGATTCCAAAATTTTTTTGTGTCCTTAAATACCTTGTAAGGTTCTAAAAAAAAGTCTTTGGTTAAACAAATATCTTGTATAGTTAGTGAGGTATACTCAGTTTAATATTAAAATTTCTTAATTTTTCAAATCCTTGGTCCAGTACATTTAAGATATCGGATTCAAATAACAACGGATTGTCACTTGTTTTGCCGTAAGTCTTTCATAAAAATTTTAATTATAAAAATCTGAATACAGTGTTGAAAACTACAAATATGTAATTCTGGACACTTTGATATGCGATATGTCGACCTTTCTTTTTCAAACGAGTAAAAGTAATGGAATTGAAGCAAAAACTCGTACTGACCTGAGGACCAATGAATGAAAATTAATATTTTAATGTGTTCACTAAATATGTTGTAACTTTCTCATATTTGGTCCGATGTAACTAATTTTACGCTTGCTATATTTGAAACAAAATTTTCTTTAAGATGTGGGTCTAAAATAAATTTAAAAAAATGTATGTTGCCTTACTGGAGCGACTTAAAATTGTAAATTTAAAAAAAAAAACATGGAAAAAATTAAGTTTTTTCAAATCTAAAGACCTGTAACTCATTGAAGTTTGATCCGATCAACACATTTTGAATATGGGCTGAAAGAGCAAAAACATATCTCGAAAGCGTTTCTTAAGAAAAATAAATGAATGCCATATTCGTGCTCAGTGACCCGAAATTAGCTTAGAAAACATTTCATTTTTGAGGTGATCGCAAAAAGTTGAAAATTTGTGAACTAGTGTAACCAAACAACCGAATTAATATCAAAGACATGTTATGTTGCTTATATTCACATTATTTTTGATAGGAGTTTAATGACATCACTGCTTAATTTTAAGTATATTAACACCTACAAGTTTAGTTTAAACGCTTAAATGAATGCCATATTCGTGCTCAGTTACCCCAAATTAGCTTAGAAAACATTTCATTTTTGAGGCGATCGCAAAAAGTTGAAAATTTGTGAACTAGTGTAACCAAACAACCGAATTAATATCAAAGACATGTTATGTTGCTTATATTCACATTGCTTTTGATAGGAGTTTAATAAGATCACTGCTTAATTTTAAATATATTAACACCTACAAGTATAGTTTAAACGCTTACCGCTTCAGTACCATAAAAGATTTAAAGTGGCTGCTAGACGAATCAATATTTTAGCTTCAATATATGTGCTTGTGTGCTTTTGTTATGAAAATCAAAAGCATTTTGATATTCTTCAATATTTACCCTCCGTATATGTGTACCAATTTTTTGTAAACAAACGCACACAAACACATATATTGAAGCAGATTATTGATGTGTTTAGCAGCCACTTAACTGAAACAAAATATGAGTATTAAGGTCCGATTTTTTAAATACAAACGCTTTTGCCGTTTTGAAAATTGTTTGGAAAAAATATTTTGAATCTTATTTGCGGTACTTTTCATACAAATTTGAAACGTTTAGAAATAAAACTTTTTACAAAATCTACCTATTATTTTAACGACTTATTTTTCCAGTGTACGAAAATTGAGTTTTGACTGGTTGTTGAATCAGCTTGAAAAACGACAAAATATTTAAAGCTAGATGGCAGCACGATCCTACAAAAATTGACCAGAGCTGTCAGATTTCTTTTAGCCTTTTTCGCCAAAGTCAATGTCAAAAATCGCCAAAATCGTCATATTGGGTTTTGCTTATTTTTTGCCAACAATAAGTATGTATATTGATGTTACGAATATCAATTTTTAATATTTGCGAATACGAATATCTGAAACAATATTCGCCGAATTGGAATACGAATACGAATATTCAATATAAATAGTTAGTACAAATTAATATTTCAAATTTAATTGAAAAAAATCTAACATTTGCGTCAATAACAATAAATTAAGAAAAACTGTCACAATACTATAGGAATTTAACATTATTATGATATTCCGATGACGGAATTTGAAATTATTAACTAAGCTCCTGAGTGCCACTTTTTTAAATTTTTGGTGGAAAGTAAATAAGGGAAAATACGAGCTTCTTTTTCGTATACCCATGCAATATTTAGTGACATCAGCGGCGAGTGTTCCGAGCGAGCGAATGTTAAGTGGTACGGAGCTTATTTACACTTTAAGTTCAACATTCCTCTACTGAGCTTTGAGTATTACGTTAACATGATTAAAAAATTAATTTAACAGGACTTTACTTTTTAAATACCATGTCGTTGTGAAATATATTTTGTTTCTTTTTTCTTTACTAAAAGAAGATTATTGTTTTGCGTTATAGAAAATTTTTTTTTTTAATTTTTTGTTTAATTTTTAGTATTTTTTATGTATTATTTTTTGGAACGTATTCACAAAATATTCGTGAAATATTCGCTTGAATTTGACGAATACGAATATCATGAAAGAGGCGAATATTCGGCGATTCGAATACGAATACGAATATTCGTAATATCGCTAATACATACATACATAGGGCTTTTGTCAAACGGTAGAAAAGTACTATGATAAAAAAATATATGCCTGTGGGGAAAAAACTTCATGTTTCTGCTGTGCCAAATTATATCTAATTTGACAATATAATATTTTGACGTCTGTAAAAACATTCATGTTTCAGCTGTGTGAAATGATACCTTTTTTGACAATATAAAAGTTTGCGGCGGCGAAGCAGAGAAATTTAATACAAGCCGCTAGCTACTAACATATTTTTAAAGGAACATATTTGTACATATTCGACAAAATTCTCTGCTAAAATAAACAATGCATTTTTCACAGTCTAACTACAGCCAAGAGCCGCAAAAATCGATGTATTGGGCGACGGCTCGAATTTCCAAAAACGACGACGGTGGTTTAACCTTGTTTTATGATACCATGCTTCTAATTTCTGTTTCTCAACAATTTCTCTTCGGTGTCAAAAATTCTACTAGCCCCCAGGGCTAGTGAAATTTCATTCACCTCAGAAATTCTACTAGCCCCCAGGGCTAGTGAAATTTCATTCACCTCAGAAGTGTCAAAAATTTACTTACAATAGTACATTGCTACCGTTTGGCACCAGGGATGGCAAATTAAATTTTAGAATTGTACCAATTGATGTCCAAAATTTTACTTTTTTGGAACTAATTGTACTAAAACAGATTTTTTAAATCAGAAACGTGTATTAAGTACATAAAATATATCACTCTTCAATACATACATACTTATATAGTACTATCTGTGGCAAAAAGGAAAGTGTGCTTAAGTCGGATTTAGGAATTACAATTTCTAATCGAAAAAACTCATTAATTTTGATATACTAGATATTGGAAGGTATAAGGGTATATTTCCAACAAAGCTCGAAATATTTCAAATAAATTTATAAACATTTATTTTTTTCCTACTTTAAAATGATCTGCAAGGGCCTTTAAGCTGCAGAGACTAAGTTTTGTGAGCCTGATTTACCTGACCACTTTAAATATTCCTCCTTTTAAGTCGAACTTTGTTCTCAATACTTCGCCAAATTTAAATTTCATTCAGGTAAAATGTTTTATATGTACGAGTGGACGAAAAGGATAAAATATTTTATCACAATAAAATATCTGCAATAAGGGGACTTTCTAAACAAATAATTAATAAATTATTAATTGTACCATTGTACTTTTATAGTCCAATTTGTACCAAAAATAGTACAATTGTACTAATTTTGCCATCCCTGTACACACCCATATATTTTTTTATACATAAAAATATTTTTTTATAAATAACAAAAAATAAATTTAGTCCGAATAGCGAAAATTCGCCAATAATAGAAAAAAGTCACCAAAATATATACATTTAATTGTTATGTCGGGGATTGCCGGGAAAAGTCATCTTTTAATTTTCCGGGATAATCTCAAAATTGTCCCGGGAAAACGGGATATTAAAAGTATACGTTATTTCATAAATATATGGACTTTTTTGACATACATATTTATAAAATGGCGTAAGTGACCGCCAAATTTATTTTGATTCATATAAGAAATTTGTATTATAATCCTGTTTGTCTTTAATATCAAAATTTTCAATGCTTTTTATATATTACAAAAGCTCTCTTTTAAAGTTGTTATGTTTTCCATCGTCTGTTTATATAGTAATACCCTGTTTATCGATGTCGAAGGACATTTTTCATTCTTACAATTTCATTTGAAACAAAAACAAATTCGAAAACTTTATCCTTTATCAAATGTAACTGTAAGAAAGAAAGAATTCATTGGACATCGATAACCAGGCAGTAAATTTCTATATAATTTTTTTTAATACAAAATAAAAATGTGAACGGCCCAAACTTAAGCTGGGATCACACGATTGCCGCAATGCACTAATTATTGCCATGTTGTATGCCCCAATCGTGTGATTTCACAATCAATTGGCTCATGCGGCAATCGAAGCCAATATTTTTCTTATTGTGGCCAATAAAATGCAACTCTGGTGCTCCAATCGTGTGACTGCTTGACAAGCAACCATGCGGCAATAAAAAGATCAAAAATGCACCAATATTTATTGTGTTCTTGTGCGGCAATCGAAGTGGACAATACGCGCCAATATTCACATTTTTTATGTGCCAAAATCATTGCGTAGAACATCATTTGTTGTTGTCAGTACCATAAATTTCATTTCATATCATTAATAAAGCTACATAATATTTTTTAGCTTTTAGTACATAATCTGAACCATTATTATGTTTCATTACAATAAAACCGTTTTAATTAAACAAATTTTTTTAACTTTATTATTTGTACTATGAAATGTGCTGCAAATAAAAAATTTCACTTAACAAATTTCATTTTCTTAAAAAAAAACAATCTATATACGCGCAACCAAGACGAAACCATACAAGGTGATGTCAGTAGCGAATTCAATTCGCCGTAGTCATTTCGCTTGGACCACATACATGTTAAGCTTCATATTAAAAAAGTTTAAACAAAAATTGTTTACAACTTCTTATATGCAAATATAAGCAAAAAATAGTCAACTACAGTAGTAACGTCACCTGGTTGTCAATTCTCCTAGCGCGCACCAAAAAACTAAACAGAATTTATAAGCTAGCACCAAGGCAAATTTATAACAGGTAGACTTCTCGACTCGCTTTGGAAAATACCCACTTTGGGTATCAAAATATGTACTAAAAAATATGCCAACAAAGCATTCGAGTTCCGAACTAGATCAAAAATACAAACGGCGAAAATATGCAAAAACAAATGACCTAATCTGTCGAGGTCACCTGTAAGAATTCGCCTTGGATAGCACAACACCTTATTCTCAGAGTGCCGTAAGCTAGAACAATCGTGTGACTGGGCTGCGACAATTATTGTTACTATATCGTTTTGCGGCAACTAGCGGCAATCAAATTTGTTTAATCACTATAACAGAATAAGGTGGAATACTTTGTATAAGTATCAATGATTACAGTGCTCTCTAATCGTTTCCCAAAGTAAATAATTCGATAATAAACGAACTTTTGGTAATTTTCCACAGAATTAGTGAACAAATTTTGGTAAGTATAGTAGAAATTTTAAGCCATTGAAGTTGTAAGAACTTTGAGTTGACACTACTTAATTTATTATAAGCTGACGCCAGGGCTGTCAGATGTGGCGATTTATCGCCAAACGTGGCGATTTTTCAACTTGTTTGGCGTCTAAATTTTTGATTTGGCGACATGGCGATTTTTCTGGCGATAAATAAATTTGTTGGCGATTTTTATTGCTAATTTTTTAAAAAAAAAATCGAACTTAAAAATTTTTATAATTCAGAAACTTACTGTGTTGAAAGAGTATTTTCAAAAATTAATCGCACTAAAACGTGTCTGCAAGATATTAAAACAATTTGATTTTGATGATTTTTCTTATATGTACATATTAATTATAGTCATTAATGTGTTTTGAATTTGGATGAGAAAAATTTACAAGAAATAATTGTTGGTGATTTTATTTCTACTTTTGGCGATTTTCTGCTATGTTTATATACGATTATTTTAAAAAGATTTATATTAAAAAAAGCATTATGTAAAAATAAATTTATTATCAAATATATATTAAGAAAAAGTACATAAAATATATTTTGGCGATTTTTCAAATCAATTTGGCGAAATATTTCGTAAAAAATCTGACAGCCCTGCTCACTACTAGCATGTTATTAAATTTAAAAGAAAAATAAAACAACAACAAAACAAGTTTGTATTGTTATCAACAATTTTTAAATATTCATTATTTATGTGCGCAGGTCTCTGACAGTAAGACTCGGTAATAACGAACTTATTGAAAATATTTGTTAATATTATGTAATAACATATGAGTATGTAATTATTCGTTATAAGAATAGTTTTTAATTACTTTGCGACACATTAAACAAACAAAAAATTTAGATAGAAAAAAATCTTTTAAATAATGTTTTATTGTATTATTATGCACACATATTCGTAAATACATACATCTATATATGTATAAGTTTATTAAAAAAATACTTCAGACTTACATGTTCTATCCGACCATGTTGAAGCCACAATATCATGCTTATATATTTTTCTGTGTTTTGAATTTGTTGCTAATGTTGTTTTGATATATTTGTTTCATAATTGAGGGGGTTAAAAGTAAAGGGGCACAAGTACCAAAACTGGAGAAATTGAGTTAAAGGCAAAAATCAACACGTAATACTAATATCTATCACTATAATAAAATTCAGACCTGTAGGATAACCTCAAAAAACGCTATGTACTAGAAACCAAAAATATTAGGTACTAGATGTGCCCGCCCGCTTCGCGCGCTTGATGTTCGCTTTCTGACTATAAGGTGTCTATAAAATATAATAATATAGCGTTAATTATATATTGTTTAAAGTTCCCTTTATGGAATTTATGGAAAGTAAACAGTCATACCAACGTTTAAAAAAATCTTTCTAATTTCCCTCAACATTTATATAAGTAAAATTGGGTATATTTTCGTTTTTTTTTTATTTTAACTTAGAAATGAGATATTTTATGGCGGTAAAAAGTACCCTATGTTTGAATCAGGACTCTATACCAAATTCCATACGAATCGCTTAAGTGATTTTTGCGTGAAGCGTGTTTGGACAGACAGACATACAAAATTCCAAAATTTGGTGTTTTGTTCTCTACATCTATTACTGTTTACGCCACCATAAAAATTTTCAAAAAAATTTTTTAATGTGCAGACACGCCTCATTTAGAGTTTTATTATATGTATAGATGAAGGAAGTTCGTTATAAAAAACCGATTTTTAATGAAAACTGCAACCTAAACTCTAGACCTCTGAAATAATATATGAGCGTTCGTCATAGCCGGGTTTTAGTGTTCAGTATCATACTTCTGTGTAGAAATAATTACTTCCACATAATTCTCATTCAATTAAAAAAATATTTGCTTAAATAGTTAACTTTGGGTGAGAAAATATAAGACTATACTTCACAGGATCATTTCTGTAGTCAGTCTTCATTTATTTTCATTGCAAAATGAAAAATACTTGCACCCGCGATGAGGAGATATATCGTTTTATCTGTAGCGTGAGGTTTAGAACTTTAGCTGAAAGAGCAAAAGCACTTCGGTGTGTTTGCTTTGAGCCATAGCTTCTTTCGATGATCGCTCGGTTAAAACGGATAAAACGACTTCTGAGTGGTGTAACCTTTTGATAAATTAATTTAAATACCAAGGCCGTTTTTGTTGCTCTTAAGGCCATGTCAGATAAAACTTTTGCTTCGCATTGCGTTACAGATTCGCTTTGACATCTAAGATGAAATGTACGTACTTATACGAAACATGTCAGATAAACTACTTTTAACGCAGCGTGAAGCGAAAAGTTCGGCAACTCTCATCTTTTTGCTTGCTTTGACAATCAGCTGGAATAATTTTCTTTTATTATATTGCCAAACGAAACATATTGCGCGTTTGAATCTGTTTTAATAAGAGGTAAATATGTATGTGGCATTTATTTATTTATAATAAATCGTAAAATAACATAATTGACTTTTATTTTTATAAAAAATATATATATAAATAGCAAAATTATCAACTTCTTTTTTGGTAAACGATCAATGCGCGAGCAGAGGGCGAAGCCGATGTAAAATGGTGATCGGCGCCGGCTAAGAACAAATATAGTCGGCGGCGGCTATTAGCCGGCTAAGAGCCGAAAATTTTTCGCCGGCGGCGGCTACCCAAATTTATCGGCTAACAGAGTATTTCTTGCTTACTTACATACAAGGTATATTTACAACAGGTATACTCGGCCCAATTATAAATAAACTTGCCTTTCTAGACGATTTACTGCCTTATTTATAAAAATAGTTTTCATAAGAAATTTTTTTCATATGTTCCAAAACCGAATTAAATATTTTTAAATGCGCATGTTAGTAAATATCCACTTTTTATTATAAGAAATCGGCTTAGCCGCTAGCCGATATTAGCCGCAATAATCGGCGGCGTCTAAGTGATTGTGAAAATCAGCGGCGGCGGCTAATAGCCGGCTATTAGCCGACCAGCTTCGTGCTCTGTGCGCGAGTGTTGTCAAAGTTTTCATTGTGTCATACTCCTTTTGCTTTACACTTTTCTATCAAAGTTAGAAACGTCACGCAAAGCGACAAAGTTTTATCTGACACGGCCTTTAAGCGAGCCATACCGTACTGTTTCTTTAAGAAAACGTGTCAGCTGTTCGTGTATGGCATGGGAAAACCAATGCAAAAGCTTAACGAATTTAAAAGTCACTTTGGCTTAACGTCCCAATCAGTATAAAATACAAAACCTAACGTTATTTAAGTGACAGTTATAAAGCAGCGATGGGTTGCTTGTATGCTAAATGGAATGAGGGTATTTTTGCTCTGTTTTTTGGTACTTTTGGTAATAATAATATGTGTGGGAAACAACTTTAAAGTAATACATATATATCTAAGTATGTATGTTTGTACATATATATACATATATTAGATGTATGCATATAATAATGAAATACATATCGTCATATAAAATGGAAAAGGGCATGTCATCGTTTTTAAACATTTTTCAGGAGAGATAAAAAACTTAGTAAAAATTAAACCATTGTGATTAAAAAAATTTTCAGCAGAGTATCATTAAATCAGACAATAGTTTTTTTTATTAAGTTTTTTATCCATCCTGAAAAATTATTTAAGAGGACGATACGCCCTTCTGCATTTTATATGACTATATATCAATGGTGAACATCAGGAAGCAAATTTTTGCAAATCGAGTTCACACGTATTCTTCAAGGTGGATTTATACAGGTGATATTATAAGCACAGCATTCTACTTTTTTTCCGCAAATTAGATGCTCGTATGTCAAAATTTGTATACGTTGACATAGGGGCTGAGATGTCAAATGTTATTGTAATGTTGTAGATGTTTTAGAATCAACACCACCTGATAAAATTAGTTCACCTTGGTATTCTTATCAGTGTTGCCAGTGAAATTTCGAGAAAGATACATTTAGTTTCCAAAAAGATAAATTTTTTCCAAAAAAGATACATATTGAAAAAAATTTTTAAATCAGTTTTTACGTTTAACATATCGACCCCTTAACGCCAAATGATCGTAAGCGACAAAAATTTTATTTTTCAGGAGGAGGGTTTTTTTTTTGTATTGTATTTAAACATGATTTATATTCATAAACTGTCGCTTACGATAAAATTTTATAGCCTGTATTTCAAAAGCTATCAAAAAATTTTATATTTTTACGATTTTAAACTAAAAAAAATCATAAAATTTTGATTTTAATAAAAAAAATTGCTTTTTACAAAATGTCGCTTACGATCATTTCGCGCAAAGGGATTGATATATCAACATAACATTTTTATTTCATATTTAATGAATATTGTAAAGAAAATGATATCATATAAATTTTTATATATATTTAAGTCATAAGTATTAGGTATGTAATTTTTAAAATTACAGTAAGCAAACTTTAAAATTAATAATACCGACCCATTAGCGCCAAATGACCGTAAGCGACAAAAATTAAACTTTTCAGGAGAAGGGTTTTTTTATTATATTTAAACATGATTTATATTCATAAACTGTCGCTTACGATCAAATGTTATAGCCTGTATTTCAGAAGTTAACAACAAATTTGACTATTAATATGATTATTTCGAACGTATTTGCTTTGTGAATCTAAATTGATTATTAGGCTAAGGTTCGTAACGTTATATTCAGAAAGAATTGGGTATGATTAATATTCCAAGGAACAAGGGAACAATTAACATCAACAAATTTGACATTTTAATGGTTTTAAACTATGGGTAGGCTCACAAAATTTTGATTTCATTAAAAAATTTAGTTTCTTACAAAATGTCGCTTTCGATCATTTGGCGCTAAGGGGTCGATATGTAACTATCTATGGATGTTGTCAAAACAAATTAATTTTTGTAAAAAGTAATTACGAGTAAAGGCGTTTTTTAGTATTCATAACGAAATGATAAATTTAAAAACTTTGTCGAGACGGAAAGTTTAATATTTTATTTTTGTACATTTTGCGTACAGATTCAAAAGATACGAAAAATGTCAGGATTATACATGGCACGTAAAGTCATCAAAAGATACTAAAAATGTATCTTTCGTATCCTAATGGCATCACTGATTCTTATTCTCTTTCATTTAGCCTTATCTCAGATAAACTTTTGCTTATCTTTTTACTCATTTTTCTCAAACGAACTGCGAAAAATTTGTTATGTATGCTGTTTGAAAAGCATTTATGTCATAAATGCTTTTCAAAAATTTTATATTAAAAAATGCTTTTGACTACGTACAACAAAAAAATTAAAGATAAGATATTCATAAAAAGTATGGAAAACACTTTTCTATACCAAAAATACATATGTATTTTTCTATAGAAAAACAACTTAAAATTAACTTGAAATTTTTAGCGACTATTCTTATTGCATTTAATTTAATCTTCACTGAAACAGTGACGAATGCACGAAAGCTGGTGTTATTGTTCAGAATTATTTAATTATTTTTATGCAATGTATGAAAAGTATTTTATGTTACAGAATGATTTTAACTGCATACAATGTCTTGTATGTTACAAAACATTTCAAGCAAATAAAGAATTCTCATTAAAATAATAATAATAAAATATAATATTAAAATTTTCATTAAAATATAAACATTTTTCTTATATAGAATAATTATAAATGTGTTTGCTTTCCACTTATAAATCATATATAGAAAAAAATGCGACACTCCGCCTAACATATTCTTTCCACGCTGTTTCCACAGGCTAAACAGACGCGACAAAAGAGGGGGAAGTTATTGCTTATTCACTTAAACGAAAGCTGAGTGGAAAACGATCCTATTTTAAAATGTGTTTCTTAACAATATTTCTTTATTAAAAAAACTTTACCACAAATGTTATAAACATATTTCTTTGTTAAATATAATTTTATCACAAAAATTATAAAAATTGGATGGAAAGTGTATTAAAAATTACCTTTAAAGGTGCTTCGTTTTCAAAATCGATTTCCATCACATACCTGATTATAAATAATACTGAGAATAACAAGAATTGATTCAAAAGTTTAAGAAATCGTGAAAGAAGGTAAATAAATGTTATATAAATAACAAATGGACTTTAGAACAGGGAGCAAGAAAAAGTTTCCATTGTTCTAAAAAATGTAATGTGTACTAAAAAAGTATATTTCCTTTCATTGGTGTGTGAACTAGGTTTTCGCATGTGTTAGGTTATAGTCTAAGAGCATTTTCGGTTAGTGGTTTTTGTATTGGATACGTTTCAAGGCAAATTCGGTAATGGCAGCACTATTTTCAGTTCGCCGTGAACTATGAAACAGCAGACACTAGATAGAAAGAAAGATGAAACATTCACTTTAAATTCGCTTTATGTCTTTCACTGAGCTAAAAACGCTCAGTAAAGTGAGCATTTCACTTCGCTTAATTGAATGAATGATTCAATTGAACTAGTAGTTCGTTCAGGAGCCACACAAGTCGACAGCTCAAAAAATGGCTAGATTTTTAACATTATATAAATCATGGTGTAATAAGTATACAGGTGGCCGCATAAAGCTGAAAGTCCATAACACGCGTTTCGTGCGTTGCGCGTTTTGTGTGCTTCATAGTTTAGACGCCTTTCTAAATTCAAGTTACATGCAACGCTTTTTGTGCGCCAATGTTTATGTTTTGATCAGCTGTAGTGTAAATATTTTTATCAAATAAAAATAATTTTTGCAAAAATGTTAATTGAAATTGAAATGTTAAAAGAATTTGTGGAATTTATTGAGTTTATACATATAATATTTTGTGCAGCAAGGGCATACTCAAAGCTCCAAAATAAAACGAGACGGTTTTTGGTGCTTCCCTTGTATTTGGAACGGGAAGTGAGTGGTTTTTTGAACTCAGCGAGAGCTATTCCAACAGATTGTCGGCTCTTCTTGACTTTAATGTAAATCTAATTGTGTCAGTACAATATTGAATAAAGTATAAAGATAAATTGATAAAATTAATAAACATAACAGAGAAGAAACTTATTACATAAAATTAATCGATAATAAAATGAAAATTTTGTTGATGAAAGAATTGTGTTAAAAAATTAATTTTAATGTATTTTATTCTTGAAAACATTTGTAAACTCTATTGCGATAGGGTTTTTAATAAAGACTTCTTTTTTGTAAAAAAAAATTTTAAATAATCCACCATACAAACATATTTATCGATAACATTGAAAATATAATATAATTTGTCATCCCTGGCTATCAAAAACAGCTGTCAATTTTCATGGCGCATGCGACGCATACAAAAGTATAAAGTAAACCTACTTTTCGCGTCAAGCGTTTTACGCTTTGTGCTATGTAACTCGTCACATACATATACACTGATTCTACTTTTTTGACAGCCGCTTATAACGCGTTACCGTGTGTAACGCGTGTTATGGACTTTCAGCTTAAGAACGCGAAAATTTGTAAAAACTTGCTAAAATTTTAAAAATTACAAAGCGCAATACATATTGATAAAAAAAACACCCTAAAAATGTAAGAAAGCCAAAAAATCGGGAAAATTACGCCTGTCGCGAAAAAAGTGAAAATTCGCGAAAAATTGCAAAATTTTAATCAAGCAATAATTTTGATGAAAAATCGCTAAAACTGTCAGGAATGCAAAAAATTTTGTAAAATTTGCATATATAGCGAAAATTCGCAAAAATTGCTAATAGCGGAATGATAACAAAGTCTAATATTGCTTAAAAATCGGCAAAACTGTAAGGAAGCTGAAAATTTGCAAAAAGTCGCTTTTATCGCGAACTTTTTGCAAAGTTGTGAACAGACAAATATGTTGAATCGTTATTTTGTCGTATTTTATGTGTTAAAATGTATTCAATTCATTTTCAGTAAATAATTTATGCCGAAAAACTAATTTTGTTGTTATATACATACAGGTTTTGTGATTTCTTTAATGCACTTAGCGATTTTTCCGAATTTTCTCGTTTTTAACGCTGCTGGCGAGTTCAAATCAATTTTAGAGCTTGTTTCAGATTTTGCAACTTCTCGCGAATTTTTGCAAAGTTCGCGATAAAAGCGACTTTTTGCAAATTTTCAGCTTCCTTACAGTTTTGCCGATTTTTAAGCAATATTAGACTTTGTTATCATTCCGCTATTAGCAATTTTTGCGAATTTTCGCTATATATGCAAATTTTACAACATTTTTTGCATTCCTGACAGTTTTAGCGATTTTTCATCAAAATTATTGCTTGATTAAAATTTTGCAATTTTTCGCGAATTTTCACTTTTTTCGCGACAGGCGTAATTTTCCCGATTTTTTGGCTTTCTTACATTTTTAGGGTGTTTTTTTTATCAATATGTATTGCGCTTTGTAATTTTTAAAATTTTAGCAAGTTTTTGCAAATTTTCGCGTTCTTAAGCTGAAAGTCCATAACACGCGTTACACACGGTAACGCGTTATAAGCGGCTGTCAAAAAAGTAGAATCAGTGTATATGTATGTGACGAGTTACATAGCACAAAGCGTAAAACGCTTGACGCGAAAAGTAGGTTTACTTTATACTTTTGTATGCGTCGCATGCGCCATGAAAATTGACAGCTGTTTTTGATAGCCAGGGATGACAAATTATATTATATTTTCAATGTTATCGATAAATATGTTTGTATGGTGGATTATTTTAAATTTTTTTTTACAAAAAAGAAGTCTTTAATAAAAACCCTATCGCAATAGAGTTTACAAATGTTTTCAAGAATAAAATACATTAAAATTAATTTTTTAACACAATTCTTTAATCAACAAAATTTTCATTTTATTATCGATTAATTTTATGTAATAAGTTTCTTCTCTGTTATGTTTATTAATTTTATCAATTTATCTTTATACTTTATTCAATATTGTACTGACACAATTAGATTTACATTAAAGTCAAGAAGAGCCGACAATCTGTTGGAATAGCTCTCGCTGAGTTCAAAAAACCACTCACTTCCCGTTCCAAATACAAGGGAAGCACAAAAAACCGTCTCGTTTTATTTTGGAGCTTTGAGTATGCCCTTGCTGCACAAAATATTATATGTATAAACTCAATAAATTCCACAAATTCTTTTAACATTTCAATTTCAATTAACATTTTTGCAAAAATTATTTTTATTTGATAAAAATATTTACACTACAGCTGATCAAAACATAAACATTGGCGCACAAAAAGCGTTGCATGTAACTTGAATTTAGAAAGGCGTCCAAACTATGAAGCACACAAAACGCGCAACGCACGAAACGCGTGTTATGGACTTTCAGCTTTATGCGGCCACCTGTATACTTATTACACCATGATTTATATAATGTTAAAGATCTAGCCATTTTTTGAGCTGTCGACTTGTGTGGCTCCTGAACGAACTACTAGTTCAATTGAATCATTCATTCAATTGAGCGAAGTGAAATGCTCACTTTACTGAGCGTTTTTAGCTCAGTGAAAGACATAAAGCGAATTTAAAGTGAATGTTTCATCTTTCTTTCTATCTAGTGTCTGCTGTTTCATAGTTCACGGCGAACTGAAAATAGTGCTGCCATTACCGAATTTGCCTTGAAACGTATCCAATACAAAAACCACTAACCGAAAATGCTCTTAGACTATAACCTAACACATGCGAAAACCTAGTTCACACACCAATGAAAGGAAATATACTTTTTTAGTACACATTACATTTTTTAGAACAATGGAAACTTTTTCTTGCTCCCTGTTCTAAAGTCCATTTTTTATTTATATAACATTTATTTACCTTCTTTCACGATTTCTTAAACTTTTGAATCAATTCTTGTTATTCTCAGTATTATTTATAATCAGGTATGTGATGGAAATCGATTTAGAAAACGAAGCACCTTTAAAGGTAATTTTTAATACACTTTCCATCCAATTTTTATAATTTTTGTGATAAAATTATATTTAACAAAGAAATATGTTTATAACATTTGTGGTAAAGTTTTTTTAATAAAGAAATATAGTTAAGAAACACATTTTAAAATAGGATCGTTTTCCACTCAGCTTTCGTTTAAGTGAATAAGCAATATCTTCCCTCTCTTTTGTCGCGTCTGTTTAGCCTGTGGAAACAGCGTGGAAAGAATATGTTAGGCGGAGTGTCGCATTTTTTTCTATATATGATTTATAAGTGGAAAGCAAACACATTTATAATTATTCTATATAAGAAAAATGTTTATATTTTAATGAAAATTTTAATATATTTTATTATTATTATTTTAATGAGAATTCTTTATTTGCTTGAAATGTTTTGTAACATACAAGACATTGTATGCAGTTAAAATCATTCTGTAACATAAAATACTTTTCATACATTGCATAAAAATAATTAAATAATTCTGAACAATAACACCAGCTTTCGTGCATTCGTCACTGTTTCAGTGAAGATTAAATTAAATGCAATAAGAATAGAGTCGCTAAAAATTTCAAGTTAATTTTAAGTTGTTTTTCTATAGAAAACTACATATGTATTTTTGGTATAGAAAAGTGTTTTCCATACTTTTTATGAATATCTTATCTTTAATTTTTTTGTTGTACGTAGTCAAAAGCATTTTTTAATATAAAATTTTTGAAAAGCATTTATGACATAAATGCTTTTCAAACAGCATACATAACAAATTTTTCGCAGTTCGTTTGAGAAAAATGAGTAAAAAGATAAGCAAAAATTTATCTGAGATAAGGCTAAATGAAAGAGAATAAGAATCAGCGATGCCATTAGGATACGAAAGATACATTTTTAGTATCTTTTGATGACTTTACGTGCCATGTATAATCCTGACATTTTTCGTATCTTTTGAATCTGTACGCAAAATGTACAAAAATAAAATATTAAACTTTCCGTCTCGACAAAGTTTTTAAATTTATCATTTCGTTATGAATACTAAAAAACGCCTTTACTCGTAATTACTTTTTACAAAAATTAATTTGTTTTGACAACATCCATAGATAGTTACATATCGACCCCTTAGCGCCAAATGATCGAAAGCGACATTTTGTAAGAAACTAAATTTTTTAATGAAATCAAAATTTTGTGAGCCTACCCATAGTTTAAAACCATTAAAATGTCAAATTTGTTGATGTTAATTGTTCCCTTGTTCCTTGGAATATTAATCATACCCAATTCTTTCTGAATATAACGTTACGAACCTTAGCCTAATAATCAATTTAGATTCACAAAGCAAATACGTTCGAAATAATCATATTAATAGTCAAATTTGTTGTTAACTTCTGAAATACAGGCTATAACATTTGATCGTAAGCGACAGTTTATGAATATAAATCATGTTTAAATATAATAAAAAAACCCTTCTCCTGAAAAATTTAATTTTTGTCGCTTACGGTCATTTGGCGCTAATGGGTCGGTATAATTAATTTTAAAGTTTGCTTACTGTAATTTTAAAAATTACATACCTAATATTTATGACTTAAATAAATATAAAAATTTATATGATATCATTTTCTTTACAATATTCATTAAATATGAAATAAAAATGTTATGTTGATATATCAACCCCTTTGCGCGAAATGATCGTAAGCGACATTTTGTAAAAAGCAATTTTTTTTATTAAAATCAAAATTTTATGATTTTTTTTAGTTTAAAATCGTAAAAATATAAAATTTTTTGATAGCTTTTGAAATACAGGCTATAAAATTTCATCGTAAGCGACAGTTTATGAATATAAATCATGTTTAAATACAATACAAAACAAACCCTCCTCCTGAAAAATAAAATTTTTGTCGCTTACGATCATTTGGCGTTAAGGGGTCGATATGTTAAACGTTAAAAACTGATTTAAAAATTTTTTTCAATATGTATCTTTTTGGGAAAAAATTTATCTTTTTGGAAACTAAATGTATCTTTCTCGAAATTTCACTGGCAACACTGATAAGAATACCAAGGTGAACTAATTTTATCAGGTGGTGTTGATTCTAAAACATCTACAACATTACAATAACATTTGACATCTCAGCCCCTATGTCAACGTATACAAATTTTGACATACGAGCATCTAATTTGCGGAAAAAAAGTAGAACCGCTGTGCTTATAATATCACCTGTATAAATCCACCTTGAAGAATACGTGTGAACTCGATTTGCAAAAATTTGCTTCCTGATGTTCACCATTGATATATAGTCATATAAAATGCAGAAGGGCGTATCGTCCTCTTAAATAATTTTTCAGGATGGATAAAAAACTTAATAAAAAAAACTATTGTCTGATTTAATGATACTCTGCTGAAAATTTTTTTAATCACAATGGTTTAATTTTTACTAAGTTTTTTATCTCTCCTGAAAAATGTTTAAAAACGATGATATGCCCTTTTCCATTTTATATGACGATATGTATTTCATTATTATATGCAGCGTGACCGTTTTGCGACTAAAGTGGCAATTTGCCACTTTTTCAACTGCCTTGCCACTTTTAGTGCCCCTTTTTTAAAATTACCTAAATCTGCCACCTTTTATAAAATTATGCCCCTTTCTGTCCCTTTTTTATGAAGTGATACTTTTTGTTTTAATATGAGTTTTTTTTACTGCACGAAAGTGTTTTTACAAAAAAATGTTTTTGAGTCCATTATTTATAGTCATGAAAAAAACTATTTTGAAATAGTTTAAGAGTTGAGATCTATAAATATTCATTATTGCACTAAAATTATTAGAAACTAACACCCTGATTCACTTACACGAACAAGAACTAGCAACACGTTCTTGTATAAAAAGCATGCAGTTTTCAATATTTTAAAAGCTATTGCCATTCAAATTTTTGAGTGAACGTTAGATTTATTTTTACTAAATCAACCCCTAAGACAAAAGTAATAATAACGTTTTGAAATTGTACGCGATTCGAAAAATTGGATTGACGAATTTTTATAATAAAACCCCGTATATCTTTGGTTTTCGCAAATAATCATGCATGTTACAAAATGCATTCTGTGCGGAATATCCAAGAAGATTTTATTTAAAACCATAGTAATTTTTATATCTACACGAATATTAGTGCTAAAACTTAAAAAAACACTAAAAGGTGTGTGACAGGGCAACATTTCTTATACATAAAAGCAAAAATTATTTTTGACCGATACCAAAAAACGGAGAATACTATGAATTTGCTTGTATTTTATTTATGTATGCTACTTCAGAACTCCGCCATCTATAGACCATTTTGCTCCACTATTTAAAATATTTATATTGAACTTGCTATCTTCCTTTATGCATGTCAGAGCTGTGAAAGATTGCAATCACATGATTTCATGTTAATGATTGCTAGTTTTTGATTGCAATCAAAATCGTAAATTTGATTTAATGATTTCAATTTGAAATCTTGAAATCATTTCAATAAAAATGATTGCAAAAAAAGTTTTAAATTAATTTCTATATTAATTGATTGCAATCAAATCCAGCTATTGCAATCAAAATTAAATCAGAATCAAAATCATCGTTCTCTTCAAATGATACTCATTTTTCTAGAAATAAGGCTTACTCTGCAAACAATGATTTAAAAAAAATTATTTCCAAAAGATTGCAATCTTGACATGATTTCAGTTTGAAATCTGAAATCATTTTGAAATCAAAGAATGAAATCAATTAGGTTGAAATCATTTTGATTGCAATCAATTTTTACAGCTCTGATGTATGTGTTGTTGTTAGAAAGCGGTGTACTTCGTTGGTGCTGAAAACTGTATTTTTTAGATAGAAAAAAACATGAAAATTTATTCATTTCAATTCAAAAGCATTATATGCCCTAGAAATCCGTTAAATACTAGAATTTGGTTCAATTATTCCCTTTTTAAAAAAGTTGCCCCTTTTTTTCGAAGAATCCCCTTTTTGGTGCCACTTTTTACCTCAAAATCCCCTTTTTGTTCCACTTTTTACAATTTTTCAACGGTCACCCTGATTATATGCATACATCTAATATATGTATATATATGTACAAACATACATACTTAGATATATATATATATTACTTTAAAGTTGTTTCCCACACATATTATTATTACCAAAAGTACCAAAAAACAGAGCAAAAATACCCTCATTCCATTTAGCGTACAAGCAACCCATCGCTGCTTTATTTATAACTGTCACTTAAATAACGTTAGGTTTTGTATTTTATACTGATTGGGACGTTAAGCCAAAGTGACTTTTAAATTCGTTAAGCTTTTGCATTGGTTTTCCCATGCCATACACGAACAGCTGACACGTTTTCTTAAAGAAACAGTACGGTATGGCTCGCTTAAGAGCAACAAAAACGGCCTTGGTATTTAAATTAATTTATCAAAAGGTTACACCACTCAGAAGTCGTTTTATCCGTTTTAACCGAGCGATCATCGAAAGAAGCTATGGCTCAAAGCAAACACACCGAAGTGCTTTTGCTCTTTCAGCTAAAGTTCTAAACCTCACGCTACAGATAAAACGATATATCTCCTCATCGCGGGTGCAAGTATTTTTCATTTTGCAATGAAAATAAATGAAGACTGACTACAGAAATGATCCTGTGAAGTATAGTCTTATCTTTTCTAACCCAAAGTTAACTATTTCAGCAAATATTTTTTTAATTGAATGAGAATTATGTGGAAGTAATTATTTCTACACAGAAGTATGATACTGAACACTAAAACCCGGCTATGACGAACGCTCATATATTATTTCAGAGGTCTAGAGTTTAGGTTGCAGTTTTCATTAAAAATCGGTTTTTTATAACGAACTTCCTTCATCTATACATATAATAAAACTCTAAATGAGGCGTGTCTGCACATTAAAAATTTTTTTTGAAAATTTTTATGGTGGCGTAAACAGTAATAGATGTAGAGAACAAAACACCAAATTTTGGAATTTTGTATGTCTGTCTGTCCAAACACGCTTCACGCAAAAATCACTAAAGCGATTCGTATGGAATTTGGTATAGAGTCCTGATTCAAACATAGGGTACTTTTTACCGCCATAAAATATCTCATTTCTAAGTTAAAATAAAAAAAAAAACGAAAATATACCCAATTTTACTTATATAAATGTTGAGGGAAATTAGAAAGATTTTTTTAAACGTTGGTATGACTGTTTACTTTCCATAAAGGGAACTTTAAACAATATATAATGAACGCTATATTATTCGTCATGTGTGTGTATATATATATATATATATATATATATATATATATATATATATATATATATATATATATATATATATATATATATATATATATATATATATATATATATATATATATATATATATATATATATATATATATATATATATATATATATATATATATATATATATATATATATATATATATATATATATATATATATATATATATATATATATATATATATATATATATATATATATATATATATATATATATATATATATATATATATATATATATATATATATATATATATATATATATATATATATATATATATATATATATATATATATATATATATATATATATATATATATATATATATATATATATATATATATATATATATATATATATATATATATATATATATATATATATATATATATATATATATATATATATATATATATATATATATATATATATATATATTTTTTTTAAAGTATGTTCCCTCAAAACTCCGGCAAAATATGTAACAAAGTCGAAATTAAAAAAGGTTGTAGCATTTCTATAACAACAAACAGCGTATTCTGAAAATTATGATTTGTGTTGGCTTAAAAGTATTAAAAACCTCGTTTTTGGTTCAAGTTTTCAATTCAAATGGAAAAATGTACATACACATGTAAAATTCTAATTAATAACTTTGCAAAATTATTAGTATTTAGGACACGAAAAAATTTTTTTTGCTGCCGGTTTGCTACTACCTTTTATGAATTCGTCATGATGTAAACAGAAAGTTTATAAAATTGTAGTCTGAACAACTTTGTTTAGTTTCTTAAAATATTTGCCGAAACACGTTAAACTATAGCAGTGTGAATATAGTATAACTCAGAGTTAATCGAATTAAACAGCTTTATTTGATAACTAGATGTGCCCACCCGCTTCGCGCGCTTAAGGATCGCTTTATGACTATAAGGTGTCTGTAAAATATAATAATGTAACGTTTTTTACATACATATTTTTTAAAGTTCCCGTTATACAAAATAAACAATGCTACCATCGTTAAGAAAACAAAAAATCTTTCTAATTTCCAACAACATTTATATTAGTAAAATTGCGTATATTTTCTTTTTTTTCTATTTTAACTTAGAAATAAGATATTTTATCGCGGTAAAAAGTATGCTTTGTTTGAATCAGAGCTCTAAAGTACCTCTATACCAAATTTCATGAAAATCGATTCAGTGGTTTTTGCCCACAGACGCAGACAGGCAAAAATTCCAAAAAAAGGTTTTTGGTTCTCTACATCGATTACTGTTTACGCCACAATAAAAATTTTCCAATAATATTTCATGTACAGACACGCCCTTTTTACAGTTTTATTCAGGTGTGTCATAGAATCCAAGTCGGTTTTGCAAATCAATATTGTTTTCATTTGGTGTCATGAATGCAAATAAAACCGATATTCGATTCAGCTGTTTTATGTTTTGCTCATTTGCAAGGCGAATTAATACCAGGTGGCCTCGAGAGCTCAGCTGACTACGAATTCTTTTCCATATTTGAACTGTCAACTGTGTTAATGTATCAGCTTTTTTGACAGCCCAAATATAAATTCTCCACGGCAAATTCTCTTGCGACTACTTGCTGCTAATCTACCTTGCTGATTTGTTTACTACTTTTAATGCAATTTTTTTGTTTGGTATTTGTGCTAAAATTTTTGTGTTTTTAATAAAAAAAGTTATAGAAAATAATATAAGGAGTGGGAAATACATTCTATGGTTGTATTATTTATGTTTTTACATATGTGTAATTTTATGTTTTGTGAAAATATAAAACGAATTTATTGAAAATATAAAAAAAATTATTGTTTAACTATTAAAAAATTAAATTTCTATAAATAAAATGAGCTAGTGTTCATTTTTTGTTGAAAAAATAAAATGAAAAATGCAGCTTTTAGCTTGTTTTATTTATTCCCAATAACAAAACGACAGCTGTAAGCTGATTGGGTTATTTCCAAATACAAAACCGATAACATTGGTTTCTGTGACACCTAAAACCGACACTAATTCATGTTCGAACACAAAACCGATAACATTGGATTCCATGACACCAACGTATTTTTTTTGTCGGTTTCAAATCCGATTCCAATAAGATTGGTTTCTATGACACCCCTGATTATATGTATAGATATAATATAATTCTTGCAAAAAAAACCCACTACAAAATAGGCGTGGCACCGCGACTCCATATTCTATCAGCATGTACTTTTACGATAACTAATTGTGTGAGCGAAGTCTCATAAGAATCGGATAAGTAGAAGTAGTTAAAATGAATATTTACTTTTCATGGGCGTGGCACTGCCCACTTTTCCAACCACATTGTTGTATATTAACGATAACTAAACGTGGATGCAAAGTTTCATAAGAATCGGCTTAGTAGAAGTAGTTAAAATGCTTATTTAATTTTCATGGGCGTGGAACTGCCCACTTTTCTCAACATAATGTTGTATTGTAACGATAACTAAAGGTGTATGCAAAGTTTCATATGAATCGGTTTAGTAGAAGTTGTTGAAAAATAATATTTACTTTGCATGGGCGTGGCACCGCCCACTTTTTTGATCCTGATATAGTATTTAAACAGACGTGCCTACGCCCACTTTTCAGTGGGACCAATCTGGAAGTACATCCTTTTGAATAGAGAAAAAAAACCCGAAATCGGTTCATAAATGGCGGAGTTTTGAGGGAACATACTTAAAAATATATATATATATATATATATATATATATATATATATATATATATATATATATATATATATATATATATATATATATATATATATATATATATATATATATATATATATATATATATATATATATTTGAGGGAACATACTTAAAAATATATATATATATATATATATATATATATATATATATATATATATATATATATATATATATATATATATATATATATATATATATATATATATATATATATATATATGTCATGGAATCCAATGTTATCGGTTTTGTGTTCGAACATGAATTAGAGTCGGTTTTAGGTGTCACAGAAACCAATGTTATCGGTTTTGTATTTGGAAATAAACCAATCAGCTTACAGCTGTCGTTTTGTTATTGGGAATAAATAAAACAAGCTAAAAGCTGCATTTTTCATTTTATTTTTTCAACAAAAAATGAGCACTAGCTCATTTTATTTATAGAAATTTATTTTTTTAATAGTTAAACAATAATTTTTTTTATATTTTCAATAAATTCGTTTTATATTTTCACAAAACATAAAATTACACATATGTAAAAACATAAATAATACAACCATAGAATGTATTTCCCACTCCTTATATTATTTTCTATAACTTTTTTTATTAAAGACACAAAAATTTTAGCACAAATACCAAACAAAAAAATTGCATTAAAAGTAGTAAACAAATCAGCAAGGTAGATTAGCAGCAAGTAGTCGCAAGAGAATTTGCCGTGGAGAATTTATATTTGGGCTGTCAAAAAAGCTGATACATTAACACAGTTGACAGTTCAAATATGGAAAAGAATTCGTAGTCAGCTGAGCTCTCGAGGCCACCTGGTATTAATTCGCCTTGCAAATGAGCAAAACATAAAACAGCTGAATCGAATATCGGTTTTATTTGCATTCATGACACCAAATGAAAACAATATTGATTTGCAAAACCGACTTGGATTCTATGACACACCTGAATAAAACTGTAAAAAGGGCGTGTCTGTACATGAAATATTATTGGAAAATTTTTATTGTGGCGTAAACAGTAATCGATGTAGAGAACCAAAAACCTTTTTTTGGAATTTTTGCCTGTCTGCGTCTGTGTGCAAAAACCACTGAATCGATTTTCATGAAATTTGGTATAGAGGTACTTTAGAGCTCTGATTCAAACATAGCATACTTTTTACCGCGATAAAATATCTTATTTCTAAGTTAAAATAGAAAAAAAAGAAAATATACGCAATTTTACTAATATAAATGTTGTTGGAAATTAGAAAGATTTTTTGTTTTCTTAACGATGGTAGCATTGTTTATTTTGTATAACGGGAACTTTAAAAAATATGTATGTAAAAAACGTTACATTATTATATTTTACAGACACCTTATAGTCATAAAGCGATCCTTAAGCGCGCGAAGCGGGTGGGCACATCTAGTTATCAAATAAAGCTGTTTAATTCGATTAACTCTGAGTTATACTATATTCACACTGCTATAGTTTAACGTGTTTCGGCAAATATTTTAAGAAACTAAACAAAGTTGTTCAGACTACAATTTTATAAACTTTCTGTTTACATCATGACGAATTCATAAAAGGTAGTAGCAAACCGGCAGCAAAAAAATTTTTTTCGTGTCCTAAATATTAATAATTTTGCAAAGTTATTAATTAGAATTTTACATGTGTATGTACATTTTTCCATTTGAATTGAAAACTTGAACCAAAAACGAGGTTTTTAATACTTTTAAGCCAACACAAATCATAATTTTCAGAATACGCTGTTTGTTGTTATAGAAATGCTACAACCTTTTTTAATTTCGACTTTGTTACATATTTTGCCGCCATTACAAACCGTGTTCAATAAGCACTAAAATCAAAAAATCGACAGAACATACATCAAGAAGTACTTGGAACCCTGCCTTTTACTAGTTTTTGAATGAGTTTAATTTTGAAACACGTAAATTTTTTGACAATTGAGCATATGGAAAAATATCTAAAAATTAACGTGTTTGGCTCGTAAACACTTAAAATTGCCATAAACACAGTAGTGTGAATTGCCTATTAATTAGTCAGGCTGTTCTAGAAAAGTAGTGAAATTGAAATTTGAAAAGTAAACTTTTTCATTTTTGATGTTCTGGAAAAGTAGAGTATTCATAACATTTAAAATGAGGTTGAAATGTATTTTATTTAAAATTGTTCATACAAAATTTATATAAAATAGATTTTAAATAAACTTTATTTTTTTATGAATATAAACCTCAGGCCCTAACTGTGTAAATCAGCAAAGTTAAATTTATATAGCGAGCAAAATATGAAATATTTTATATATTTGTTTTATATTTCATACTAATTCTAAAATTTTTGAAAAGTAAAGCAACGTTTGAATTTCTGTGAGTTTTTTTGGTGAAGAATTTGTGTGAAAAATAAAAACAAATTTTTAAAATTTGCTAAAATGTTTAATTTGTTAAATTGTGTAAATAATTTCATTTTTTGTTTGGCTATACATAGTAGAGAATCACTAATAAGTACGTTTCCATTATGGGCAAATTACGTGGATTTAGGTAAATTACTTCGAAGTGTTTCCACTCAGTTTGTGAGTGGTTTGGTGTGTTCGAATTTTCGCAGTCAAATGATGCACTTACTTTATAAGGTGTACGCAGCACCTGTAATTGAATTTTTTCGTGTTCTACGCAAAAGGAAACCTGAATGTAAATATTTTTTAAGGAAAATTTCGTCACAGATATGCCAATTTATTCGTCTATCAAAATACTATATTTTGATGCTCCTATGTCGTTTCTTAACTCTAGATGAAAATGTGGCCACAAAACAGATTTAATTAAGTCTTTCAAGGAGGACTTAATTAATTATGTGGATTGGTCTACTTTATAAATCGAAGTATGTTTGGCATGTAAAAATGCACATTGCAGTATCTTGGAGCTTTGTGCTGTGTACCCCCGTACTGTAGTGGATAGAGCGCTAGACTATTAGCCGGGGGTCGCAGGTTCGATTCCTGCGAAGGCCCTGGGTGTTTTTGCAGAAAATCCGAAAAACGCTTAAGCAGTATGTGTGCTCGTTTTAAAAAATTTCCATAAAAAATATTACAAAAATGAAAATAGGAAATGGTTAGGAAGAAAAAATTGCTATTTCTTTCGGCTAGATAAAATCTAGCCATTTTTTGTTTCCAATCAGAGTGTGAACTTTTCATAACTAAATAGCGCTGTCCACCAGGGCTCTCAGACATGGCGACTTGTCGCCAAATGTGGCGAGTTTTTTAGACTGCGTCTAAATTTTTGATTTGGCGAAATGGCGATTTTTCTGCCGATAAAACAATTTTTAGCGAATTTTATGGCTATTTTTCTTTTTTACAAAATTGATTTATTTAAAGAGAATTTTCAAAAATAAATCCTACCAAAACTCGTCTGCAAGAAATTAAAACAATGTGATTTTTATGAATTTTCTTATATTAATTATCGTCATTAATGTGTTTCGAATTTGGGTGAGAAAAATTTACAAGAAATAATTTTTGGCGATTTTATTTCTACTTTTGGCGATTTATATTAAAAAAAGTATTATATAAAAACTAATTTATTATCAAATATATACATATTTCCCCTTATCGTGTTTGGCGATTTTCGCATCCGACTTCGACATTTTTGTAATAGATTTTTCTTTAATGTATTACAGAAATGTCGTAGTAGAAGCCGGTTTTCTATATACCTCAGAGGAGAAAATCTTTAAGACCGGCCAAATACCGGCAATTTACACAACCCTTAGTAAGTGAAGCCGGACTTGGAAATACCTCAGAGGAGAAAATGTTTCTTCCCTGAACATAAATGTGTTGCCGTCCATCGGTCCGGCGAAAGGATTTACTGCTTTGTGGTATTTAGAAAACCATGTTCGCTTAATGAGGATTTTCTGCATTGGCGTCCTTCGGCCGGTCTTAAGGATTTTCTCCTCTGAGGTATTTCCAAAACCTGCTTCACTTACTGAGGGATTTCTGCATTACCGGCCTTCGGCCGGGTTTAACGATTTTCTCTTCTAAGGTATTTCTAAATGCCACTTCGCTTAGTGAGGGTTTCCTGGATAGCCGGCCTTTGGCCGGGCTTAAGGATTTTCTCCTCTGATGTATTTTCAAAACCAACTTTACATACTGAAGGTTTTCTGCATTACCGGCCTTCGGCCGGGCTTAAGAGTTCTCTCCTCTGAGGTATTTCAAAAGGCGGCTTTGCCTACTGACGATTTTCTGCATTGCCAGCCTTCGGCCGGTCTTAAAGGTTTTTTTCTCTGAGGTATTTGGAAAACCAAAATTTCTTAAGACCGATCGAAGGCCGACAATGCAAAAACCCTCAGTACGCGGAGCCGATTTAAGTAATACCTCAGAGGAGAAAATCCTTAAGCCCGTCCACGGGCCGGCAATGCCGAAAATCCTTAGTAATCGCAAGGATTTTCTTCTTTGAAAACAAAAACACATTTACTATTCTTTCATGATGTATATTAATTATTCAATACAACCATTATTTAGGAAGTATTCAACTAAATATTTTAGAGAAACCATCGTATGGAAAAAAATTAAATAAATCCCGAAAAAAATTATATACATAAATCCCAAATTTTTTTTTCAATGAAATAAGGCCCTAAACATAATTTTTTTCGGTTTTAATTAATTTGCAGTTTTCTCTAAAAAATTAAATAATTCCAAAAAAATGAAATTACTTCCAAAATAAATTGAAATAAATGCCGAAATTTGGTAATTATTTCATAACGCAATAACTCCCAAAATGTATGGAAATTTGTTGGGATTTTTTCCATTTTTTATTTGGAAGTTATTTCGTTGGCGTTATTTCATACAGCCGAGCACGACCAGTGCTTACGCATCTCTTATAATACCCAAAGGAAAGATATGCACCCTCTTTTCGAGAGTTGGAGGGGAAATTCCGATATCAAACTAGCAGATATTTAAGGGGGAAATTTGCGATAATTTGCACCACCTTATCGGAGTGTTGGAGCAGAAAATTTTCTGATTTCTTGAATTTTACGTATTTTTTTCGAAAATCGGATGGTGGAAATTTGCTCCCCAAATTCATAACTGTCATTTGTAAACCGATTTTCAAATTTTGTATTTTATTTGAAAGGGGTTGGCAAAATTTGTTTGTCGAAAACCGGAGGGGGAAATTTGCTGCCCCTCCCCCAAATCCATAACTCTGTCATTTGTGAACCGATTTTCAAAATTCTTTTTGATGTGTAAACATCTATACGCTAGGGGCTAAAAATCTTTTTCACAATACAATCACAAATTTTGAGTAAGATTGTAATAACGCGGTGTGAGCTGTGTATGAGTGTATTAGTGTAATCATACGGACAACAACAAGTACAGAGAAACTTAACACCCTGCAGACAAAATGACTAGTATGTGGCTAGAAATATACTAGTTGCTTTTTTATTCAGACTAGTTGTCTAACTATCCTTTTTCCATATATCGAACTATCGATTATAACATTAGGTTGTCATAGGAGCCCAACTAGTTCATTTGTACATAGTTATATGCTAGTTGAAATACTAATTATTATAGACTAGTGCGCTTACTAGTTTCTTTATTTATAGTTTTTTATATATTAAAAAACATTTGGCTCAACCGGGGTATGAACACACAGTTCTCATATTTCACCACTTTCTACTTATTATATTTGGAGCTAAAATTTTGTTTTATGTATTTACAGCTGAAAATATGTCAATTTATAAAAAATAACTTAAATTACTAGTTTCATTACAACTAGTTGTATGACTGTTCCAAAACGTTGTTGTTTGACTAGTATCGTTACTAGCCTCATTACAACTAGTAAAATGGCAGTCCTTTGGTGACTAGTAACGTTACAACTACACTAACACCATATAGTGCGCAATAGAAGTAGTAGTAGCTACTAATTTTCATTAATTGTTGTACATTATGTTATCGCAGGCAAATAAAAACAAATAAATAAAATGAATGTAAAAACATTTAATTTTAATAACTTTTAAAAAGATTTTTTGCACTTTTAATAAGAAATTTACTAAAACAAAGCAAAATAAGGAAAACAAAAAACTAAACTTGTCAAACTTAAAGTCTTCTTAATGCAGTACATATATACTGCAGTGTGCCCATTTACTCACCAAATAAGTTAAATAAAACAAACAAAAACCAGCAAATTCCTATGTATTTACAATATTGAAAGTTTTGAAACTTTTAATTGATTAATTAAAAAAAAATAAACTAAAAGCATAAGTACTTCCAACTTAAAAAAAATGTTTCATTACTAGATGTTTACACATCTCCCCTGTGATCGGACTTTTTTTTTATACATTAAAATTTTTTTTAATAATTAATTTTTTTTAATACAATTAAATTTAGAAGTTGTTGCACCTCTTCTGTTAATATTTACATTCATATAATTTATAACTCGCCCAGAAGTGCATATTGCAGTTTTGGTGGAGCTAATTATATATTGAAAATATTCTTTCAACGTACATATTTTGTTCGCATATGTATATTAGGGCCATAACTTTTTCACACTTTTTGCGAGTATCAAAAACGGCATATGATGATTTTTTCGGATCGTTAAAAAGTTCACACAGCGATCGGGTTGAAGTTTAAAAACAACCATTTTTATCTCACGGAAATTTTAAAAAATATATACCTGATATTTGTATATATTCCTATACGTATAACTTAAATGCTATTTTGGAATTTATCCACTTCTTTAGATTTAAAAATTTTCCTACGTTTTACAATTCATCGCGGTTCAAAATTCGTTATATGTAAAAACCTGAGTAAAATACCTAATGCTTACCTTTTAGAAATTTCCTTCCCTGCGTGAGTTTTTTTTAGCAAAACGACGGCAGACAGGTGTTTTCATTACTAAAACATTCTTGGCCACTCCGTGGTACTATGCCAAAAATTTGGTTATGGCCCTAATGTACATATGAATGTATCAAAATTCATACATAAGACTACCAGACTACTGACTTTAAAGTTTCTCAAAAAAAATTCCATGGTTCATCAAAAATAGCCAACAAAATCGCCAACTACTTTATGAATCGCAATAAAATCGCCATGTCGACAAGTCGAAAATTGTGATACCAAATAAGTTTTAAGCGTAGTATGTAGCTCTGCCTGAAATTTCTAAAAGAAATTTCCGTTTACTAGTACGCAGTTCGAAAAGAAAAGTACACGGAATTTTAGCATTTATTTCTATTACAGGCATGTTATAACAATAAGTGGAGAATTTTTTCCGTCAACTGAAACAAAAATTAATGTTCAGGCAATTGTTTGGTCACGGAATTTTTGACATATCAAATTTTTTGTACATTGTAATTAATTTTTAGTGTTTCTGTGTGTTGTAAATTAAAAAATTTATAAATTTGTGTATGCAAAAAAATTCTGTATAGAATTCTGCACGATTATTTTTCCGTGTAGAAATATATGCAAAACTCCAAACCTGAATTTCAGTGAGAACTGCATACTACGCTTTATGTGTAGTATGCAGTTCTGCCTGAATTTCAGGCTGCCATAAGAAGTATGTGTAAAAAAATTATTTTTAATTCAGGTTCTAATTTTCAGGTAACTTTCCGTTTGGTGGTACGCATCTGAAAAGAAAAATCAAAACACATTTTGTCTAACACAGGGATGTGATTGATATCAATTAGTGGAGGTTTTCTTCCTTCAACTGTAACAAAAATTAATGTTCAGACAATTGTATGCTCGCGGAATTTTTCACATTTTGTTTTTGTGTAGTGTTGTGAATATTTTTTTATGTTTTGCACGTTAAAGCTAATAAATTTAAGTGAATTTTTCCGTGTAGAAATAAATGCAAACTTTCGAACCTGAAATTCAAGCAGAACTGCATACTACGCTTTAACATCGCCACTTTGGCGAAAAGTCTCGACATCTGACAACCCTGCAATTGACTACATTCACATTGCTTTCATTTCCACCACCAAAGAGATTGAGGTGAAAATGTTACTAATAAGGGCACCCACGAAAGGCAGTAAAAATTGTACAACGATGCAGATGTGCGCAAGAATACAAATGTTTTTTCAACATAACAATATGTATTTACAGTATAATTCGTTTATAAGCCACACCGTTTATAGTAGAATTAGCTATATATTCCAAAATGTTAGTTTTTCTGTCATCTATAAGTAAAATACCTGCAAAATATTTTTTATTTAGTCCATTAGTCCTATAGTCCATTTTCGCTTATACGCCACCAAGATTTGGTTTGAAATATCTTAAATATGGAAGATATAATCCAAAATGTAAAAGTCAAAAGTAATATATTTTGTAATCATAATTTTATGAAAATATTAATCATATTGAAGTAGAAATTGTTTTTATTTTAGCAATCTTAATTGCAATATTTGTGAATTGAGTAAATAAGGAAGTAATTTCTTAATGTTAGTTTCATTTTTCTTTGTTAAAAGAAATAATTATATGGGGATTCGCATATAAGCCACAAATTGGCTTATATAAAAATCAAGATATAGTCCAATTCGCCTTATAGTCCACAAAAAGGGTGCAAACGACCCAGTGGACTATAAGAGAATTTGACTGTATTTGTATTATCTTACAGCACAGAAAATAATTTTTTAAAGCAGACAGATGGATTTTCCTCATGTTATAAGTATGAAAAGTTATATTCTCCGAGGAACTCTTAAAAATTTTAATTTTTAGATTTTAAATCAATATTTGAAACTGACGATAATATATTGCTTTTTTGGGAAGTCGCGTTTTCGTGTAGCCATAAATATATCTTCCTCATAGGAATGAGCAAACTATGCACAGTGTGAGATATTGCTAATCTAGCTGAACCAAATCATTTTTAGTACAACTTTTAGCGTATATATTAATAAATACAAAAGAGAATATTCTATTGAGTAGAAATATGTAAAAAGTTTATCCAATTTGCTGACTGTAGCAATATAACCGTACTTTGAATATGAGTAAAGCTGCCCACTAGGGATGGGCAAGTGAAAAAATATATCGATATCGATATATTTTCATACGATAGTTCATATTTAGTCCCCAACATTTTTTTTTAAATAAAACAAAAAAAGTTCCTTTCTTATAAATAATTAAGCTGCAAAGAGTTAATTTCCAAGATCCTTACTGTTCCACCAATATTTCATGGAAAATACATCAACAAAATTACACTCAAAGAATGATAATTTTTCAAATAGACAAAATATTATAAATAAAGCAAAAGATTTTGTTAGTAGTAATATTCTATTTGATGAAGACTGTGCCGAGATGTATTTAAAAATTGCACGAAAAACAAAACCAAAGCTAAAAATATCGAATTTGATACTGTCGATATATATGGAAAAAATATCGATATATCGACATTAATAATATCGACGATATATATCGACATATTTTTAAGAAAATATTGATATATTGATATTTTTGCCCATCCCTACTGCCCACGCACGAGTGATTTGTACATACCAAATCTCCACTAACGACGAACAAATCGCAATAAACTTAAACGTCAACAAGCATAGACAACTAACTGGACCCCTCACTATACAAAAACATTACGAAGATTGTGTGAAAGAGAAAGCAAATCTTATTTTCTAACGAGGTTTCTAATTGACTATCTCATTCATACAATCTTAGTAAAACAACAACAGCATGTAAAACTGCATAACACATGAGAACAGCCTTTTTTAGCTGTCAAAAGTGAGTATTCTGTTCCATATTCTGTGTCAACAAGTACATATCAATTTCGAAGCCGATGTTGCAATTGTTCTTTTGGTTATTTATTTATTTTTGTATACTATTATTACTTTTTTCTGTTTTTATATATATCGCTTTTACTTTGTGAAATTACATTTTCTTTTCTAAATTCTATGAAAAATTGCTTTCGTAGTATACAAAAATAAAAAACATTCAACTGTTCGCGCACAAGCCCACTAACACATCGCACAAATCACAAGCAATTGAAAATTTTCAATTACTTCTGATTTGTGCGCGCACAGCCCCATTAACGAGTAACATTTGACCCAGAATTACTAGGATGTGGTCCATTGCTGTTACCAAAGTGTTCTGTTCCATCATTTTTGCCAGAACCTTCTAACTGCTGTTGTCCCCTTTGAACAACAACACGAAATATCCTGCAATTAAATGTGTACATCGAAATTGATAAAAATAAAATAAAATAGCAATATATAAATTCTCACTTAACAGTGGTATCAAATACAGATTGACATTAAAGCTGTCATTTGATGTCGTTAAATTTGAATCTGTATTTTTCGTAACAATATAATAATATAACGTTTTTACATATTTTTTAAAGTTTCCGCTATACAAAATAAAAAAACAAAAACATCTTTCTAATTTCCAACAACATTTATATTAGTCAAATTGGGTATATTTCCGTTTTTTTATTTTTTATTTTAACTTGGAAATAAGATATTGTTACGTTTTTAGTCCTTAACATAAAAACGGTTTTAAAAACAGCATTAAAATAAAACACAGTTATATAATTTCACAAATTAGCTACTTGATAGCACTGTTTATTTATACACCACTTCGTATGTCTCTACTTAGTACGAACTTAACTCTATGAATTTACTTATCGAAGTTTACAGTCGCACGTTCAAAATAAAACTGACTCACAGGGCGCCGGCATTCTCTATATATAGCAAATAATTATCTTCTCGAAGCTTCCGGTATGTACTAGATGCTGTCTGCACTAAACTGTTTTTTATATTTGCTCCCGCCATCTAGTTGTCAAGGAAACGTCTCTGCAGATGATGACATGACTAAATATCGCAGGGCTCTAGCATTGCATAAAGGTGAATGAAATCCTGTTTCCTAGACGAGTTTCCTGTTGCTATATATACGTGTCATTATTAGCCTCGAAAAATCTTGTAAGTTCTCGTGGCAGTTTGTAAAACTTTCCCAAAAGTACTATTTCCGTTATTTTGAACTTCAAGTTGCTGTTACTATTTATTGATAAGGCTGGCAACGAGACTATTTTGACAATCATAGTCAGGGTTGTATTTTTGTGGTATCAAATACAGATTAACATTAAAGCTGTCATTTGAAGTCGTTAAATTTGAATCTGTATTTTGCGTAACAATTTAATAGCGGGAGAAAGTACCCTATGTTTGAATCAGGACTAAAGTACTTCTATACCAAATTTCATGAAAATCGCTTTAGTGATTTTTGCGTGAAGCGTGTTCGGACAGAGAGGCAGACAAAAATTCCAAAATTTGTTTTTTTGTTCTATACATCGATTACTGTTTACGCCACAATAAAAATTTTCAAAAAATTTTCCTTGTATAGATTCTCCCTTTTTACAGTTTTATTGTACATTTGTATAGATTTTATCATGATGGAAGCGTTTGACTTTATAGAATTTAAAGCGATAAATAAATCATACTCAGATATAAAAGAAAACGATCTCGTATCATTCGCAGTTTTCAAAATCAAAGTTCAAAAAAATGTTCTGGTTGAGATTACTCAAAAACATATTAGCAATCACTTCCACATCCAATTCATTGCGTTCGGCGTTCTCAGAGCCACGATATCCTAGTCTGCGTATTCCGTTCCATATCTGGCTGCTATTTTTACTGCAAATAAATTTTCACCATATTTTCGAGCTTTATAATTATGGATTTTATGCTTACAGCAGGTTTAGAAAAATAAACAAATAAATTAGAATGAACGTTTTCAAAAGCATTTATATCACCACCTGGCAGATGAACTACACCAACTAAATGCAAAAGTGCCATTTCCAAAAATTTTCAATTGATTGCCACGAAAGACCACTCGATTATGAAGTTTGTGTGATATGTATAGGCAAACACCACCTGCCCTTGATGGGCCACCATTACTAATAGTATCCCAAACACCATCCTTTCTTAAGCGGCCCACCCACTTGCACTATAATTGTGCAATTTTTCGTATTGTACAATAATATCGCCAAAATATCGGCAAAAATCAAAAGACCTTTGATTTTTATTGTACAACTAGTCTATATATGTCCATACGAGTCAACTTTTGCTGCGCAACTTTTGAGTTTTACCATATTTACACTATGCAATTTTGTTGCATGCAATTTTCATTTTAAGTGAGAGTGTTGAAATAGAAATATACACATTTTGTATTTCTTCTCTGTCTTTCTCACTGAAAAAAGAGAGTTGCATGCAACAAAGTTGCATAGTGTAAATATGGTATTTATGGGAGAGAGAGGTGCAACTATCTTTTGTGTTCTTCTTCGTAATATTAAGCAACAACAAAATCTATGTAAAAAAACAAAAGCTGCGCAACAAGAATTTCATTATGTGGACACGAATGCAACTTCAAAAGAAAATTTTAGAAAGTTGCAGAAGCAAAAGCGCACTCATATGAACATGGACTAAAGGAAAATGTGTAATGTGGTGGCAGCACTGTTCAGTGTTATATTTACTTTTTCACTTTAAAGAAAATTGGGCAAAATTTTCTTTGATAATATTGTACCATTTATTGCATAGTATAGGTCAAAACGACGATAATATGTACAATAACAACTGCAATAATATTGTATAATGGATGGGCCGCTTTACAAGATCGAAACCCTAAAGGGCCAATGATTGTGATAGTATGTGTGGCTTAAACCATGTTTCGGTAACTCCGATAATATCGAGATGATAGTCGTGAAAGCTTTGAGCGTTTATATGTCCAATGTTCAAAAAACCGCGTGAAGACGGGAGGCAATTTTTGAGGATGGAGTTATCCCAGACTACAGGACCAAGATTGTCATTAAGGGTAATCGAAAATCAAACATGACTCATATTTACTACTAAGAAATACAATTTTAAAAACATTTTTAATATGGAGAACGAGTTAATTTCTTAAATTTACCATCTTGATAATAAACAAAGGAAGAATTTACAGTTTCTATGCATGTATATAAGTACAAAAGTATGAAGTTAGTATATTTCAGTAACAAAAATCAAAATCAAAATTTTTTTGCTTGACTGTTTTTTTGAATTAAACGATTCAATTGCTTTTGCCGCTTTAGTAGAGCCGTCTGTGTTTTAATATTTCCTTGCCGTCGCTAATAAGCTGTCATTGACTCTGACTTATGTTTCTTTTATCTCTATAAAATTCTGCATTAAATAAAACTTGAAAAAAGGTGTAGAAGGAAAAAAGTTTGGTATTTTTTTAAACGACTAGGCGTATGCATTTGAATTGATTATTGCGAGAAAAATGTGTGTCATTATATTTATTAATTAAAGTGCCAAAAAAAGAATTCATAGCAACCGTAAGTTGGAAAAACAATACCGCAATATGATTCCATAAAAGAACGAAAAATATAAAATTATTGTCTGCCAAATACTAGTCACAGCAATAAAAAAAAAGAACGAAGAAAATACGTAAAGTTAAATAAACAAGGAAGACATCATTTGCATTTATTGATACAAGCTTACCAACTTTATTTATTTCTAAACAAAACATTTTTTATTAATATTGTTAAAATTTTGCTACATAAAGAAGCAATATACATATAAGCAAATAAGAAAATACACACAGTAAAGCAATAAAATGGGTAATAAAAATTCTTGCTGTGCCTACTCGAGTCCCCAATCGGATCGAAAATCAAAAGACATACCGCCCGTTTATGAAGAACGTCATCATATTCACCAGCACTCCTCGCAGCATCAATTGGATGCCCATGTTACAGCATCTACTGCTGCAGTACATCATAGCGAGGAGTTGAATGACAATCCGCAGCATCTGCAACATATATCGGAACGAGAGGGTGTAGAAGGAGAAGAAGATCCTTCAGTAGACCCTACAGCTGCCACAATGTTCTTAGAACGTTCCAAGATTGAAAATGGTGGCATAACACGTAAAAGATCTCAGCATCAAATAGCTCAACAGAATTCCACCGGTGGTCTTAAGAAGAGCTCGTCCTGCTCAACGATCTTTCTAGATGACAGCACTGTCTCGCAACCGAACCTAAAGAATACTGTCAAATGTGTATCATTAGCTATTTATTATCACATCAAGAACAGACAGTTTGACAGGCGCTTGGAAATCTTTGACGAAAAATTGCATCCTTTAACTCATGATCCGGTGCCAGATGATTACGATACACATAATCCAGAACATCGACAAATTTATAAATTCGTGCGCACTTTATTTAATGCGGCACAGTTGACAGCTGAATGTGCCATTATCACACTAGTCTATTTGGAACGTTTATTAACGTATGCCGAATTGGATGTGGCTCCTTGCAACTGGAAGCGTATGGTATTGGGTGCCATCTTATTAGCATCCAAAGTATGGGATGACCAGGCTGTTTGGAATGTGGACTATTGTCAGATATTAAAAGACATTACTGTGGAAGATATGAATGAACTGGAACGCCAATTCCTGGAATTGTTGCAATTTAACATAAATGTGCCCTCATCGGTATATGCTAAGTATTATTTCGATTTACGCACTCTAGCTGAGGCCAATGAACTCTCGTTCCCCACTGAACCCTTGTCGAAGGAAAGGGCACAAAAGCTGGAGGCCATGTCCAGGGTAATGCAAGACAAAGTTACGGCTGAAGCTCTGAAGAATGGCATAAAAAAGTGGTCATCTATGGACAACATCAGCCAAGGTGGTCCTAGACGCAGCGTGGCTATATTATCGTGATTTTTATTAGTTTATTAAACTCTGAATAATATAAAATGTTCACTTACAAATCCAAAGTTTTAAATGGTTTGCTCCAACCTACATTAAAAAAAAGAAGGGAAACCAATTGCCAAAACATATTTCTATTATGCACACATATACACCCACAAAACATAGGACACGTAAAACTCATACTGGCAGACAAACTCATTCTACAATATTGCTCTCGAAAATAAACATTCAAAAAGAATTTGCTTAGCAAACTGCTAAAAGACACGACAAAATAGAACGAAATATATATTTTAAATCCAATTTATGTTGCGATAAAGTCTCGCCGGAATCAAAATCTTAAATTAGGGAATGAATAATCTTAAGATAAATATAACCAAAGTCAACTTTTAAATTTAGCAGAAAAACGCAACGGGTCTGGAAATTATTTGGTGTTTTTTAAACAAGGGATGTAAAAAAAATGTAGGGGTCTGATAAATAAAACCGATCAAAAATAAGTTTTTTATTTGAAAAATAGTATTGTTTTTGGTCCTTAAAATGGAAATCTCACTTTTTACATTGAACAATATTAAAAATTTCTCTACCTGGATGTTAACGTAATGTAAAAGAGAATGAGTTAGAGTTTTCGTAGTTCTAAACCTTTTCAATCCGATGGTCTTAAGGCCAGGCAGGTAGTACGTCTCATGAAAAAAAATCTTCGGACTTATTTTAAATGTTATTGCCAGTTACGATGTTTCAGCATCAGCTAAAACATCGATGTATAATAATATATACAAAAATATAGGAGTTTACAAATTAAGTTTATAAAATCTTCCTTTAATTTGTTTAAAAAACATATTTTATTCCAAAGTACGAAATTGCTTCATTAGAGTAAAGACTTGTATTTATATGTTCCGCCTGAAAATCTATAATAGAGATTTCAAAAAGAATATTAAACATAAAATTAAAAAAAAATATTTAAGCCACTTTAGAAAAAGACCAGTAAGAAGGCAAGAATTCTCAAAAGAACCTTGATAAAGGGCATCTATCTCAAATAATAAAAACCTATTATTTCATATGTATGTATGTCTGTCTATCCCATGAGATTTTATTAAAACGTAAATTAGATTTTTACCAACAATTATATTAACTAGTAGATTTCAAGTAGTAAAGTAATTAATTAAAACACTCAAAATAAATTATTCAATTTTAAAAATCCAAAAAAGTGTAACGAAAGAAATTCGTTGCAAAAAAGTTTTTATCCGTTCTTAAAATATTTTGGCTGCTATATTTTATACTTGTGCGAAAAAAAACGAAAAACGTTTAATTAAAGTATGCATAAATAAGAATCAAATAAAAATGAACATTGTTTTATTCTCTTTTCTTATTTTGTGTATATGTATTGTATTGTATATTAAAAACTAAAATCCAAAAAAACTGCAATTTATTATGAATTTATGTTACATATTTTTTATTTATGTTTGTTTTATTATTTTTTTTTTACTAAAATATTTCTGTAGAAATTTTCTACTTTTATTAGTTTATAAGATGCTTCCTTAAACAAACACAAACGAAACCAATAATAACAAAATTTCTTATACTTAATTTCGATTCTACTTATGTTTTTTTTTGTAATAAATCATAAGAATAGATTTTAAAAATACACTGAAAAAATTAACCTGAATATCGTTTCTTTTCAATGCAAGTTCAGCGCTAATTTTTGCCACACAAAATGGGTGTAAAAACGTTTATATCTTGGCTTAGGCAAAAATTCCGATTTTGGTCTTAAATTTTTGAGACTAGAATTCAATTTTAAAAAATTAAAAAAAAAATGAAATCAGTTGTGTAATTTCAAAACAGGAATATTTTGAATATAAAATATTTCAACAGTAAATTAAATGCTGCCTAAATTTTGCCTCGGAAATGCTAAACTGGCAACACTGCTTGTTAGATAACGAATATTCGGTATGTTCTGTATTCCATGCGGAATTAAAATGTGCGGAATTACCAAAGCATTGTTATAAATAATAATTTTCAACAACAATGCTTTGCTAATTCCGCACGTTTTAATTCCGCATGGAATACAGAACACACCCGACTAATCTTAAAACAAAAAAATGTTGAGCAAAACAATCGTTACGTGACTTTCCCGAAATAATACAATATTAAAATTTCTAATTCGTAACGAGCTTTTAGTCGTTTAGAAGATATCACATCTTTTCTAGATGTATCCTGTTGAATCTGTGAGTTTTTGACCATGTAGCTCCCAAATGGCTTGATCGATTTTAATTTTCGTTTGATATTTAATGAAACTATCGGGCATTGATATATATGTATACAAAACGGAAGAAGTATCTATGTATCTTTTTGATTTTTGACAATTTTTAATTTCCGTAAATGAAATATGTACGATGCTAAAGGATTTTCCTTATAACTATATAATGTTATAAGTACATTTCTGGTTGAAGAATCGGTCATTGCTGATCGAGTAAATATTTGCGATTCTGTTACTTCAATAATATTAGTGGAACATGGGGTTCTTAAACTTTTGATACAGCGTCAACTGCATCGGGGTTTTTAAAATTTTTAATTTTTGTTATTACTTAAAATTTTTTTTACACAAAATTTCGGATATTATTCAATATAAAATTAAGAATTTTTTGGTTTTACAAAAAATTGTATGTAAAAAAGCAAATGCTTTTTTTTTATTCATACTACCCATTAAAACAGCTCGGGCAAATTAGACATAATTGGTTCTTGCTATATATATTTAAAGAAACCAATCCTTTTTTAGCTTTTTGATCATATATATGAAACTCAAGAAGATATTTCTACGTCACATCAGCAGATAAGCACAAACACCACCACACAAACATGTGTATTTGGTATAGGGTAATTTTAATTTGGTTTACATTTCGATTTTAACGTCGTTTTGACGTTACATCAGCACAAAAAAGTTAACGTACCTGCGCAATGCGCAATCTGTATTCTATTATTCTTGTACTATAACTTTTATCATAAACGTCTGCCTATAAGAGTTAAATAAGTTGACAAAATTTCCTAAAATAATGTTTATAACTATTTTTTAATTAACCCTGAGTGATTTCACGTAAAACGGCCCTATGCAAGGAAAAAATATTTTTCTTATTTTTAATAAAAATCTCTCAATTGATGTTTTTTTAGAGCATGACAATTATAGAAAAAGTAAAAAAATAAATTATATAATATTTTTTAAACAATTTGAGGTACTTTTAAATGATCATCCATGAATTATTTTGCTCTCCCTCTTTGTATGTTTAATATTTATTTCAGATTTTCTTTTCTTCCCTTTCTCAATATTAATAAAAACCCTTATCTTTGATTATAATAAATTTTTTTCGCTTTATTTTAATTAAAAAAAAATACTCGGCTAGAGTATTCTGCTGTCTATAATAGAACGGATACAAAATAATTTAATGTTATTATTTTCTTATGATTTATTTTTTTTATTTATTTATTTAATATTAAACTTATAGCTAAATATAAGATCAATATAAGGAAGTGAAAGCAATAAAAAGTTTTGTTTCTTCGAATTTTATAAATTTCCGTCGGTCACACCCGTCACATATTAAAAATAGTTTTTTGTTAATATGTGTAAAGTGGTCACACCCGGCTAAATGGAATTACTCACCTACCTTTTTTGAGGTATAAAGCCAAGAAAATTAAAAAATATATATTGAATCACCCAAACAATGCTTTATAAATTTAAATTTTTGTGGTTAATTTAAATGTTCTAGTGCATTTTTAGAGTAAAAAGGGTGTGATAAACACGAAATATATAAAAAATTTTAATTTTAGTGATTGTCAAGATAGCAGTACATTTGTATTTTTCAATGTATGTACTACTTTTTAAAGCGCAATCCAAATCAAAGTTCGATCAGTTTGAAAATATTTTTAAGGAGTTTTCGAAATTCGGTTGGTCATTGGTACATATCGCGACCTCAGTCTTGTTTTGGCCCACCGACCATTTTAAAAAAACGAGTTAAGTATGGGGTATATGTATTTTGAATAACCTCTTTCAGAATCCAAAAACTGTTTCGCGAAATAGTTCTTGGTTTCTGAGATATCAAGTATTCATTGTGCTCGATATCATCATTTTTGATAAATTTTTTTTAAAAAAAAATTTTTAAATAAAGAAATAAAAATCAGGAATCAAGTAAAATACAAAGTTTCATCAATATTAACTTTTTATTCCATGTAAATATGTTTTCTAATAACATTTATACGCTTATTTTCAATAAAAAGTAGAAAATTTCATCTCAATAACAAGTTACTCAATACACAGCAGTTAGTATACACATGGACCAACAAAAGCTACTTTTTACAAATAAAATAAAAAATGAAGTAAAGTGCGACTTTGGCTCGCACACGAAGGGTTCCGTACGAATACACATATGTACATCCCTTTTTGTTTTTGTCCCTGTTGTCATTTTGGCAGTTTTTCGTTGTGCTTTCTTGTTTAATTTTATTTTTTTTATTTTTTAAGTATTTTTCGTTGTTTTTGGGTTTTTTGGTTTGGCGCTTTTTAAATTTTCGTGGTTTTTTATTTTTTTTCTGACGATTTTTCTTTTTTTGCAATTTTTTCTTGTTTTTTGCCGATTTGTTTAGTTTTAGCGATTTTTTGTTATGGAATTTTTATAACGTTTTCACTTTCTGCTGATATTTTTAGTTTTAGCGATTTATTTTAGTTGTGGCGATTTTTTCAGTTGTGGCGCTTTTTTCGTTTTTGGGGATTTTTTCGGTTTTTTGTGTTTTTTTATTCTTAGCGATTTTTTTGGTTTTTGGCGATTTTTTTAGTTTTGGCGCCTTTTTTTTGGTTTTTGCGCTTTTTTCGTTTATGTGATTTTTTTCATTTTTAGCGATTTTTTAATTTTTTTATGATATATTTAGTTTTAACTATTTTGTAGTGCTTTTTTTCGTTTTCACGACTTTTTTAGGTTTTTGGCGTTTTTTTTTTAGTTTTTTTTGCGATCTTTTTAGTTTTGGTGATATATTGCGTTTTAGCGATTTTTTTAATTTTGGTGCTTTTTCCCTTAAGCGCTTTTTTCATTTTGGCGTTTTTTTCGTTTTAATTTTGAATTTTTTTAGTTTTAACGTTTTTTAAAATTTTAAGATTTTACATCTTACGGTTTCTAAGATACAGCATATTGCCTAAATTACATAGTCAAAACTACATTAACTGATAGAATACCCTTTAATTTTTATTTTTTTTAAATATCGGTGTTAGTTGGTGTAGTCTATTCTACAGACTACACCAATTACCTACCACTTACTTTGAAAATTTTAAATGTCTGTATATAAGTGTCTGTATATTACATTACTATTTCAACATGTTGCGTTGCTCGCTTTAGAACACCCTTTAATTTTTAGCTGTCATATATTTGTTGTTGTAGCGGCCAAATTACATAGTAAGATTACATTAACTGATAGAACACCCTTTAATTTTTATTGTTTTAAATATCGGTGTTAATTGGTGTAGTCTATTCTACAGATACACCAATTAACGCGAACTCTAATAATTTAAAGTGTCTATATATAAGTGTCTGCATATTACATTAGTATTTCAACATTTTTCGTTGCACGCTTTAGAACAGCCTTTAATTTTTAACTGTCATATATTTGTTGTTGTAGCGGCCAAAGCTCTACATATCCTGTGAAAATTTCAGGTCCATAGCTCTTACGGTTCCCGAGAAAACAGCCTGTGACAGACAGACGGACAGCGTAGCGAAAACAATAGGGTCCTTTACACTTTTGGTGTATCGGAACCCTAAAAAGTGGCTACTGGAGCACAAAACAAGATATTTTACTTTCAGTAAAAAGGTGCTAATTTCTAATCGGATCGATGAAAGTTCACAAAAATGTACATTTTTCTTCCAAACATATGTCGGAAGCAGTGGTGAGAATACAAAAAAATCTATCGGATATATTTTGAGAAAACTTTATGTAAATCTTCTTTGTTGTTTTTCTCCATTGCTACTTTTTGGCATATGGGCTAAACCAATACTGAGGTCGCGATATTTATATTTAAAGAAACTGAAGAGTCCTGGTGTTTGGCGGGCGAGCTAGAGGTAGGAGGGCCTCCTTAAAGTAACATATTTTATTTTTATTTTTTGCTCATACATATATCCGAAACCAGAGATGTGAATTATTTGAAATACTTTTGTTTAAAATACAAATAGAAAATACAAAATACCATTTTTATTTTCTATTTGAAATACTTTGCCTCAAGAGTATTTTATATTTTATTTTAAACATTTCAAAATACATATTTTACATTTGTAAAATATAAAATTTTTTTTTATGTGGTGCGAAGAAAAATAACAGATTGAAAAGTGATAGTAAATTGTCAGTAAACAATAGCGCAATTAATTTTGAATCTCGGCTTTGTCTTCTTGCACAGTTTTTTGAGTATTTTGCAAAAACTACTAAAATTCCGCATATAGCATAAATCAATGTCAAGTACAGAAAAATTAATGTAAAAAAATCACGCCTATTTCGGAAGTGGCGAAAATTTGCAAAAAAATTTCAAAATTAGTAACAAGCCCGAAAACTGAATAAAGCTCGCTAAAACTGTAGGGAATGCCAAAAATATGGCCAAAACCGAGAAAATGACGAAAATTCGCTAAATCTTGCTAAAATTGGAAAGATTTCAAAATATAATATTGATTTTAAATTCCTAAAATTTTAATACAGCCAAAAATCTTGGAAAAATCACTTCTGTCGCGGAAATGGCGAAAATTCGCGAAAATTTGCAAAATTTTAAAAAAGCCATAATATTAATAAAAAGTTGCTAAAGACGTTGAAAAATTGCAAAAAATCGCTTCTATTGCAAACATTGAAAAAATTCGCCAGAAATTGCAAAATTGGAAACAAACTATAAAATTAATTAGAGATCACAACATATATTGTATTGAGTTAAACAAATATTTTAAATGAAAATTAGAATTGTAAAAGAAAATGTATTTTGAAAATAGGTATTTTAAAAATATGTATTTTGTATTTTCTATCTCAAATACTTTTTTAAAAACTATTTTGTATTTTTAATTTGAAATAGAAAAAAAAACCATTTGTATTTTGAATTTATTTATTTAAAATACGTATTTTCCACAACTCTGTCCGAAACTAACTTTTAGCAAGTATTTCTGCATAAAAGAGTTAAAGCTGAAAAATTTCCTACAAAAATGTTGTTAATTATTTTTTACTTAATACCACCAACCTTATGGAGTTATAAAGCAAAAAAAAAGACAAACAAACAAGGAAATTGAAAAATTTATTTTAAATCATCCATAACACTGCTTTGCAATTTTTAATTTTTGGGAAGTTTAAATTTTCTAATTCATAAAGAAATTTGAATTTAAAAAAAATACCGTAAAAATGCATTAGGAAATTTGAATTTTCCAAAAATTAAAATTTGCAAAGCAGTGTAGTCTTAGATTTAAAACTATTTTTGTCAATTTCCTTGTTTTTGCTTTATAGCTCCAAAAAGGTTGGGTAAAAATAATTAGAAACATTTTTGTAGGAAATTTAAGGACCAACTGAGCCAATTTCAAAACTCCGGGAATTATTTTTCTCGATTTGTCTAATTTGCCTGAGCTAAAAATATTAAATACGTTCATAAACATATTTGGCCATGTTCTGAAAACTATTTCGTTTTGAAATCGCCAAATTGCAGCCAAGAGTTCAGCTAGAGAGCTTACATATTGCAGCTTTTTAATTGGTTTTTGTGTTTTATATGTTTGAGATAGACTGCCTTCCTAAACGTCTGCATGCATAGTCAAAGCAGTGTTTAAACCAAACAATTATACTTTACAACACTGCAAATCAAATGCATTGTCAATAAAAAGCATTGCCAATTGGAATAGTGCGCTAGTTGCGTTTATTTGCAGTTCGGCTGCAAAACGGATGACTAGGAATGCAATACTTTGTCAAAGTTTGCACGGTTGCGTTTGGGAACACGTGATATTGTTGAACTGCAAAGCAACATGCGCTTAGGAAGGCAGCCATATTTTATCCGAACTTAACTTCGAATGTACTAAATTGTGCGATTAAAAGAACACTGGTTTTCAGAACATGCCCGATTTTCAAACTGATTATTGAGCACTTAGCTTTGTAATAAAAAGCATTACTGTTCACTTCTGTAAGTACCACTGTTGGGATTTTTGGTACAATTGCACAAATTTTGGTACAATCGTAAGTTGAGTGGTACGCGGGTACACTCAAAATATTTCTGGCACAATTACCAAATAAAAATATTGGTAAACTGCTTTTATTTTATATGTTAAATTTTGTTCGTTTAAACAACATACTGTTACGTTTTTAGTCCTTTACTTGGAGGTTACACGTTCAAGTTTTGTTTCAATTTTTGTTTCAAGTTTCAATACATTCACACTTTTTTACTAACACACTCACATAATTGGAAATTGACTACCAACTTGATTTCAATTTTGCTTTCAAGATTTGTTTCAATTTTTCGTTCAAGTTAAACAGCTGATCTCTATTGTTGTAAGTAAATTACAGAAAGACTCGGCTATAACGAACTTGGTGCAGGCAGCAAAAAAAACCGCTCTATGACAAGTTCGTAATAAGCGTAGTTCGTTACAAACGAGGACTCGTTAACTATGAATTCGCTATTACGAATTATTTTTGTATGAAAATGGCAACCGAAACGTCGGCACTTTAGACTTAGATCGTTACAACCGAGAATTCGTTATAACCGGGTTTTACTGTTTCGTTGTTGATTCCTTGACGACGGCATCATGAAAACAAAATTGACTATCAAGTTGCTTACAGCCTACGTCATAGCGTCAATTTAAAGTAGTTTTAACAAGCAATACGTGTGATCAACTTGAAAGCAATTTCTTGAACGTGTAACTGCAGATTTACTCTGCAGTTACACGTTCACAAAGTTCGTTATAGCCGAGTCTTTCTGTAATTTACTTACAATAATAGAGATCAGCTGTTTAAATTGAATGAAAAATTGAAACAAATCTTGAAAGCAAAATTGAAATCAAGTTGGTAGTCAATTTCCAATTATTTGAGTGTGTTAGTAAAAAAGTGTGAATGTATTGAAACTTGAAACAAAAATTGAAACAAAACTTGAACGTGTAACCTCCAAGTTACATAAAAACGGTTTTATTATTTTCACAGGATTCGTTGAATTGCAATAAAAAGCTGGAGGCCATGTCCAGGGTAATGCAAGACAAAGTTACGGCTGAAGCTCTGAAGAATGGCATAAAAAAGTGGTCATCTATGGACAACATCAGCCAAGGTGGTCCTAGACGCAGCGTGGCTATATTATCGTGATTTTTATTAGTTTATTAAACTCTGAATAATATAAAATGTTCACTTACAAATCCAAAGTTTTAAATGGTTTGCTCCAACCTACATTAAAAAAAAGAAGGGAAACCAATTGCCAAAACATATTTCTATTATGCACACATATACACCCACAAAACATAGGACACGTAAAACTCATACTGGCAGACAAACTCATTCTACAATATTGCTCTCGAAAATAAACATTCAAAAAGAATTTGCTTAGCAAACTGCTAAAAGACACGACAAAATAGAACGAAATATATATTTTAAATCCAATTTATGTTGCGATAAAGTCTCGCCGGAATCAAAATCTTAAATTAGGGAATGAATAATCTTAAGATAAATATAACCAAAGTCAACTTTTAAATTTAGCAGAAAAACGCAACGGGTCGGGAAATTATTTGGTGTTTTTTAAACAAGGGATGTAAAAAAAATGTAGGGGTCTGATAAATAAAACCGATCAAAAATAAGTTTTTTATTTGAAAAATAGTATTGTTTTTGGTCCTTAAAATGGAAATCTCACTTTTTACATTGAACAATATTAAAAATTTCTCTACCTGGATGTTAACGTAATGTAAAAGAGAATGAGTTAGAGTTTTCGTAGTTCTAAACCTTTTCAATCCGATGGTCTTAAGGCCAGGCAGGTAGTACGTCTCACGAAAAAAAATCTTCGGACTTATTTTAAATGTTATTGCCAGTTACGATGTTTCAGCATCAGCTAAAACATCGATGTATAATAATATATACAAAAATATAGGAGTTTACAAATTAAGTTTATAAAATCTTCCTTTAATTTGTTTAAAAAACATATTTTATTCCAAAGTACGAAATTGCTTCATTAGAGTAAAGACTTGTATTTATATGTTCCGCCTGAAAATCTATAATAGAGATTTCAAAAAGAATATTAAACATAAAATTAAAAAAAAAATATTTAAGCCACTTAGAAAAAGACCAGTAAGAAGGCAAGAATTCTCAAAAGAACCTTGATAAAGGGCATCTATCTCAAATAATAAAAACCTATTATTTCATATGTATGTATGTCTGTCTATCCCATGAGATTTTATTAAAACGTAAATTAGATTTTTACCAACAATTATATTAACTAGTAGATTTCAAGTAGTAAAGTAATTAATTAAAACACTCAAAATAAATTATTCAATTTTAAAAATCCAAAAAAGTGTAACGAAAGAAATTCGTTGCAAAAAAGTTTTTATCCGTTCTTAAAATATTTTGGCTGCTATATTTTATACTTGTGCGAAAAAAACGAAAAACGTTTAATTAAAGTATGCATAAATAAGAATCAAATAAAAATGAACATTGTTTTATTCTCTTTTCTTATTTTGTGTATATGTATTGTATTGTATATTAAAAACTAAAATCCAAAAAAACTGCAATTTATTATGAATTTATGTTACATATTTTTTATTTATGTTTGTTTTATTATTTTTTTTTTTTACTAAAATATTTCTGTAGAAATTTTCTACTTTTATTAGTTTATAAGATGCTTCCTTAAACAAACACAAACGAAACCAATAATAACAAAATTTCTTATACTTAATTTCGATTCTACTTATGTTTTTTTTGTAATAAATCATAAGAATAGATTTTAAAAATACACTGAAAAAATTAACCTGAATATCGTTTCTTTTCAATGCAAGTTCAGCGCTAATTTTTGCCACACAAAATGGGTGTAAAAACGTTTATATCTTGGCTTAGGCAAAAATTCCGATTTTGGTCTTAAATTTTTGAGACTAGAATTCAATTTTAAAAAATTAAAAAAAAAAATGAAATCAGTTGTGTAATTTCAAAACAGGAATATTTTGAATATAAAATATTTCAACAGTAAATTAAATGCTGCCTAAATTTTGCCTCGGAAATGCTAAACTGGCAACACTGCTTGTTAGATAACGAATATTCGGTATGTTCTGTATTCCATGCGGAATTAAAATGTGCGGAATTACCAAAGCATTGTTATAAATAATAATTTTCAACAACAATGCTTTGCTAATTCCGCACGTTTTAATTCCGCATGGAATACAGAACACACCCGACTAATCTTAAAACAAAAAAATGTTGAGCAAAACAATCGTTACGTGACTTTCCCGAAATAATACAATATTAAAATTTCTAATTCGTAACGAGCTTTTAGTCGTTTAGAAGATATCACATCTTTTCTAGATGTATCCTGTTGAATCTGTGAGTTTTTGACCATGTAGCTCCCAAATGGCTTGATCGATTTTAATTTTCGTTTGATATTTAATGAAACTATCGGGCATTGATATATATGTATACAAAACGGAAGAAGTATCTTTTTGATTTTTGACAATTTTTAATTTCCGTAAATGAAATATGTACGATGCTAAAGGATTTTCCTTATAACTATATAATGTTATAAGTACATTTCTGGTTGAAGAATCGGTCATTGCTGATCGAGTAAATATTTGCGATTCTGTTACTTCAATAATATTAGTGGAACATGGGGTTCTTAAACTTTTGATACAGCGTCAACTGCATCGGGGTTTTTAAAATTTTTAATTTTTGTTATTACTTAAAATTTTTTTTACACAAAATTTCGGATATTATTCAATATAAAATTAAGAATTTTTTGGTTTTACAAAAAATTGTATGTAAAAAAGCAAATGCTTTTTTTTTATTCATACTACCCATTAAAACAGCTCGGGCAAATTAGACATAATTGGTTCTTGCTATATATATTTAAAGAAACCAATCCTTTTTTAGCTTTTTGATCATATATATGAAACTCAAGAAGATATTTCTACGTCACATCAGCAGATAAGCACAAACACCACCACACAAACATGTGTATTTGGTATAGGGTAATTTTAATTTGGTTTACATTTCGATTTTAACGTCGTTTTGACGTTACATCAGCACAAAAAAGTTAACGTACCTGCGCAATGCGCAATCTGTATTCTATTATTCTTGTACTATAACTTTTATCATAAACGTCTGCCTATAAGAGTTAAATAAGTTGACAAAATTTCCTAAAATAATGTTTATAACTATTTTTTAATTAACCCTGAGTGATTTCACGTAAAACGGCCCTATGCAAGGAAAAAATATTTTTCTTATTTTTAATAAAAATCTCTCAATTGATGTTTTTTTAGAGCATGACAATTATAGAAAAAGTAAAAAAATAAATTATATAATATTTTTTAAACAATTTGAGGTACTTTTAAATGATCATCCATGAATTATTTTGCTCTCCCTCTTTGTATGTTTAATATTTATTTCAGATTTTCTTTTCTTCCCTTTCTCAATATTAATAAAAACCCTTATCTTTGATTATAATAAATTTTTTTCGCTTTATTTTAATTAAAAAAAAATACTCGGCTAGAGTATTCTGCTGTCTATAATAGAACGGATACAAAATAATTTAATGTTATTATTTTCTTATGATTTATTTTTTTTATTTATTTATTTAATATTAAACTTATAGCTAAATATAAGATCAATATAAGGAAGTGAAAGCAATAAAAAGTTTTGTTTCTTCGAATTTTATAAATTTCCGTCGGTCACACCCGTCACATATTAAAAATAGTTTTTTGTTAATATGTGTAAAGTGGTCACACCCGGCTAAATGGAATTACTCACCTACCTTTTTTGAGGTATAAAGCCAAGAAAATTAAAAAATATATATTGAATCACCCAAACAATGCTTTATAAATTTAAATTTTTGTGGTTAATTTAAATGTTCTAGTGCATTTTTAGAGTAAAAAGGGTGTGATAAACACGAAATATATAAAAAATTTTAATTTTAGTGATTGTCAAGATAGCAGTACATTTGTATTTTTCAATGTATGTACTACTTTTTAAAGCGCAATCCAAATCAAAGTTCGATCAGTTTGAAAATATTTTTAAGGAGTTTTCGAAATTCGGTTGGTCATTGGTACATATCGCGACCTCAGTCTTGTTTTGGCCCACCGACCATTTTAAAAAAACGAGTTAAGTATGGGGTATATGTATTTTGAATAACCTCTTTCAGAATCCAAAAACTGTTTCGCGAAATAGTTCTTGGTTTCTGAGATATCAAGTATTCATTGTGCTCGATATCATCATTTTTGATAAATTTTTTTTAAAAAAAAATTTTTAAATAAAGAAATAAAAATCAGGAATCAAGTAAAATACAAAGTTTCATCAATATTAACTTTTTATTCCATGTAAATATGTTTTCTAATAACATTTATACGCTTATTTTCAATAAAAAGTAGAAAATTTCATCTCAATAACAAGTTACTCAATACACAGCAGTTAGTATACACATGGACCAACAAAAGCTACTTTTTACAAATAAAATAAAAAAATGAAGTAAAGTGCGACTTTGGCTCGCACACGAAGGGTTCCGTACGAATACACATATGTACATCCCTTTTTGTTTTTGTCCCTGTTGTCATTTTGGTAGTTTTTCGTTGTGCTTTCTTGTTTAATTTTATTTTTTTTATTTTTTAAGTATTTTTCGTTGTTTTTGGGTTTTTTGGTTTGGCGCTTTTTAAATTTTCGTGGTTTTTTATTTTTTTTCTGACGATTTTTCTTTTTTTGCAATTTTTTCTTGTTTTTTGCCGATTTGTTTAGTTTTAGCGATTTTTTGTTATGGAATTTTTATAACGTTTTCACTTTCTGCTGATATTTTTAGTTTTAGCGATTTATTTTAGTTGTGGCGATTTTTTCAGTTGTGGCGCTTTTTTCGTTTTTGGGGATTTTTTCGGTTTTTTGTGTTTTTTTATTCTTAGCGATTTTTTTGGTTTTTGGCGATTTTTTTAGTTTTGGCGCCTTTTTTTGGTTTTTGCGCTTTTTTCGTTTATGTGATTTTTTTCATTTTTAGCGATTTTTTAATTTTTTTATGATATATTTAGTTTTAACTATTTTGTAGTGCTTTTTTTCGTTTTCACGACTTTTTTAGGTTTTTGGCGTTTTTTTTTAGTTTTTTTTTGCAATCTTTTTAGTTTTGGTGATATATTGCGTTTTAGCGATTTTTTTAATTTTGGTGCTTTTTCCCTTAAGCGCTTTTTTCATTTTGGCGTTTTTTTCGTTTTAATTTTGAATTTTTTTAGTTTTAACGTTTTTTAAAATTTCAAGATTTTACATCTTACGGTTTCTAAGATACAGCATATTGCCTAAATTACATAGTCAAAACTACATTAACTGATAGAATACCCTTTAATTTTTATTTTTTTAAATATCGGTGTTAGTTGGTGTAGTCTATTCTACAGACTACACCAATTACCTACCACTTACTTTGAAAATTTTAAATGTCTGTATATAAGTGTCTGTATATTACATTACTATTTCAACATGTTGCGTTGCTCGCTTTAGAACACCCTTTAATTTTTAGCTGTCATATATTTGTTGTTGTAGCGGCCAAATTACATAGTAAGATTACATTAACTGATAGAACACCCTTTAATTTTTATTGTTTTAAATATCGGTGTTAATTGGTGTAGTCTATTCTACAGATACACCAATGAACGCGAACTCTAATAATTTAAAGTGTCTATATATAAGTGTCTGCATATTACATTAGTATTTCAACATTTTTCGTTGCACGCTTTAGAACAGCCTTTAATTTTTAACTGTCATATATTTGTTGTTGTAGCGGCCAAAGCTCTACATATCCTGTGAAAATTTCAGGTCCATAGCTCTTACGGTTCCCGAGAAAACAGCCTGTGACAGACAGACGGACAGCGTAGCGAAAACAATAGGGTCCTTTACACTTTTGGTGTATCGGAACCCTAAAAAGTGGCTACTGGAGCACAAAACAAGATATTTTACTTTCAGTAAAAAGGTGCTAATTTCTAATCGGATCGATGAAAGTTCACAAAAATGTACATTTTTCTTCCAAACATATGTCGGAAGCAGTGGTGAGAATACAAAAAAATCTATCGGATATATTTTGAGAAAACTTTATGTAAATCTTCTTTGTTGTTTTTCTCCATTGCTACTTTTTGGCATATGGGCTAAACCAATACTGAGGTCGCGATATTTATATTTAAAGAAACTGAAGAGTCCTGGTGTTTGGCGGGCGAGCTAGAGGTAGGAGGGCCTCCTTAAAGTAACATATTTTATTTTTATTTTTTGCTCATACATATATCCGAAACCAGAGATGTGAATTATTTGAAATACTTTTGTTTAAAATACAAATAGAAAATACAAAATACCATTTTTATTTTCTATTTGAAATACTTTGCCTCAAGAGTATTTTATATTTTATTTTAAACATTTCAAAATACATATTTTACATTTGTAAAATATAAAATTTTTTTTTATGTGGTGCGAAGAAAAATAACAGATTGAAAAGTGATAGTAAATTGTCAGTAAACAATAGCGCAATTAATTTTGAATCTCGGCTTTGTCTTCTTGCACAGTTTTTTGAGTATTTTGCAAAAACTACTAAAATTCCGCATATAGCATAAATCAATGTCAAGTACAGAAAAATTAATGTAAAAAAATCACGCCTATTTCGGAAGTGGCGAAAATTTGCAAAAAAATTTCAAAATTAGTAACAAGCCCGAAAACTGAATAAAGCTCGCTAAAACTGTAGGGAATGCCAAAAATATGGCCAAAACCGAGAAAATGACGAAAATTCGCTAAATCTTGCTAAAATTGGAAAGATTTCAAAATATAATATTGATTTTAAATTCCTAAAATTTTAATACAGCCAAAAATCTTGGAAAAATCACTTCTGTCGCGGAAATGGCGAAAATTCGCGAAAATTTGCAAAATTTTAAAAAAGCCATAATATTAATAAAAAGTTGCTAAAGACGTTGAAAAATTGCAAAAAATCGCTTCTATTGCAAACATTGAAAAAATTCGCCAGAAATTGCAAAATTGGAAACAAACTATAAAATTAATTAGAGATCACAACATATATTGTATTGAGTTAAACAAATATTTTAAATCAAAATTAGAATTGTAAAAGAAAATGTATTTTGAAAATAGGTATTTTAAAAATATGTATTTTGTATTTTCTATCTCAAATACTTTTTTAAAAACTATTTTGTATTTTTAATTTGAAATAGAAAAAAAACCATTTGTATTTTGAATTTATTTATTTAAAATACGTATTTTCCACAACTCTGTCCGAAACTAACTTTTAGCAAGTATTTCTGCATAAAAGAGTTAAAGCTGAAAAATTTCCTACAAAAATGTTGTTAATTATTTTTTACTTAATACCACCAACCTTATGGAGTTACAAAGCAAAAAAAAAAAAGACAAACAAACAAGGAAATTGAAAAATTTATTTTAAATCATCCATAACACTGCTTTGCAATTTTTAATTTTTGGGAAGTTTAAATTTTCTAATTCATAAAGAAATTTGAATTTAAAAAAAATACCGTAAAAATGCATTAGGAAATTTGAATTTTCCAAAAATTAAAATTTGCAAAGCAGTGTAGTCTTAGATTTAAAACTATTTTTGTCAATTTCCTTGTTTTTGCTTTATAGCTCCAAAAAGGTTGGGTAAAAATAATTAGAAACATTTTTGTAGGAAATTTAAGGACCAACTGAGCCAATTTCAAAACTCCGGGAATTATTTTTCTCGATTTGTCTAATTTGCCTGAGCTAAAAATATTAAATACGTTCATAAACATATTTGGCCATGTTCTGAAAACTATTTCGTTTTGAAATCGCCAAATTGCAGCCAAGAGTTCAGCTAGAGAGCTTACATATTGCAGCTTTTTAATTGGTTTTTGTGTTTTATATGTTTGAGATAGACTGCCTTCCTAAACGTCTGCATGCATAGTCAAAGCAGTGTTTAAACCAAACAATTATACTTTACAACACTGCAAATCAAATGCATTGTCAATAAAAAGCATTGCCAATTGGAATAGTGCGCTAGTTGCGTTTATTTGCAGTTCGGCTGCAAAACGGATGACTAGGAATGCAATACTTTGTCAAAGTTTGCACGGTTGCGTTTGGGAACACGTGATATTGTTGAACTGCAAAGCAACATGCGCTTAGGAAGGCAGCCATATTTTATCCGAACTTAACTTCGAATGTACTAAATTGTGCGATTAAAAGAACACTGGTTTTCAGAACATGCCCGATTTTCAAACTGATTATTGAGCACTTAGCTTTGTAATAAAAAGCATTACTGTTCACTTCTGTAAGTACCACTGTTGGGATTTTTGGTACAATTGCACAAATTTTGGTACAATCGTAAGTTGAGTGGTACGCGGGTACACTCAAAATATTTCTGGCACAATTACCAAATAAAAATATTGGTAAACTGCTTTTATTTTATATGTTAAATTTTGTTCGTTTAAACAACATACTGTTACGTTTTTAGTCCTTTACTTGGAGGTTACACGTTCAAGTTTTGTTTCAATTTTTGTTTCAAGTTTCAATACATTCACACTTTTTTACTAACACACTCACATAATTGGAAATTGACTACCAACTTGATTTCAATTTTGCTTTCAAGATTTGTTTCAATTTTTCGTTCAAGTTAAACAGCTGATCTCTATTGTTGTAAGTAAATTACAGAAAGACTCGGCTATAACGAACTTGGTGCAGGCAGCAAAAAAAACCGCTCTATGACAAGTTCGTAATAAGCGTAGTTCGTTACAAACGAGGACTCGTTAACTATGAATTCGTTATTACGAATTATTTTTGTATGAAAATGGCAACCGAAACGTCGGCACTTTAGACTTAGATCGTTACAACCGAGAATTCGTTATAACCGGGTTTTACTGTTTCGTTGTTGATTCCTTGACGACGGCATCATGAAAACAAAATTGACTATCAAGTTGCTTACAGCCTACGTCATAGCGTCAATTTAAAGTAGTTTTAACAAGCAATACGTGTGATCAACTTGAAAGCAATTTCTTGAACGTGTAACTGCAGATTTACTCTGCAGTTACACGTTCACAAAGTTCGTTATAGCCGAGTCTTTCTGTAATTTACTTACAATAATAGAGATCAGCTGTTTAAATTGAATGAAAAATTGAAACAAATCTTGAAAGCAAAATTGAAATCAAGTTGGTAGTCAATTTCCAATTATTTGAGTGTGTTAGTAAAAAAGTGTGAATGTATTGAAACTTGAAACAAAAATTGAAACAAAACTTGAACGTGTAACCTCCAAGTTACATAAAAACGGTTTTATTATTTTCACAGGATTCGTTGAATTGCAATAAAATAAAACACGGATATTTAATCTCACAAATTAGCTATTTGATAGCACTGTTTATTTATACACCACTTCATATGTCGTAAGTACGAACTTAACTCTATGAATTTACTTATCTAAGCTTACAATCGCACGTTCGAAATAAAACTGACACAGGGCGCCGGCATTATCCTTATATAGCAAATAATTATCTTATCGAAGCTTCCAGTATGTACTAGATGCTGTCTGCACTAAACTGATTTATCTTTGCACCCGCCATCTAGTTGTCAAGAAAAGGTTTCTATAGATTACATGACTAAATATCGCACGGCTCTAGCATTGCACACAGGTGAATTAAATCCTGTTTCCTAGACGAGTTTCCTGTTGCTATCTACACGTGTCATTAGTAGCCGCGAAAAATCTTGTAAGTTCTCGTGGCAGTTGTAGAACTTTCCCGAAAGTACTATTTCCGTTATTTTGAACTTCAAGTTGCAACGCGACTATTGTGACAATCATAGTCAGGGTTGTATTTTTGTGGTATCAAATACAGGTTAACATTAAAGCTGTCATTTGATGTCGTTATATATTAATCTGTATTTTTCGTAACAATATTGTATTAACACACCATATTTGACGTGGGATGACGGAAAATCGTTCCAAAAACAAACTTAAATACGGCAGCCAAAATTTGAATTTGCTTGAATTTTACCCCTTACGTCTTTAAGCCGATTCGGAAAAAATTAATCGATTTCACTGTGTAATTTGTGGAAATTTTATAATAAATGTCCCATAGTGCAACTGATAGACTTCCTTTTCATATAATTCAAAAAGTTATAAACTTGGAGTGCCACATTTTCCTAAATTCCGAGATGGTAAATCACTTTTTTGCTTGTCTTTCGTTTACATTTATAAAATTTGGAAATTCCTAAAGGTGGGCTTACGTCTGTAAACATTTGCGCCGAACTCGTTCGCCGCAAATATTTGCATCGCATTTTAGCTAGGCAGTGTGGACGTGTACGACGCACAGCAACAACGCAAGAATTTTTGTCCCATTCAACGCACACGATCCGTACATTATTAGTTTTTTGATAATGCAAAAATTTGCGCCGCAGGCTGTTCTGATGTGGACGCTTTTGAAGAAAGAGTGCTATGATTTAATAAGAAAATTTTTACTACAAATAATGTATATACTATATTTTGAATATTTTGTGTGCAGTTTTTTCACGTGAAAATCAGTTTTTTTATTCTAAATTTGCAGTTTTTTAAAAAAAAGTTATGGCAACGCTGACGGGAACACACTTAAATTTGCAAAAGAGAGCATAAATTGAGAGAGTAAAGTGACAGTTGTTTGACTGAGAGTCTGCAAATTTTTACTGAACAAATTTGTGCTAGTAAAATCCAGTAGAAGAAAAAAACATACGATTCAAAAATTAAAAAAAGAAAAGTAAGCAATCAAAATATATACAATTTTAAAAAAATCGTTTGAAAGAAGAAAAGTTGAATTAAAAGTCCAACAAAAACTGAAAATAATTATTATTAATTATTAACATCCTAAGCAAGTTTCTTCTCAACTTGTATGCTCCAGAAGAGCATACAACGCCAAGTTTTCTTTTCTTGGCACCCATAGCAAACATTTTCCTCTAATTGGTTTATTTACATTAATGCCTTAGAGATGTAAAGCTAATATATATTTGAATACTTATTACTGCATGTTACTTGGGGTACCGAATATCAAAAATCAAGTAATGATGTGTTTTCGTGTCATTTAAGCAGAAACAAACTTAAAAGTCATGTAAAAATAAACAAGTGTAAAAAAGCTTATCCGAAGTTCTATTTAATAAATACATTTCGCTACGAATTTATAATTATAGAAAAGAATTGTACCAAGTACCAAAAATATGTATTTGCTGGATAGTCCAAACAACACATATTTTACAACCCTATCCATTTTAGTGATCAGCTGTTTTACTAAACCTACAAATTTTTGGAACTTTCCGTTCGCGTACTTCTTTGTGCATGACAGAGCACGAAGCCGTCCGGCGCATAGCCGGCTTAACAACGGGCGCCGAATTTTGTTTTTATTTTGCGCCACCGCCGACGTATGCGGCTGTGATCGGCGCACGACTCAGCCGACAAGTGACCATTAAATAATATAAGTTTCGTACAAATACAACAAAAAACTAGATAATGCTTGTCAGAAATATATAAAATATTAAATTTTTTCGCTAGATATACATACTACGTGAGCCAGTCGACCACCGACACTCTTCATTCAGCCGCTGCAGAGGACAATTATCGGCTTACAGCCGCCGCTGGTTACTTTTTGAGTAAGCCGCCGCCGATAATCGAATAATAACGGCTTCGTGCGTAAAATTCTCAAATTACCCAGAATTTACTCAACTACTGGATTTTACTGGAAAAGTAAACAAACGGACCTAATGTGGGTGTACAAATGTCACAATTATATCTGTGGCAATGAGGAAAAAGTGCTTTAATCATATTTTATAGTTTTGTAGGAGAGCACTTTTAAACGTTCAACTGGATTTTTTGAAATGTATTTCTATTGCACTTAATGTTGACTTTTCGTTCTTCGATTCTTTTAAGTTATTAGTATATTAGAGTCCGAGCGAATATTCGGATTCGGCCAAAATTGTGGTTTCGACTGATATTCGGCTTAGGCTAACTTTTTGGCCGAATACCGAAACTTTTTATTCTCTATAAATAAGGAATTTAATCGAAATAGTATTTTCCAAATTTAAAATATGTCACTGATGAAATATCGTCTTAAAAATTAACCAAAAAAAACTTCCAGAGCAAAATGAAAAATCAAAACGAGCGAGGCTTGTTCAAGAAACTTCTTTTTAGTAGTAAACGTATAGTGAACAAAAATACATATATAAAAAAATCATTAGATAATTTAGAATACAGAGTTGAAATTAATAAGATAGAAAAATGCTGCCAAATACATGTTTAATTATTAATTTACATTTTCAACATCCTCACTAAAATTAATTTTAAACTATTCCCATGCCCTTTAGACAGCAAGATAGTTTTTGGTTCACCAACGGCTTTGTGAGTGCATCGGCTATCATATCATTAGAAGGAATCTGTTCTAGCAACACCTTTTCATCAGCCAGGCAGTCCCTTATAAAATGTTTAGTTCTGGAGTGGTACGAACCATTCATTGCCAGTTGTACTGCTGCATGATTATCGCAAAATAATTTTATAGATTCGGTCTTCTTTCCAAATAGCTCTTCTTCGAAACTTTTAAGCCATAAACATTCTTGTACCGCAGCACACATCGACATGTACTCAGCCTCACAAATTGATAATGCCGTAATTGCCTGTTTCTTCGATGCCCATGAGATTGCAGCTCCTTGCCTCATAAATACAAAACCGCCTACAGACTTCCTTTGGTCCAGGTCACCTGCATAGTCAGCATCACAGTATCCTTCTAATTTAGAGCATCCAGCTTTCTTGAAATACAATTTATAATTTATAGTACCTTTTAAATAACGTACGATACGTTTCGCTGCAACCCAGTGTTTTGTGCCAAAATTGCTGTTAAAACGACTCAGAAAGTTAACTGCATAGCATATGTCTGGCCTTGTAAGCTGTGCTGCAAATAATAGGGTGCCAGTAAGTTCTTGGTAGGGGTAACTTAACATTCTAGACTTTTCAGCTTCATCTTTTGGGCTCTGCATAGTGCTGAGTTTTACATTCACGTCTACTGGACTGAATATTGGATTACAAGTTGTCATCTCAAAACGTTCTAGCATCTTCTGAATGTAAGCAGACTGATCTATTGTCAAACCCTCTTTCGATCGTTCTATTTTTATTCCAAGAAATGACTTAGCATTTCCTAGATCTTTGAGTCCGAATTTTTCCTTCAAGTCCCTTATTAAAGACGCCTTTTGTTTTTCATTATTCCAGAATATTAAAATATCATCGACATAAACGGCCAGTATCAAAATCTTTTCATTATCAATCTTCGAGTAGACACACTGATCACTTTTTAGCTGTATGAGACCAAGGCTTTTTAGACTCTCGCTTAGTTTTATATTCCACATTCGCGATAATTGTTTCAATCCATATATAGGTCTGTTCAATTTCAATATTTTTCCTTCAGGAGCTTCATAGCCATCAGGTACGCCAATAAAAATGGTTTCATTTAGATCACCCTGTAAAAATGCGGTGCAGATATCTAAACGATTTATATTTAGGTTCAATTGAACTGCTACCGACAACAAATAACGCAATGATGAATATCTCATGACCGGCGAATAAGTTTCATCATGATCTATTTGTGATCGTTGAGCACACCCTCTGGCTACCAGTCGTGCTTTGTAACGAATAACTTCCCCATACTCGTTATATTTGAGCTTGAAAACCCACTTCGTAGAAAGTTTTTCCTCGTTTCCACTACAAGTTATGATATTCCAGGTGTTATTTTCAATTAATGATTCGATTTCTTCATTTATCGCCTTCTTCCAAAATTCCTTTTCATTACTGTTGATGGCCTGAAAATAACTTTGTGGTTCCATTTTATTACTGATTACTGAATACGTTACATAATCCTCCATATTAGTCGGTCGGGGATTTCTTGCTGAACGACGAAGAACTTGAACCTGATTAATTTCCTCACTATCTGGTGAATTTTCTCTGGACGTAAAACCTAACAATTCATCGTCATTGTCTGCTGATTCATAACTGGATAGACTTTCGACATTATTACTAGAAGTTCCTTTGACATACCAGCAAAATTTTTCTGTGAGTGTAAATCTAGTTTATAAACTTCTCCATATAAACTTGCACAGCCTACTACTATTAAAATATTTTTAATTGTACACTTATCATTTGAAAATCAGATATCATACCCCTTCTTAGCAAGTTAACTTACTGATATTAGGTTTCTACAAATTTGCGGTACGTACAACACATTCTCAATAGTGGCCTTCACCAATTCACCATTTACACTCAAATTCATTGAAATGTTGCCTTTACCAATAGCTTTTAAACTTGTTTTATTTGCCATCATTACGGTTTCATTTGATTCAAAATTAATAAAATTACTGAATAGATCTTTCCTATTCGTCATGTCAGCTGTAGCTCCCGAATCAATTAACCAGTGGTCTCCATCGTAGATATATTGAGAATTTAATGCCGCTGTTAAAGTAGTTACATTGCTGTGTGTATGTTGGTTGTAAGTTCTATTTTTGCAATTTCTTGCCATGTGGCCCTCTTTTTTGCATCTATAGCAAACAATACTTCTCTTTTTGTTGTTGCTGCTGTTGTTTCTGTTGTTGTTATTATTGCTTGAGCTAAAATTTGTCTTCTGTTTGCTATACATTACAGCATCGACTGACGAGTTGGAAACTGATGAATTGTTGTAATTGTCGAAGTCTTGTATGAGCTTAGTTTTAATAGTATCAGCCGTAATTACAACCCCACTACTTTCTATAGCCATTATCATGGGTGCGAAATATTCGGGCAATCCGCTGAGTAACAGGCTGCCAACCCATTCATCGCTCACACTCATTCCTATCTCGTTCAACTTCTGAGCAGTTGATATAATGGTATCCACATACTCACCAATATTGTTGCAACTCACGAGATGAGTTGTTTTCAATTTTCGCAGCAAGCCACAGCGTCGATTTAGACCGGAATTATCGTATGTAGTTTTCAGCTTATCCCAAACTTCCTTTGCCGTAGCCATCCCCTGAATGTTGATATACAAGCTTGGTGATATATAGAGAACTAGTCTCGACATTGCCTTTTCCTTGACGTCCTCATTGGTTTCAGCGCAAGGACTGACTTCCAATACCCTTGAAGTTTCAAGGCATGTTCTGTTGCAAACCGCTAACTGTGGTAGTTGTCTCTCCCCGTTAATTTTTCTATTTCTATGACCCGCTCCATCTTACGAGTCTGGGCCCATAACCTGATCAAATATCGTCTTAAAAATTAACAAAAAAAAACTTGTAGAGCAAAATGAAAAATCAAAACGCGCGTGGCTTGTTCAAGAAACTTCTTTTTAGTAGTAAACGTATATTGAACAAAAATACATAGATAAAAAAATTAGATAATTTAAAATGCAGAGTTGAAATTAATAAGATAGAAAAATGCTGTCAAATACATGTTTAATTATTAATTTACATTTTCAACAGTCACCACCATGAATCTGTTTTTCCCGTCCGATATCTTTTCAAATTTAATGAAAATTTTACTTAGTTTTTAAAAAAGATTTAGTTCAGCTTGAGGTCCGTTTAATAAATTGAAAAAACTCCTGATTTTCATTTTATTTATTTTAATATTTTATTTTCCCGATATTTCGATCAACTTCGTTGATCATCTTCAGGGGAATCTTAACTGTCAAAAAACACATGTATATGAAAATAAAATAGTGTGCATGTGTGAGTGTTTATTAAAATAAATGAAAAGCGATGTTTTTTTTTTTATAAAATTTCTGTGTTAAATAAATGAATAAATGTGTTTAATTGATTTATAAATTTAAATTTGTGTGAAAAATTAAAAATAAAGTAACTAATTATGCAAAAGTAGTACATGTTAGCTCGATGAGCATTTGCATAAAATGAAATCTTATCGGAAAAGTAAAATTACATCTTCCCCTAGTATGAGATTAAGAGAAAACTCGACTTTTTGTTTTAGTATTCTGCCGACGTTTTTTCTCATGTTATCTCAAAGCTAATGTCTCGTGAAGACGCTGTGTAACGTCATCAATAGATTGAGAAATACTCCTTAATGTATGTGTACCGAACCCAATATTTCAGTTCTATTCATCATTTAAACTAATTTCATGCCAAGTTTTTATTAGTTATATGCTCGTAAATGTTTAAGTTTTATATTTGCTCGATGGAATGAGATATATTCAATTTCTACTATTATTTTGACTGACACTGTATGTATATAGAAATACTCTTACGCACTTTTTCACAGTGTACAGTTAAAAGTTAAGGTATACTTTAACAGAGAGTTTTGTATGCCGAATTTGCCGTTAAAGACCACGTGAACTTTTAATCACATTGTGAAAAGGGCCGTTTATAAAATATATAACTTTTCAGTTCTGTTAAGTTTTTAAAATGTCAATATCTGTTAATGTTAAAAAAGTTTCGGCGAGTTGCGGATTCGGCCGAATATTCGGCCTTTTTGCCGAATATTACGTTCGGTTCGGGTTCGGCCTCAAAAAACTGGTTTCAGTTGGACTCTAGATTATATGGTTCTTTCTACTATAATAATGATATTAAATTTGAAATTTAATATATTATAAGCTGAATTAAGCAATTATTCCATATGAGATTATGAGTTGAAAAAAGATAAGTAGCAAGTCATTACGCTGTAACTTTCTGAAAAATCGTACGAAATAAATAAAAATTTACCCAGAGGTACTTTTGAATATGGAAAATACAATGGTTATATTAACTCAAAATATGCTTATCTCGACTTAAGCACTTCTTTATTGCCACAGATATTAGTACGCAAGCTGAAACAGTTGAGTTAATTCCAGGTTAAAAAAAGTCATTGATGTAGACGTTTTACATAAATTTTTTCTTTGAACGGGGTAAAATTTTAGTCGTAATCATCGGTTTATTTCGAAAAGAAGCTTCAAATTATTTCCCAGTGAAGAATATTTTAAGTTGTTTTTAAGAAACTACTTTTTTCTGCTTCGGAAATGTCCATACGTATATATTTTCTACTTCTCAGGAGTTATTATTAATAACATACAGATAATTAATACAAAAGCTTCTTTACTTCCGCAATTCTCTCTGCTACTCTCAAAGTTATTTTGTGTTAGGTTCGCGCCGTTGCTTTTATAGATGATTATGTGGCTGAGGTAGTAGGCGCATTGACCTTTAAACAAGAATTTAAAGAATTCGAATTCCTTAGTTCGAGAACTACTCGTGTCAGTAAACAAAATTCAATCAAATACGTTACTCAGCAAAAAATAAATGAACGCGTGTTCATTTAGTGTTTCACGATTTCTTGATCACTTGTTTCTTCGAATGCATTCTGAATGACATCGTAAATCATTATTAAAATTATAATTTTTGAACTCATTAAAAACGCATGCAATCTCACTAGGTAATATATTGCATAAAATATCCACTGAAAAAGGCATGCAAAATCGGGATTAAATCATCACATTGACACATTTTCATAAAACAAGTTTTAGCTCCAACAAAAAATAAGAAGGCAATAATAGCTCAGTGGTAGAGAGCGTGTCTTAACATTCAGAAAATCATGGTTCGTATCCTGGTTGCGGCAAAGTTTTTTTATTTCACTTGTTTTATATTTACATGAAAAAACGTCATCGAATCAGGGAACTTGCATGGGTTCAATTCATTCATTTTAATGACGAGCAAGTTCTCTAAATTTTCATTTAAACACATGATCTCCAATGGCACGCTAATGTAAAAATCATGCATGTTTCACCTAAATCGAACCAATGCGTCATCACTTACATCCATGATTACACATGATTTGTCATGTTATTTTTTGCTGGGTACTTGAATGAAGAGTATATATACTATGGGACAAATAAAATTTGTAACAACTCCGAAATATCATTTTTCCCCAACATTGTGAACATCACTTCAAATCCATTAAATAGGAATCAAGAAATATAACTTTTTGCAATGACACGGAAATTACGAAATGATTTGCAACACTTCCGGATCACAAGAACTGGAACTTAATGACTTGTTTAGAATATCCTTTTTCACTGAGTTTAAATGAATCCCTGCTGTAAAATATATATCCAGCAGTTGAAGCCATATCGTATGAATTCATGTATTTTTACTAGATTGTAAAATTTTGGTACAATTGATGCTCATGTACAATTTTACCATTGCGACGGTACAATTTCATAATTGTTATATCCCAGCAGTGGTAAGTACCTTTTAAAACGTGTATTTTTTTAACGAAATCTGTAGCAGCTTATTCAAGTACATTATATGTCAGTAAAGGCCGTGTCAGATACAACTTTGTCGCTTTGCGTGACGTTTCTAACTTTGATAGAAAAGTGTAAAGCAAAAGGTGTATGACACAATGAAAACTTTGACAACACTCGCGCATTGACCGTTTACCAAAAAAGTAGTTAATACTTTTGCTATTTATATATATATATATATATTTTATAAAAATAAAAGTCAATTATGTTATTTTACGATTTATTATAAATAAATAAATGCCACATACATATTTACCTCTTATTAAAACAGATTCAAACGCGCAATATGTTTCGTTTGGCAATATAATAAAAGAAAATTATTCCAGCCGATTGTCAAAGCAAGCAAAAAGATGAGAGTTGCCGAACTTTTCGCTTCACGCTGCGTTAAAAGTGCATTATGTAGCATGTTTCGTATAAGTATGTACATTTCATCTTAGATGTCAAAGTGAATCTGTAACGCAACGCGAAGCAAAAATTTTAACTGACATGGCCTTAAGAATCAGAAGCTTATAATGAACGCTACACTAAAGGCCATGTCAGATAAAACTTTTGCTTCGCGTTGCGTTACAGATTCGCTTTGCATCTAAGATGAAATATACATACTTATACGAAACATGCTACATAAAGCACTTTTAACGCAGCGTGAAGCGAAAAGTTCGGCAACTCTCATCTTTTTGCTTGCTTTGCCAATCGGCTGGAATAATTTTCTTTTATTATATTGCCAAACGAAACATATTGCGCGTTTGAATCTGTTTTAATAAGAGGTAAATATGTATGTGGCATTTATTTATTTATAATAAATCGTAAAATAACATAATTGACTTTTATTTTTATAAAAAATATATATATATAAATAGCAAAATTATCAACAATTTTTTGGTAAACGATCAATGCGCGAGTGTTGTCAAAGTTTTCATTGTGTCATACACCTTTTGCTTTACACTTTTCTATCAAAGTTAGAAACGTCACGCAAAGCGACAAAGTTGTATCTGACACGGCCTTAAAGTCCATTATTACAATTTGGTAGGATTTTGTCGCACAACATTTCGCGACTACAGCAATGTTTTGGCCCACCGACCATTTTAAAAAAAATAGATTAAGTATGGGGTATATGTATATATTTTGAATACCCTCTTTCAGAATCCAAAAAACTGTTTTGCGAAATTGTTCCTGGCTTCTGAGATATCAAGCATTCAATTTTGATAAATTTTTTGTAAAATTTTTTTCTTTTTAATAAAAAAATAAAACTCAGAAATCAAGTAAAATATCAAGTTTCATCAATATTAACTTTTTATTCCATGTAAATATCTCTTCTAACAACATTTAAGCTTAAGCACCATAAAGTAAAATTTACAGGAGAAGTATTTTTTAGTTATCCTTGGCTTAAATCGAAGTAGAGCCCTTATATTGGCTATATAGGCTTGTAGTGGACTGTTATATGTAATGTTAATAGTTCTAAAAAAAATCCTATAAGACAACGCATGTTTGTAGGGGTTAATATATTTTCAGATATTATTGATGCCGTGAAAAATCAATTAATTTAATCAAATTATATTAAAACTAGTAATTATTATCTTTATCAAGCTGTTCTTTAACCGTTTCATTGATATCCTTGCAGTTTTTGACACTAGTTTTGCTCTAGTTGCAAAAGAGAATTTTAGCTTAAGCGACACATTGCAGTTACAAAAAAATGTAAACAATCTAAAAATTTAAAGGGAAAATGCACTTAAGCTAAAATTTCTTCTGCTGTACATATTTCCGTAACGATACATGGCAGGACTTTGAAACTTTGACAGATAGTCCGATTTATCGTAAATAATCGATTTTCGTCCAAAAACGATTTTCGAAAAGCATGTCGCTTGAGCTTTTTTGTCGGTTATGTCTCGAAATTTTCATACAAAAATTTGTGTTATAAGCCTCTTATTAAACAAAATTTTTTTTATGAATTAGGTTGTAAATAAATAAGTCGTAGCTAAAAAAGTTAAGTTTAAACTTTTCTTTTCAATAAAAAAGTTCGGTTTCGCGTTCGGTTTGCGTTCGGTCGGACACTAACACTTATTGAGCACAAAAAGCTACGTTTTACAAATAAAATAAAAAAAGGGGCTACTGGAGCACAAACCGGATTGATGAAAATTCACAAAAATTTAAATTTTTCTTTCAAACATATGCCGGAAGCAGTGGTGAGAATAAAAACAAAATTCTATCGGATATATTTTCAGAAAACTTTATGTAAATCTTCCTAACCTAACTATCACAAAGGGACCATTATTATTGGACCCAAGTGGGGTGGAACCCTTTCTTTATACTTTTCACCAGCAACCTGATTCGACTTCTATATTGAACCATAGAAATGTACATATATAGTTCACAAAACTTTTCTTTCTAAACTTCGCTGTTTGCTCTTTTTTCTAATTTCGATTAATCGAAGCCAAAAGTCGATTTCAGTATAAAGTTGACAACTAAAAATCGATTACAAAAACATCGTTTTTTGGCATTGAAAATCGGTTTCCGACTACAATCGAAATCGACTTACCATTCACTATTGGCAATAGTTGAAGGCAGGATTTTGGCAGACGGATCAACAGTTTATCTTTGTGGTATGTGATGGAAAGCGATCGATTTGAAATCGTCGACGATTTCAAACACAAACTCTTCTGAAAGATGACTTATTTGCCCCTTTTAATGTTTTCAAGGCAGAATATTTTATTCGAATATTTTTTTCGATACAAAACAATAAAAAACATAAACAAGTCATCTTTCAGCAGAATTGGTTTTTGAAATCGGCGCCGATTTAAATCGATCGATTTCCATCACATACCAGTTTATTACAAGCTTGTTTTAACTGAAAGTGAGCGATAAGTTAAAGCCAAGTTCATGCTACCTGGTTGGTTAAAGTAAATTTGCAATAGTCTGGCATGTGATCGAAATCGATCGATTCAAATTGGCGGTGATTTCAAAAACCAACTCTGCTGAAAGATGATTTATTTACGTTTATTTTTGGTGTTTTAAAATATTCTAAGTCTTGAAAACATTAAAAGTGGTAAATAAGTCATCTTTCAGAAGAGTTTGTGTTTGAAATCGTCGACGATTTCAAATCGATCGGTTTCCATCACATACCACAAAGATAAACTGTTGATCCGTCTGCCAAAATCCTGCCTTCAACTATTGCCAATAGTGAATGGTAAGTCGATTTCGATTCTAGTCGGAAACCGATTTTCAATGCCAAAAAACGATGTTTTTGTAATCGATTTTTAGTTGTCAACTTTATACTGAAATCGACTTTTGGCTTCGATTAAACGAAATTAGAAAAACGAGCAAACAGCGAAGTTTAGAAAGAAAAGTTTTATGAACTATATATGTACATTTCTATGGTTCAATATAGAAGAGGCGTTTCCCGGGTTTTAGTTATTTTACAGGAAAAAGGAAAAACTAAATAAAAAACCCATTTTTAGATGGCTTTGATCAATTTTCTTTACTCCATTTGCTTTTGCACACTTGCAATTAAGAAGCAAATAAAAGTTTCAACAAATATTTCATCGTGTAAATTTAGTATTAGAAATAAAACGAAAAAAAAGAATAAAAAATTTACGCTATGAATAGGTATTTTATGAAACTTTTCTTAGTTATTTATTGCAAGCGCGCAAAAGCATATTTACAAAAACTACATGAAATTTTATTTCCTACCACTTTTTCAACCCAACTTGTTTTCCAGTCCATTCTTTTAGCAAATAAACTTTAATGCCACAAATTTTATGAAATATTTCATCGTGCAAATTTAGACTAAAAAAAATACAAATAAATAAAAATCGACTACAAAACAATCGATTTTTACCTGCGATTAATCGGCTAATTAATCGGAATAGAAAACGGTTGATTGTTGAAAGTCGAAAATCGATTTCCTGATTCGTTTGCCATTCACTAATTGCCAAGTTGCAATAATGACCCTAAGAATTCTAAACAAAACCTCACCATTAACAAATTCAATACGTCAACTTTTTTTTTCTTTTATTAACTTGGTTTTACAAGTTCATTTTATTGTATATAGATATTTATATTATCTTAACATATAAAACACTGCAAAATTAGAAGAAAAATTATTAAAAATTAAAAGGAATACTTAAAGCTAGTTTTTTATCAGTTAAAAATATTTATCAAAAGACACTTGATGGTTGTACAAATGTTTACGAGGACTTAGGAGGCGGCCTGTAAACACCCACAACAACAGCATGATCACGTTCATAAGGTTCAAGTGTAATCTGTTCCTGTGGTTTCAATTTATCGGCCTGCATCTTTTTAACTTCAGCAGCGAATACAGCTTCTGGCTGTGCTGTCGAATCAATACAGGACGCTTTAATGGAAATAACAAAATGACCTCCATTTTTAAGGAAATGTTGAGCATTAAGAGCGACAATACGACCTTGATCGGGTTGGGCAACATCAGCGAAAATTGTGTCGACCATACCGACGAGCATGCGATATTTGTGTGGATGACGTGCATCTTCGATAATGGGTATAATGTTTGTACGTTTTTTTGCTACATTTATTAAATCACGACCAGAACGATGTGAGAATTCTACGGCATATACTAAGCCCTCAGGACCAACTATATCGGAGACATGAGAAACCGTCGTACCAGAAGCAGCACCCAAATACAATACCTTTGAGCCAGGGGGCATGTGTACTTTGTCAACACCACCTAAAATGGCAGCAGCTAACTTAGAACGGAACGGATTCCATACTCTGTATTCAACTTTTTCACCATCTGTTTCGACAGAAATACGTTTTTCTCCATACACTTCGGACCCAGGAACGAAATTGCGTGTAACCAAAGCATCTTCTTTGCCACGGGCAATGAAAACACCTTCATGACGATGGGGCTCAATTACAACTGTTTTTCCTCCTTTGAAACCACCAGCCCCACCTCCGCGGCCACCTCCACGACCACCACCGCCTCCACGTCCACCACCGCGTCCTCCACCACCACCTCTACCACCAAATCCACCGCGGCCACCTCCACCACCACGACCACCAAATCCACCCCCTCCTCGACCACCACCTCCACGGCCACCACCGCCACGACCACCAAATCCACCGCCTCCTCGACCACCACCTCCACGGCCACCACCTCCACGGCCACCATCACCACCGCCTCCTCTCGGTGAAAATCCTGGCTTACCCATGTTTAATTTTTATTTACAACTTTTTTAATAGATATGTGAACAAATTTACAACCGCATGCGGACTTAAAATTTTCTACCACGTGCGTGTGATATTAAGCGGTATTCAATATTGTATAAAAAAATTATACAACACTGTTTACTTAACTAAACTGAACACAGCTAACACCGCGTCTACACGCGACATTAATTGCTCGTCTCCACGTAGCAATTTTTATTACCGGCAATTGTCATATTCCATAGTCTGCCTGTACACACACCAGTTTTTCTTGAAGCAACTTTTATTTCCTTGTGAGGAAGAGCGAGAGAGGAATATATTTCATGTATTCCTCTCTCGCTCTTTCTCACTAGAAAATAAAAGTTGCTTCAAGAAAAACTGATGTGTGTAAAAGCAGACATAGTCCCCGTCCAGATTGCAATCACGGCTGTAAGATTTGACGATTTATCGTCATTTTGACAATTTTGGTGTCAAAAATAGCATTTTGACGACTGTACGATTTTTACTTTAAATTTTACGATTTTTAAGAATTATAACTAGACACTCCTTTCCTTACGGTATTTTTCATTTCCTTATAGAGCTAGCTGCGCTGATATTTTCAACATTCTTTCAATGTTGTAGAATTTGCTGTACCTGTTTGTTGGGTCGTGATCAAGAACTTCGCAGCTTTTGCTACAATATGTGATAAAAGTTAGGAGTAAAAGTAATTATTTTATATTGACATTTTAGTATTACAGGTTCTTTAAACCTCTTCCTCTCCATAATTTATCAACTGCTACATACATGCATATGGATGTATGTATATCAAATTCCAGCTAGCAATTTATGAAATTATTGATCATATTCGAGTCTTTATTGATTCCTCAGCTCGATTAAAATAATCATTTATGCGCTCATTTTCTGATCATAAAATATACTTTTGTCGGTAGAAAATGGTACCCTACGTACGACTCCTCTTGAAGAGTCCTTTATTACCCGCTTTTAAATCAGTTCTGACTCAGTTTTTAGTAATTTTCAAACAGTATTTATGATAATTTCTAATTCAATTATGACTCATTTTCGAGAATGTAAAATAAAAAGAATGTAATTTTAGCTTAGAGTCGAACCAAGTTCCTTCGGATTTATAATCTTACGTACCAACCACTCCACTAAGGTACTGCTAACATAAAGCTAACATAAACTTACTTTTATAACAATACTCAAAACAGTCATATTTCGAGCATACGCTTGATCAATTTGTGATTGCGCACAACTCTTTTTCTAAGCATTTATGGAACTCATTTTCGAGTCGTTTTTTAACGCGCAACTGCTTAATCACTTTTTGATCGTCTAAGTTAGTCTTAAAAGATTAAATTTCGAACATATGCATGATCAATTCATGATTGCGAACAAGTCGTTTTCTAGTCATTTGTAGGAATCATTTATATATAATAAAAATTAAATACTAGAAAACAATGCTCAAATATTTGCAAAGGAATTAACGGAGCTCACTGCTGAAAAAGCTACGATATTTTGCATTTGCACTTTCGCAAGACCATTTGCATCAAACACTGAACTCCGCTATTCTAAGCTTATCAAATATATTGGTACCTCATATCTAAAAAAAGAAGCTTGGCGAAATGTGTTTAAAGTTTTAAAATTATTAGCATTGATATGGCTTTATTAGCTTTTTAGCAGCTATAAATTTGATTTAATTAAGTTTTGTTTCTGAAATGTTGTTTACGGATAAAGAGGCTACTAATGAACACTTTTACTTAAGTAACTTGAAAATGTTCGTGTTTTGAGATATGACTATGTTGCATTAAAAGAGTGATACTTATGTATGCACACAAAGGATTTAAATGCTACAAATTTTTGGTATTGCATTTTTAAGCTAGTATTGCAACGGACACAATCTTGTGAGTATATGAAGGACTTGGTGAAATAACTTGGCAAGCCACATAAAATCAGAAATTGGCTTCATATGTTCATATTTTTGCTAGGTAACATAGGTTTGCATCCTAGAGAAATTTTTCGATAAGTTCTGGTCAAGGCGAATTGATACCAGATGGCCCTATTAGTAAAAACGAACATTAGCTGACTTTACCAAAGTGTCAAACTCTATGTAAAAAAAAACTAAACAACTTTTTGTGTATGCATTTAACACGACAGATTGGTAAAGTTCAGTTGTTGTTGCACTAATAAGGCCACTTGGTATTTATACGCTTTGGTTCTGGTATTTTGCAAATAACTATGTCAATTGCCACAAAAAATATTGCTACGTGGAGAAGCATGGTTAGTACAACTATGAAATTTACCAACTGAACACGTCTTAAATATCGAAGTTTTATATTTTTCGAACAAAATTTGACAATTGTCAACAACAGGCTGTCAAATTTTCGAAGTTTTCCCTTCTTTTCCGCTAAATTGTCAAAAACGTAGGTTGCAATTTTCTAAATTTTTGTTAATAAAAGTTAAATCCAAACTTAATCAAATATAATATATCAAATAAAATATTTGTAAATTGTATCAAATCTGTATGTTTCTAATAAAGTCGAATATTTGTTTAATTTATTTTCATATCACCTAAAACGATTAAAATGGATTTTATTGTGGACTGAAAACATATTCTTGGTACATGTATTTGTTATGATAAACAGTAGCGTACAATGGCCAAATCTAAAAATCACACAAATCACAACCAAAACCGCAAGGCCCACCGTAATGGCATTAAGCGTCCAATGCGTAAACGCCATGAGAGTACTTTGGGTGTAAGATAAATATTTTTAAATCGGATATGTTCTGTATTTCATGTGAAACTAAAATGTGCGGAATTATCAAAGCATTGTTATAAATATTAATTTGCAACAACGATGCTTTTATAATTCGGCACATTTTAATTACACATGAAATACAAAACACGCGTATATTTATTTAATTCAGTAATTATAAGATGATTTTTGCAGATGGATGTAAAGTTCCTAACCAACCAACGCTTTGCCCGTAAAAACAACTTGTCCCGTGCTGAAGCTGACAAACGTTTCAAAGAACGTATTGCTGCTCAAGCTGGCAAAAAGAAGCCCGTTTCCCTACAATAGATTGTTATATGCTGAAAGTATTAGATGAGTGAATATTTATTTGCTGCATACATAAATACAGATGTAACCGTTTTTAAGAAATTAAAAGGAAAAGAAAACCTTGAAACAAATTTTTATCTTAAGAAATTTATTATTTGACATTGTCATAATTTTATTTTAAATGAAATTATTTGCTGGAGTTTAAGCAATTGCCTATATGCAGCATTTCGTTGGTGCTTTACCAACTCATCATTAAACTGTTCAGAATTGTGTTTGAAGTCTACTGCTGAGTTGGTAAATCACCAACGAAATGCTGTATATAGGCAATTTTTATTTAAAAGCAATGCTAAGAGTCAAACTTAGTAGTATATACTTAAAACTTTGTGAAATGGTATGTACTCCAGCTCGTTAGCATGTTGACGTCTGTAATCCCAAAGAAAATGGTCAATTAAAATTGAATTTACATGATCTTTAGATACATTTAGATGATTTTCGTCTATTTCTTTGAGGAGTTTGTCCTTTACCTGTTCTACTATATAAATAGATGCTCCTCTTATTTCTATTTCCATGGGGTCACCATTCTTAAGTATTTCGTCTGATTTCAAAACTTTCACTAATTCTTCATTATACTCCAGAGAACCAAAATGTACCAATACTTGTGGTACTCTATAGTCTGCGAACATGGTAACGTTATACAAATCTTTAAAAGATCCCAAACCTTTTCCTCGAAAACATGCCCATACATCTCCCACTAAAATTTGAGCGCGTTTATATAGTGATACCCGTTGGCCGCAAAAATCGGCTTCGTCTCGGAAGCAGGGAAACTCTTCAACAATTAGTTTTAATAAACCTAGAGCCGAACCTTCTGCCGCTTTTACAACATTCTCAAATTTTCCTTGCCATTTTCCCAATAATCTGTGTCCAACTTGATGCAAACATTTTAAACGTTCTTCCAATAGAGGAACTACTGTTTCTCCATCATCAGATCGAAATACGTGCTCAAGAGTATCCAAAGTTATTTCACTATAATATGAGGCGTTCGTTATGTCCAAACCTTCCTTCATGGCTCGGTTAAGGGCAGCACACAAGGCGAAATAGCCGGTATGACCCATAACCTTGAACTTTGTATAATTAGCTGAAAATTTGATTATTTGGTAACTTTAACACATAAATATTTTGAACTTTTATTTACAAGGTGTCCAAAAGCAAAAGTTCAAAGTGTCGACCACTAAAATCCATTCCAATGCAAAATCATCTGTTGGCTTGGGATGTAACTCATGTTGGGAAAAATTGTTTACATCTATTCGTTTATCTTTTATACCCTTTATTACTTCTTTGGTAAGATTTTCAATACCATCTTGTTTTATTTTAATGAATTTTGCATTTTTTACAATATGTTCGCCGGATTCTCGAGGTAACAAAGGAGCTGGAGACATATTTTTTTTTAACAAAAGCAAAATGCAAGGTAAATCCCAAGCAGAGTAACAAGCCGATCGGCTCAAAATCGGCGGCTAGCCGCCGCCGGTCCTTTTTCTTCAAGCCGCGCCACCGCCGATTGACTTGTTATACAAAACAACTATTTTTCGTAAAATATTAAAATTTTTTAGCTAGAAAAAAATAATTTGTTCAATTTTTTCAGTCATCGTTGTAAACGCCGCCGTCGCCGGCCAATATCGTCCGCACCGCCGCCGCCGATGAAAACGCCCCGGCTTGGAACTCTGATCCCAAGGTGAATTAATTTTGAACAAAAGCAAATGCACCTTGGCACCGACCAACCAGACGCGACATGAACAGCAATCTATTGCACACTCACTCTTGACAGACTGGCGTTCAAAAGAGAAATAAGAAAATATCGGTGTTTAATTTTGTTTTGTTTTACGCATGCATATGTAAAGGGCCGTGGCAATTTATCAAACTCAAAGCATATTAATACCAAGTGGCCTTATTAGTACAACAACAACTGGACTTTACCAATCTGTCATGTTAAATGCATACATAAAAAGTAGTTCTTTAGTTTTTTTTACATAGAGTTTGACACTTTGGTCAGCTGATGCTCTTTTTTACTAATAGGGCCACCTGGTATCAATTCGCCTTGATCAAACTGATTGATCAAATTCATGTATGTATTGGTAATATTTTGTTTTGCTTAGCACAGCAACTTATCAAATTCATATCATCAAACTTCATTTGAAATTTGTTGTGAAAAAGAAAGAACATGTGATTTTTTGGGCGGAAATGTTTCATTATTTATTAAAAAACTTTTTTTTTGTTGAAAATTAGTTTTTTTACTCCCTTTTTTAATTCCTTTTATTTTAATTCCTTTTAACTCCTTTCCATATGCAGTTCGAAGAGAGTTAAAATTTTGTGCGACATCCTTTTTTTAGCATTTGGGTTTTTTCTGTATATGTTTCAAGCAATATGTCGTACTAATCATTTTTTAAAATTTATTTTGCTATATTGCTTCGATTTAACTCGCCATAAAGCAGGCAAACCACGATAAACTTCAATAAATTAAATTTTGTTCATCCTTTTTTTTGAATAGTGCGTCTCCATAGAAATGATGTAGTCGCTGCGAAAACTAAACAAAAATGAAATTTGAAGTAATTACGCAGCCAATCATCAAACAAGCTTCAAATTTCGTCATCGGCGGTAGTGAAAATCAAAATTGTTTTGTTTTTCATCAAACTCACATCAAACTATACGTGTGAGGTTTTTTGCACTAATACAGTAAAAAAAAACTCTGTTTGATCAAACAGTTTGATAAGTTGCCATGCAGCTTAAGATTTGAAACACTTTTATTTGGAAAATTGAAACAAGAACATATAATTGTTGTCTCTTTCTCAAACGGCTGCCCTCAAAATATGATTTGGGCAATTTTTAACTGTCAAAATTGACGTGTCTGGTTGGTCGGTGACCTTGGTAGATCCAGGGCGACGTCATACCAGAGACCTGCGCCGAGCGATTTTGTCGGCAGCTGCGGCTCGTGAGAAAATCAGTGGCGGCGGCTCAAGTTCGGCTTCAGCCGGCTGAGAACTAATAACATAGAAATCAAATTTAAGAAAGTTCTAAATTTTATAAAACTTCAAATTTAATACAAAAAAGCAGAAACGCGCGTTTTAAAACGCCCGTATGGCCTAGCCCTAAGATAAAACGTAAATAGCAAAATTAATGAAAAAAAAAATTATTTCATATTGTACAAGGACAATCGGCGGCTGTTTTTCAGGCGAAGTAAGCCAAACTTTTTTCGGCGGCGGCGCGACTGCCTAAAATTATCGGCGGGTCGGCTCAGCCGGTTGTGAGCCGTCACGGCGCAGGTCTCTGACTCCAAGTAGCTGTAGCAACGAAAAAACAAAATAGTCTAGCAAAAACATGTTTGAAACTTGTAGCCGTTCATATACTATAACTACCACTACCGCCACATTTTGGTAGCGGTAGTTGTAGTAGTAGCGCGAAAGGAAAACAATTGGAGCAGCGTAGTAAACAAATTTTTGGTACTCGCGCTACCTTTAAATTTTAGTAGTAGTTAAAGTAGTTTTATTTTTAAAATTTTTGCTACTACCTACTTTAGTAGTTATAAGCAATAACAACACATTATATCAGGGTAGAATTTTGTGCAGAAGTCGAACAGCTTGTATAATATTCTACAGCTTAAGCAGAACCCACATTGCAAACTTAAGTGACAGTCAAAAATTCATAATTTTTGAAGGATACATTTGACTATCCAGACTATCAATCATGTTCGACACTCAAGAAATCATTCAAGAAAAAAATTTGACACGCAAACATAGAAAATAACAAAATTGGATGCGCTTTATTGATATAAATGTTTTGATAATGAATATTTTTAATTCAATTATTTCATTTCTTATTATATAACAACTTCTCTTACGATTTTCTCTTAACATCTCACACAGACACAGGCAGCCTTTCATTTCATAATAATATATGAATTCTTCGAAAATATAATTTTCCGTGTCCAAGTTATGAAGATTATGCTACAAAAAATTGCTCTTGAGCGACACATTATGGTTCACAATATCAGTCAAAAACCAATATAGCCGCTGACTGCCACTCAACCGCAAAAATGTTTGTGGTTGAATATTGAATGATGAAGTTTCCATCTACACTATCAAGCTAGCCAAAATTTGAACAAAACTGTTACTCAATTTTGCAGGTATGGCGTCTACCTTATACAAAAGCTGGATAATATGAAAACTATCTTCAAAAAAACATTACAATGGTCACATGTTTATCATGAATAAATACACAAAGGAAAAAAGTGACGACTCAGAAAATGTTGGAAAACGAAATTTACGATGACAGTTAAACATCAGTCTTTAATTTGCTATTTTCCTAAAATGTTTTTGTGAAAATATGTGCTCACAAATTAGAAATTATTAATTTAATTTTACATATGTATATTGCAAAACTATACCAGATATTTAGCAAATAAATAATCAGTTATATATATGCATTCTCTAAAGTATAAAAAAATTACAGAAATATAACAAACTATATGACGAATAAATAAACACCTTTTGGTATACATAGTTCTTTTTATTAAATAATCAAAAAATAAATTAGCGTATGAAAAAGCTAATTAATTGCTTCTACAGCCAATGAAGTGTGGTAAACATATTGAATATTCCTTGGAAAATAAATAACCACAGAAAAGTGAATAAACGGGAGCCAAATTTAGGTGATTGATTACGGAAAAAATTAAAGAATTGATTTTATTTTTAGATAAAATTTATTATAAATTATCTACAATAAAGCCTTAGCTATTTGATTGATGATTTGCGTGTAAAGAAAAATACAAAGTAATGCATTAAATTAAAAGTTTCATTAATTTAGTTTTGTTCTTCAGATAAAAAATATATATGTATTAAAATACACATACACACAGTAAAATAAGAGGAGTCAAAATAATAATAGCCATTAAGGTTCCAATTTTTTGATGTAATAAATTTTTTTTCGTATTTATACATTTTTCCCCGCCTGCTTTTTAGTGTGATTGTTTTTCTCCAACAACGCGAAGAAAGCAGTTTTTATTACAATTCTAAAAACAAAAGGAAAAAAAAAATACATGCATTAATGCATATACAAATAATAATAAAAACAAAGTAACAGATAATTGCACAGTGGTGTCGAGTAACATAAAAATACAATTAAAAAGAACACAAAAGTGAAATATCTTGCTTTTAAATTTCTAATTAAAACTGTATATGCCGAACTTTTATAACAGGTAAGTAACAGAGGTCCAAGCCGATCAGAAAAAGTCGGCGGCGCTGGCTGAGTACTAAAATGGTCGGCGGCGGCTCTAAGGCGGCTGAAGCCGATACATCATGATAAAAATCAAGTTTTTATAGGGATTATTTACTTTAAAACAAGTAAAAGCTCACTGTAGTGTTCAATACTGGCTGAAGAGGATATATTTACGTCAAAATTGTCTGATTATGAATAAGATGAACTTTCTGCAATATTATTTCTTTGTACACTTTCTTTGAGAAAATAATTGCTTATATTTTTTATGTACTTTTCAATTTCTACATTTTGCACTACAATTTCAAACCTTTTGCACTATCAAAGTTTACTTTGGAAAGAAATGAATGCAAATTTCGCTTGCAGCTGAATAAGACGGGGTTCACACAGGGCAATTTTTGTTGCGCAACTTTAAATTCAGCTGGGAGAAAGACTGAGAAATACTGCGTTGTTTTCTCTCTCTTTCTCGCGGCTGAATTAAACGTTGCGCAACAAAAATTGCCCTGTGTGATCCCCGTCTAAGAAGCTGATCAATAAGACTTGCATCGTCTGAACGTTGGCTTACAGAAGTTGTATATCGCTGAACTCCTTGCCACTGACCAAACACACGCGACACGAACAGCAAGCTATTTCCTACTCACTTTTGACAGACTGGTGTCCACAAGAGAAATAAGAAAGACGGGGCTCACACTGGGCAACTTTTAATTCAGCAGCGAGACACAGAGAGCAACATAGTTTGCCTCTGTCTTTCTCCCTGCTGAATTAAAAGTTGCACAACAAAAATTACCCTGTGTGAACCCCGTCAAAGCATTGGTGTTCGATTTTGTGTTGATTTTCGCATACATTCGTAATAACTGCAACACTTTTATTTGAATAAAATGAAACAAGAACACATCTGTAATTGTTGTGTCTTTCTCAAACGGCTGCCCTCAAAAACTGATTTGGGCGATTTTCAACTGTCAATTTACGTGTTTGGTTGGTCGGTGGCTTTGCAAAAAGTAAAGGGATTTGTTTTGCATCGATTCGTTGCGTTTTTTTAATATTACCATTCCCTATTTTTATGGCAATATTAAAGAGTTACCTCCTTTTCATTTTTAAAATATTTGATAAAACACTATCACACTTATCGTGGTTGTAGTTTTTCGACTTCAACTTCGAAACTTTGTACCAGATTATTTATTTATTTCAGTCTTTGGATAAAAAAAATCCTTACAGACTAAGATTAGTGAACAATTTAGCTTTTTTTCTTTAGTTTAGTACAAAATGTCGAATTTGATGTCGAAAAACGCCAACCACGATAGGTCCCAATTTCAGAGAATTTATTTGCCGACGGCTGAGCCATTAGCCGAAATCAGCCGACAGAATCGGCGGCGGCTTTTCTCTAGCGAAAAGTACTTGGCGGCAGCGGCCAGCCGGCTTGTAAGCGATTGACTTGGACCTCTGGTAAATAATGTTTTGATTTTAGGTATATGTATCCATAAGAAAGACCTGCGCCGAGTGATTTTGCTGGCGTCGGCCGAGAATAAATAACATAAAAATCAGAATTTAAGATAAAAATAAATAAAAAAATAAATGGAAAGTTTTTATTTCATATTGTACATAGAGAGATGTTTTTTAGGCGACATAAGCCAAACCTTTTTCGGCCTTTATCGGCGGTTCGGCTCAGTCGGCTGTGAGCCGTCATGGCGCAGGTCTCTGATCCATATATTGTATTTTGAAATTCCCAGTAGGAATATCTGTATACATACATATGTATATACATTGGGGCAATGAATTGCATATGTATATGGAATTTTATTATTTTTTTAATTTAACATAAGTAATAAGCTATATTGGAATTTGCAGTATTGAAAAAAAAGTTTGGTGCATAATTTTCTTACTGGGCTTTATTTATAGAAGTAGTTTTGTATTAATACCTAGCTTATTTGGAATAATTTACAGTTGAATTAGTTATTAATAAATTGTTGTTAGAATAGTACATCAATTTTATTTGTTGTTAGAATAGTACATCAATTTTTATTTTGAAATTTGACATTTGTTTTTCTACACGTTCATATACAAACGCATTAATCAATTTTGTGTTTAAACAATTGAAGCTTTTGAAACTTATTAATACATACTTACATACTATGTATGTACCTACCTACTTAAGTGTTATAAATATCTAATCATTTATTATTGATATAATTTTATCTGATTGATGATAATTCTAAAAGGTGGCGCACTGATATTAAAGCATATCGCATAAACAAGATAAGTCGGCGTTTACCATAGGAAAGTTTTCTTGCAGAAAGTGTTATTTTATAGGCGTGGGGGGAAACCAAATTTTTCAGGAGATTAATTAATTATTTTTAAACTACAGATACTGTATGACTTTCAATTTATTCTTCATTACAAAATAACCGAGCTCATAGAGCCATATATGGTTAACAATTCTACTCAGATTATAGCAATATGCATTTAAAAATTAAATAAAATATTTTAAGGAAAGAAGAAAAAAATTAAATACTATATAACATCAGGTAAATAAATTACAAGATAAAGAATAAAATTACAAACAAATTTAGAATTAGACTACCATACAAGAACAGTGACAGTCATTTTACCCATCATATGACTGGCATTGCTGATAGAAATATCCATCATTGTGTAGAACTAGCGTTACCGTTGAAAATTTTCAAAAAGGGGAACAAAAAGGGGATTTTGAAAATAAAAGGGGCACAAAAAGGGGATTTCTAAGAAAAAAAGGGACAACTTTAATAACAAGAAATCTATGAAAAAAAGTTATTTAATTTTTAAAAATAAAGGTTAGCAAACATAAACTGCCGCTCGCTCATCTGATTAGATTTACCATTGTAGCAATACTTTTTAGCAGTTCCTTAAAAAACTATTTCTCAAACTACTAATAAAATTGGACTTATTAATAAATAATATGCACTACGAGAAATCTGTGCAAAAAATTTAACGGAAATATTGTACCATTATCATATAATTGCTGCAAAACAAAATTTGTCCAAGAGCAGTGCCTAATCAGAATAGTTTACAGTATAACTTCCCCGCGAATTGATAGTTTTTTATCTTTGTCGGCGAAAATCTCTATCTGAAGCTGAAAAAGTTGAAATTAAATATTATGCTAAAGAAGGTCTTAATCATGATCAAAATTGAAAAAAAATTAATGAAATTCAAAATGAGTATGAGTAATTCTTGTAAAATAAAACAATAATCGTATATATATATATATATATATATATATATATATATATATATATATATATATATATATATATATATATATATATATATATATATATATATATATATATATATATATATATATATATATATATATATATATATATATATATATATATATATATATATATATATATATATATATATATATATATATATATATATATGTATATATATATTTATATATATATATATATATATATATATATATATATATATATATATATATATATATATATATATATATATATATATATATATATATACATATATATATATATATATATATATATATATATATATATATATATATATATATATATATATATATATATATATATATATATATATATATATATATATATATATATATATATATATATATATATATATATATATATATATACATATATATATATATATATATATATATATATATATATATATATATATATATATATATATATATATATATATATATATATATATATATATATATATATATATATATACCTTTAAGAAATTTATTATTTGACATATTGTCATAATTATATTTTAAATGAAATTTATTTGTTGATGGTTATTAAGCAATTGTCTATATGCATTTCATTGGCGCTTTTACCAAATCGTCAGTAGACTTCAACCACAACTTTGACAGTTACAAACCTCTTATTTTATGCACATATAAAAATATAGGCATGACCAGCGCATGAACAAGCATTGACTTAACATGCACTGGCAAAACAACACTGACACTATATAATCGCCGCAATGAATAATTAACCATAGAAATGACATTATTGATGTGCCTTTCAAAACTCAACTTACCATCAAGCCACAACCATAAGCAATAAATCCTATCAACAAATTCAATACCTATGCCATCAAACTCCACACTCAAGTCCAATAATGTATTCCCAAAAAACATAGCCTTTGTCTTTCGAGCATTGACAGAGAGCCTATTATCCTTCAACCAGTCAGAGATACTGGAAACAGAGTGGTTAACAACCTGCTGCATAACATCAGAAAATTGACGTTCACAACTAAACATGAACAACAAGCCATCAGCATAAGCAAATGAGAAACAAGACGGAAAACTAATACAACCAAAAATGTCATTAATATACATAATGAAAAGAAGAGGCCCAAGAACGGAGCCTTGTGGGACTCCACTTCTTACAGGCAAAACTCCAGAATACCTCTGCCCAACAGAAACATACGGACTCCTTTTACTAAGAAATGAATTAATAAGTCTACATGCCATCACCGACAATCCAAAATTCTGATAAAACTTTTTAATCAAGATTCCATGATCAACCTTATCAAAAGCTGTAGTTAAGTCAAGCGACAAAAGAACACTAACCATGCCATCACTGACCACTTGACGAACCTTATTAGTTAGACCTAACAAAAGTGAATTTGTACTCCTACCACACCTGAAAAATTACTGAGAATCACTTAAAAGCAAGTTATCATCAATATGTTTAATAAGTTGTTTCGTAAGCAAAATCTCAACAACCTTGAAAAGAGTTAGCAGAATTGATAACGGCCTTAAATTCTCCATTTCAGTGGGGGAACTTGCCTTTTTTATAGGAACAATCCTTCCTAGCTTCCAACCTTCAGGAAAGCGGGATGTAGTAATAATATTATTGACAAAGTGTAGAACAAAGTCACTAACAAAAGGAAAGACCAACTTAAGATATACCACCGCAATTCCATCACAAACCACCGCATTCGATTTAAAGTAAAGCATCATTCAACTCACCAAGATCAAAAGCACGAAAAGAAAATCTACCTCTATCTAAATCCTACACATAAAGACTATCTAGAGGATCATCTGCCGAGTCACTTAGCTCATCGACATGAATCACATTCCAAATTTGCTTAGAGGTCATACCACCAAGCCTTTAAAAATCTGCTCTTCGCTTAGCATTACGCATGACTTTCTTAGCGCGGTTTCTCAATCGGCAAAAATTCTCCACGTAGTGTTAGTCCTGTCTCTTAAATAACAACGGTAGGCAGTATCACGAATGGACAGACTATACTGTACCTCATCAGAATTAATCCATGAATTATTACTAGCAAACCCAATCCTAATTTTATTTAAAGGAACAACAGAGTGCATTCGGCACAATGACTAATATAAAATATTCGCTTGCTCATTTACATCTACATTCCTAAAAATAAGATCCCAATTGCCTAAAGAGAAAGCATTCATTAATGATGTCATATTAACGCTATTATAGTATAATACTCAGCATATTGCACACCACTGGTCATATCAATATCCAGCGACACATAAATAAAAGAGTGACGAGAAATTCCCGGTATCTGCATTTGCCCAGACGAGCAAGCAGACATTAATGGAGACAAAAGAAAATAATCGACCAACGATGTACTACCAGAGTTCACACACAGGTGGTTGGGCAAAAAGTTATGATGACATACAACGTTAAGTCTAGCGATGACATAAAACGCTAAAATTTCGGCGGACTCGATTTTTAAGACAATGCCAAATTTACCAAAACAAAATTGCATTCGTAGCCAAAAATAGTTACATCGATTATAGATTTTTAGCGATAGAGATTTAGTTTTAGCGAATTATAGAAGAAGGGCGCAGATCTGACAATTTTTGTTAAAATTTGCTATATTTACTCATTGATAACACCATCACAGAGAGAAAGAAAATGAGAGAAAATTCAAATCGAACTAAAGAAGAATATAAAAAACATGGAAAACAGAAACCGTGCTGTTTTTCTACCCTTCTGCTCTTCTCCGCTCGTCCACCAAAAAAATTTTCATGATTTTTAGTCACGATTAAAAGTCACCGTGTGAGAATCGCCTGTTATTTATTAAACATTTTTAGCGATAACATAAAACAATAAAACTTCGGCGTATTCGATTTTTAAGACATTGCTAAATTTAGCAATACAAAATTGCATTCGTAGCCAAAAATCGCTAAATCGGCTATAGATTTTTAGAGATAGAGATTTAGTTTTAGCGAATTATAGAACAAGACAATTTTTGACTGACAATGTTGTCAGACAAATTTATTGTCAGACAATCGTCTGGCAATAAATTGTAAGCTTTTCTGACAAATTTGATGCAATCCACGATGGGACGGCCAGGATTCCAGATTTTTGGTCATAAATAGAGTACTGATTTAGTGGTTCTATCAAATATTGCCTTGGAGGTTTTTCCCAAGGCGAATTAATTTTACAAGGTGGTGTCATAGGCGAATTCAATTCGCCTTCATGGGATTTTGTTTTTGTATTCGAAGCTCGTTACGTCAAAAGCAAGGCGAAACAACATGAGAAATAGTTGTCAGTGTGACCGTTGAAAATATTCAAAAGGTGGCAGAAATAACGGATTTTGAAGAATAAATTGCCACGAGAGAGTTTTCAAACAAAGGGGAAAACATTTTTAAAAACGAATTAACTAAACCAAATTATTGCATTTTTATGTATTTCGTAAGCATTAAAAATTTTTGGAACCATGTTAAACAATTTTGATATTTTTTCTTTCAAAAAAACTTAAAATGAATTGTTGTGGTTAGCTTATCTATATGCCGACATATATTTGGTTACTAATGTTATCTCATCAATAGATCTTGAAAAAATGGTTCTATATATTATTCTCCTCCAATGGAGGAACTATCATATGCTAAACCGATGAACCACATTTGAAAAGTTTTATCTTTCTAAAAATATCAGCACTAACGAAGTACATCATATTGCAATACAAGCTTTGAGATTTTTATAAGATTTTGTAAGACGAAAATCAAATCGAAATCAGTCTGACTATCAAAAAATCTTAAAGAAACTCTTCTCATTACATATTGTTTCTACACTATTACATTCCAAATAAAACTTAACATAAATAATTTGCAATAAAGCAAATTTTTTCGTTCTTCTTTTTCCTTATTTATACCGGCAAACAAATGCACAACTGTTTTCGTTATTCCCATGTTTGTTTGTGCAAAAGACAACCCTGATAAAATAAAAAATGTGATTGTTTAGAAAATTTCCGAAAAATGACCAAAACCATAACACATACTGTCAAATTTCTTTACGTTTTATTTTATAGAACATACAAATTTGTTTTTAAACTTGGATTTTTACTTAAGATTGAAGTTTTTGACAAGTATTAATACTAAATCTAAAAGTCTAAAGGCCGCTTTAAAATCACTGGCACATAAGTTGTAATATGAGGGGTGTAGAATCAAACACTGCTATCACCACATATTTAATAAATGTGTCTGACAATGCCATGTGGTTGCGTTTGATGAATGGTTGTGACCAATGAAAACAAAAATTCAAAATATGTTTTCATCCATTCTCTTGAACAGAAAAACGAACATTTATTAGATATGTGTATCATTACAGGTAGAGGTTTTCGCTAGTTGTTAAGTAACTATATATTGGAGCCAATATGCCGACTTCTTGTTAAATACAAACCCCCATATTCATAAAATTTAAAATGAGTTTGAAATGTATTTTATTTAAAAACTTTCATAGAAAGTTATCTTTAAATACATTTAATTTCAACATTTACCCTCTACCATCTTCAACAGCAAGAAATCTACACATTTTAACAGCATCGCAAATATACGTACATACATATGATTATATATTAGCATTATTTTGGTCAGCCATTATATGGTAACAAACACACGGCATTATTTATAATGAAAACTTGACATGAAGTTAGCATAAGCGACGAAATTAAACTTGGTCTTAATGAGTTCCTCCATACAATTTGGCATAATGTAGTTTTAACTCACCATTACATTCTAGCGCTATTTTTACTGTAAAATTGTATGACAAAACTCGTTAAGACCATTTTCAATTTTGCCACTTATGCTAACTTCATGCCAATTTTTCATTATTACATAATGCTGATAGAAATTAAATTTAAAACGTATGATGATTGTCTTCTTTAGAAGCCCTTAAGTATTGGCATTTTTGGGTAATTATATAAACTATAATCGTGCGGATTATGTACATATATCGAAGTTGAACTTGTGACTACGAAAAATTGTCCTAGAATAAAGAAAAGTTTGCCAAGTTTTCTTTATTCTACAACAAATCCGACTTCAACATACATAATCCGGGTGAGTGTCTTTCTACAATTTGTATTTTCGTTGGTATATTAAGATGTGTATACTATGGTGTACTGGGGTGGTGAAAGGGTTAATCAATATTTTTCATTTTCTTTATATAGTTTTTGGCAATTCAATAGAAAATACAAAACCAAAATGCCTGTTGTTTTTGTTGTTGTAGATGTGAGCGTACTTGTATTAATATACTTTGTACAAATGCTTCTTTATACCAAGACCTCCCGCATATTTGTTTGATCGAACTAGCACCTATCGATATGCGCACTTATTTGTGCCGACACTGATAGGTATGCAAGCCTGTAATATACTCATGCTTGTTGGTGCGCATATGCTTTAATACTCAGTTTCGTATGTGCATGGATATGTTACGCGTATTAAAAAAGTAACTTTTCGGCCTTCTCTGATTTAGACAACACATAATTCTTATTAAAAATCGCTCAAACTGTAAGAAATGCCAAAATTTTGTAAAAATAGTAGCAAAGTCTAATATATTTAAAAATTTGTGAAAACTGTAAAAAAGTTGAAAAATTGCAAAAACTCGCTTTTATCGCGAACATTGCGAAAAATCGCGAGAAGTCGCAAAATTGCTGCAATAATAAAAACTTGAAAAGAACGTGAAAAAATCGCAAATTCGCGAAAAGTTGCTAAATATATTGAATAAATAACTAAATCTGTAAATAATAACATCTCAGAAATCAGATAGATACCAAATAAAATAAGTCATCACAAATAATGACCGAACACAAAAATATGGATTAACAAAAGTACAGATTTTAAACTACTATACAATTATTTTTCACAGTTGTTGGCGGGGTTTTTTTATTTAGGATAATGAACTACACTTATAGTTCTCTATTAAATTTTTTATTTTTCATTTAAAATAAACTGTTTTTAGCCATTTAAGAAGAAACTGATTTTTTCTTTTTTGTGTTAACATACTAATTAAATTTTTTCTTTGTTAGTGCCAGCCGAGGTGGCGCTGTCAACAAAATGTTTCCCATCGGTGACATGGACCTTGCCCGATTTACATATTATTCTGTAGTCATCCGTCGTATACGCCACACAATTTGGCAAGCCTCTTAGCTGCAAAAAGCTTTGTTGATTTTTAGATTATATTTCGTTCAACGTAATTTACTTAAATTTTGTTTTTAGCACTGAAATAAAATACATAGTAATGCCAAAAATTTTTTCTTAAAGATTTTTTTTTAAATTCAATTTAAAATGAAATTTATTTGCTTATGTTTAAGCATTGTCTATATGTATTTCATTGGTGCTCTACCAAATCGTCAGTAGACTTCGAACACACTTTTGAACAGTTACAAACCCCTTATCTTATGTGCAGACTTTCAAAAACCTTTCAAATCACCAATGAAATGCATATAGACAATGTTTAAACATCAGCAAATAAATTTCATTAAAAATAAAATTATGACAATATGTCAAATAATAAATTTCTTCAATTTTAATTTAAAATGTTATATTCTTGGCGATTACGATTTTGTTGATTGAACTACAGTAATTTCCGCTTAATTGATTTTCCAAAAATACACGGTTTTTTATGCAATTAAACGAAAAAATCATTTACCCGATACTTTGTTAATTAAACGCAATTAAAAGAAACTGGTTTAATTAATAACAACAGAGTGAACATAGAAACAGTACTTTTATTAAAATTATGATCGTAACAATAAATTCCACTTGACTTGAGACGCGAAAATAAACAAATAGTCGATAAAGCAAAGAGTATCGAAATACTCCTTATAATTTAGCGAATACATTGCATTAATGTTTAGTTTATGCTTAATAAATGGGTGCGCTGGAAGGTTCGTTGGGAGTATGCTAGTTTATTGATCTGGCGATCGCGCTCGTTCTGGACTACAGCGTGGTACGATTTTCATGTAATTGAGCCATAATTTAAATAATATGAAAAGAAAAGTACCATATTCCTTTATTAGCGTTATAATATATATGTATTTATGTATGTAAATAAATTAAGACAAACATATGGAGAAATTATTTTTAAGTTATTTTTTTCGATTTAAGTTCGCTTTTAGTATTGCTAAAGAATGATATCACTAGCAAACTGAGCGAAGGGTGCATTTACTTTCGTTTCAGTTTCACTAGCAATAGTCGTCCTCAAATGTTTGTCGAATATTCGAATGCGATATTACACAATATTATTATCGAGTGGTATGGTCAAGCGGAATACAATGGAGCAGTCACAATTTTATCATTTTAATTAAAGGAGTGTTATGGCCATAATCACTGGAAAACTTGTTTAAGTTCATGCGATTTTTGCAGACAGTCTGCTGTAACAATTATTTGGGAAGCTTTTATAATACTTTTATTAAAAATGTGGCAATCACCATTTTTAGGAATTTTCGAAGTGCAAATAAACGAAATATTTTCATGCTAATTTCGAGAGGAGTGCTAATTTTATAAGTCAATAATGCGAGTATTGTAATTAACCGGAACTCATTTAAGCGTGTATTTTTGTTTACTTTTAATATGGGAAATTTTCATGATATTATTTTTGGACCAATTAATCGGGTAAATCAATTAAGGGAGTAACAATTAAGCGGATAGTACTGTAATAAAATAATTTGGAAACAAAATTGGTTTGATAATTCCGATTATTTTCATTCCGCATGGATACAGAACATACCCGTATGATTTCATTACTCTACATGATAATTTTAGGGCTCATACTTCATCCAGATGCATCCAGCACAATTCTAGAGGCTTTTTGTATAACTAATTCTACATAGGTATTCCAAGCCAGCCTTCTGCCAAGAAAATCCCATAAATACCTGACATTCATAGAATGAGGGATATTGTATCCATTTAACGATACTATACCAAAATGGAGTTTTCTCTTAAGGGTGAAGTAGAGCACAAGCATCATTCATGTAGCCTGAGAGAAACTAGCCGAAATTTCCATTTAACATAATCGGCATATCCCGTCAGTTCATGCCCACTTTCACTGCGAAAGTGGAGACATTCGTCTATCACCACCGACCACGGGAGTGATTATGGAGGATACCCTTTGATAACCACAATACATTTAAATTCATAAATTAGTGTTACAATTGTTACTTTTCATTACGAGTTTTTAGTATAAGAATTTTACTTAAAAAGCGTAATTTCAATATTTCGGGACTCCTCGGGATTTTTTGACAAATCCCGGGATTCGGGATTTGTCAATCCCGAAAAATCCAGGGATTTTCGGGAATGGGAACGGGATTTCGGGATTAGTGAACAGCCAGTGTACAGCGATGCCAACTTAGCGCTTTTTTTTAGTGCTTTTTGATGTCTTAAATATGATTTTATGTAAAATAAACTTTACATAGATATGTACATACAGTCCTACTCATATATACATAATTTACACATTAAACCCAAAGTAGATTTAAATAAATCTGCCTTGCATTAAACCGACCAAAATGATAGCGATTCAACTATTATTATAATATACATACATATATGTCCTAAATACTAAAGTTACAAAGGATTATTCTATAAGTAAATTGTTTTAAATTAAATTCAATTAGCAGCACTAACACCGTCTTGATTGAGTACGGAAGTGGAAGCCATAAAACCAATATCTTCTTCGAATTCAAAAAAAGAATAATTTTAGTCTTAACACTAAAAGAGGAGTAAAGTTAAAGATTAAAATTAACGATTAAAATTGTCGCTATTTTTTTACTTTCCATTGTCTGGTTTGAGGATCCTTTTTGGCACAGGCTAGCCGATCTCCATCTGGATCATTGGCCAATATCGGTGTGACCTCTTCAGCCTCAGCTTGTTAAATTATTTTATTAAGCTTACTGTGTTTTTTTAATATATAATTCCTGTGCACTTTTACCTTCTTCAGGCTTTGGAAATTTAACAGTTGGAAATTCAGGATCTGCCAGCATGCAAGCACGGAAACCAACCGTGCCAAAAGATATCCAATTTAAATTTATATATTATATCACACAAATTACTTTCTATGACACAAATATTCAAATTAAATAAAATAAAAAATTTATTTTAATACATTTTTAACGTCAGAAAATGTCAACATACAACGATGATGGATATCTCCATCAACAATGACAGACAAACACAAAATTTATGCAAATGTATCAGTAAAAAAAGTGTGTAGGTATTAGTTTCGGTCATACATTTCTTGTAGGGTCCTAAAATACAAATGAGGAATTTTACAGACATTTAATACAACAAAACACTAAAAAAACCGTTTAGTGCCTGTTTACGCTTATTTTATATCGAAATAACGCTTTTTAGTGCCTTTTTAAAATTTTGTCGTGCTTTTTGCTCCAAAAAAATTGGCATCACTGCCAGTATATATTATATCGATTTGTAGCTTGTATTGATGGACAAAAGAAGAACAGGAAGTATTTATACACAGAAAAGAAAAACCAATCCATCCGTACTTAAATTAATCCCAAGCGGTGTCAAAAGCACGGTATTCCCGGTTTTTCTGAACTCAAGTACAGAAAGATTGATTCAAGTCGAAATACCTAATTTTAGTACAAAATACTTAATTTTAGCTTGATTAGCCTTTATTCATCTAAAAACTTCTTATTTTAAGTACGAATATGTTTATAAATTTTATACACAGTCGTACTCTTATGTCTTGGTGTTTGTTTGCTTGATGATAGCCACAAATTAAGGAAATTAAGGAGGCGATATATCTGCAATATATCCATATTTTTTTCAGTATCAAATTCGATATTTTTTTAGCTTTGCTTTTGTTTTTCGTTCCGTTATTTTTTAAATTTCAACACAATCTTCATTAAATAGAATAGTACTAACAAAATCTTTTGTCTTATTTATCATCAGGGAAACCGGAAATATGTCCTTAAAAAGTGTTTTATGCGCATTAAAACTTAAAGATATGCACCCAAAATGGAAAAATATGCTTTAAAGCAACGTTGCCCAAGCCATAAGCGCTTGGTGCTCATTTGTTTTTGTAAAATCACTTAGCTATAGGCTGTGTGTTTTAATACACACACACAGCACTAGCAATACAAAATACACAAACAACTTTGTCTTATTAGTTTTTTTGTCGTTCTTCACTGTATACACGCAAGTGCAAAGCAACAACAAATAAATATATGAAATATTTTATTTCTTTGGATGTATTGGTTTTTACAACAAAAAATATTGAATAAAAATTAGGTTTCCATTAAATAGATTGGTGTTTGCTCTTCCTTAAGAAACTTTTGGGCACGCCTGCTTTAAGGCTTTATCATTTCGTTTATAATTTATATGATATAATTTCTGATACCACGAATTATGTACAAATATTGCTGGCATGCAATTATGTCTAAGAAGATAACTTCCATGGACATTATTTCCACTTCAAAAAGGAAATAATGTCCATGGAAATGTCGAATAGTGGTTTCGCAGGGAAAGGTTTTCTGCTTAGTCAAAAATCTGAGCTCTGCGAAGCCACTAGTCGACATAACCAGAGAAGAAAACAATTAATACCGCCCAAAGCCAGGCTATGCAGTCAATCTTCACTCTTCAGAATTATTTGCATGAACTTTATTTGCATTTTCTATGGTCATTATTTCCTTTTCAACGTGGATATAACGTCCATGGACAATATTTTATTGGACGATATTGCATGCAACCTATATACTCTCGTTCGTTGTGGGTACGGGAGTCGATTTAACAATGCCAGTCTGGCCTTTCATTTGTCCGAATATAACATGTTGGCCACTAAGACACCCCTCAACTTAATCTGGTTAATACCCTAGAGGTTATATATCTTTTACTACCCTAGAAGTTATATATCTTTTACTACCCTGCGGTAAATGGAACTGACACAAAACAAGTCACGTGACCGGTCCCCAGGTGGTAGGTGCCAGTCCGAGTTCTAACACTTTCTATGAACTGGACCACCCACTTTTACATAGGGATGGCCTAGGATGAGGTTAATTGATACTTTGTATACACCTTGTAACTTGTCTCTGAACTATCTTATGGAGTCCTAATCGGTGTAGAATAATATAGATTATATAAAAATATTCCAAAATTCAGCTATAATTACACTAGTTCACAAATTTTCAACTTTTTGCGATCAGCTCAAAAATGAAATGTTTTCTAAGGTAATTTGGGGTCACTGAACACGAATATGACATTCATATATTTCTCTTAAGAACCGTTTTCGAGATATTCGCAAAAAACGTGTTTTTTTTGCAGCTTATAAGGCTGGAGTACTGTTTACTTAAATTGAGCAAATTTGGCATTGTTGCATAGATATGCTTTTCCTCTTTCAGTCCATATTCAAAATGTGCTGATCGGATCAAAATTCAATGAGTTACAGGTCCTTAGATTTGAAAAAAACTTTTTTTACATGTTTTTTTTAAATTTACTATTTTAAGACGCTCCAGTAAGGGAAAATATATTTTTTAAAATTTATTTTAGACCCACATCTTAAAGAAAATTTTGTTCCAAATATAGCAAACTTAAAATTAGTTACATCGGACTAAATATGAGAAAGTTACAACATATTTAGTGAACACATCAAAATTTTAATTTGCATTCGTTGTTCCTCAGGTCAGTACGAGTTTTTGCTTCCATTCCATTACTTTTACTCGTTTGAAAAAGAAAGGTGGACATATCGCATATCAAAGTTACCAAAATTATGTGTAGTTTTCAACACTGTATTTAGATTTTTATACTTAAAATTTTTGTGAAAGACTTACGGCAAATCAAGTGGAAAAATGGTGCTATGTGGAGTTTTGTGCATATTAAATATTTTCTTAATTCTATAAAATCGTTCATTATTGATATTTTCCAATGAAATTTTGCAGTTATATAGGAATTTATGTGAAAACTATGATTTGTATCTCATAATCATTAGAATTCCTAAGAAAGTTCCAATAAATCTAAAAAATAGGTCGATTTCAAAAGGGTGCATGCCCACCAAAAATTGTAAATTCGATTAAGTTGTTTTTCTAAAATCATGTCTGTGAACACACCTTTTAAACATGTATATAATAATTATTTGATCCTTGAGAAACGCATTTTATAGAGAAAACAATTATGGTGCTTTTTGGGCAAAAATGGTCATAAATTCAAAATATTTCAATTTTCAAATTAAAGATTGTATATTTTCTTACTCTGAAAGAATACTTCCATCACCTATTTTTTTAACTATTCGAAATTTGGATCCGATATCTTAACGGATTTGAAAAATTGTTAAATTTTAATATTAAAATGAGTGTACCTCACTAACTATACAAGATGTTTGTTTAGAATTTTACAAGGTACACAGAAAAAAATAAGTTTCGTTTTTGATAACAAAAATCCCGGTATTCAATAATTTTTTTTTCAAATTTCCTGTGATAAAGAATTCCCCTATATTGATAACAAAATTATTTCAAAATAAAAATATATATATAAAATAAAAAAAATGTTGACATGGCTGGAATACGAACCCGGGCTTTCCGGACGTAAAGCATACACTCTCGAGCTGAGCCATATCCCATTTATTTTTTTATGGGATGCAACTTGTTTTAAGTACTTATGTATAAAAAGAAAAGAAATAACCGGTATGGAAAAGAAATACTTAGAACGAAATATTTTATTATGTTAAAGATAAATGTTATTGAAATTCATATTTTTTTTAATAACATGGTTTTATTGAATATAATTCTTGTCTATTTTTTTCTGTGTATATAAGGACACAACAATTTTTTGGAATCGAGTGAGAAACAGACAAGCGTTGAAAAATTTTACATGACCGAAGTGCACTACTTTGCACTTCATACCTCTGAGCCTGAGATATATGGGAAGCTCATCTTCCTAAATTAAGTAAAAACACTCCTTTGATATCTCCATGTAAAATTTTATACTGATCGGACTAAAGAGTTAGAAATAGTTGATGTACTTCCAAAATATTTAATTCTGCCCCACTGGCATTTTTCTTATACTCATACTCCATACACATTTTTTTTTATTAAAATTCAAAATCGGACGTTTTTACTAAATCTATTGTAACTTTCTAAATTTTTGCCCGATATTAACAATTTTACTTTTTGTACGTTGGGAACAAAATTTTATTTAATATATGGGTCAAAGCAAAAATTTAAAATTTGTTGTTTGCTTTAATGGAGCATTTCAAAATGGTGAATTTTGAAAAAACGCAAAAAATTGAATAAAGGCTTGTAATTCAGTGAATTTTTATCTGATCAACACAGTATAAATATGAAGTGAAAGAGGGAAACCATATCTATGCAACAATGCCAAACTTGCTCAATTCAAGTAAACAGTACTCAAGACTTTTAGAAATATCTTTACAAACTGCAAAAAAACTAGTTTTTCGCGAATATCTCGAAAACGGTTCTTAAGAAAAATAAATTAATGCCATATTCGTGTTCAGGAACTCCGATTTAGCTTAAAAACATCTCATTTTTGAGGTACATTTTTTTGTGAACCAGTGCTATCGATTAATTAATTTTTTTATTGTTACAAATCCAAGTAGAAATTGTATTTTATTTTTAAGCGGTATCTTTGATAGGATTCGAACCGACAACCCCCGGCATGACTGGCTAGTGCAATAGCCACTCGACCACAGGGGAACTTATATTTCAATGTTATAAATACGAGTTAAGCTGGAGTTAATATCTGAATATAGTTACGGAACAGGTTCCTGAGTTGCATGGCAATCTCATTGAAGGGGGACAATTAATAATATAGATACTATGTGATAGGCCTTAGATCCAGGTGCATCGAATTTGTTCAGTGCCGTTTACTACAATACTAGCCGGAGTACCAACAAAATTGACTGAAAATGGTTGATATGTGATAATTTACACAATATGTATTTTTTCACCATTCACTACTCCTTATTTTTGGTGCCAGTCTTATTTTCTCAAGTCATAGGACGAGTACTTTTGGATCATTTGTCACCAAATTTTCCGCAGAGTATTTATATTGTGAGTAGCTCAGCAATGCAGTGGAAATGTTTTGCATGTACTATTTTAATTCGAAGTTTTGTTTAAAGAATTTTAACCATGTCAATTCCCAACCAATTTAAATTATTTTAGGCTTTATTTTAATCGGTAAAGCTGTGTTCTCACTATGTGTATTTGTCTTATGGAATGTCACTTTTCTACAGACATGTGATTTCATGTGTATGTCAAAATTTGCGGTTTACATAAGGTTTATAATTTTTGTGTTCACCTGTTGGTATGTTACGTACATTTGACATAACCTATAAAGCAAAACAATCATCAAACAGCCGAGTGGTTATACATATTTTATTGTTATATATACTTCTTTTATTTAATTTTACACTTATTTTATTTCATTTAATATATTATTAATTTAATGATTATTTTATTTCATTTTCCCGTCCGCGAACAATTGCTTTATTAAAAACCAGCTGATGTCAGATGCTTTGTCACTTCAAAATAGAACTCGTTCTAAATCATGTGTACTGTACACAGAGAAATAACACAGGCTATTATTTGAAGGGGTTCAGACTATATGTACAAATTTACCATGTGGAAATGTGACATTCCATATGGCAAATACACATAGTGAGAAAGAACACAGCTTAAAAGATTCACATTAAAAAAAAAACACACAAAAAATTAATAGGTTGTCAACAGGGTTGGAAAAACCGGGGTTTTTAAATAAAACCCAGCCCGGCGGGTTTTTCCTTAGGTTTTATTGGGCTTTATTGGGTTTTATTCGGTTTTATTGGTATTTTTAAATGATCTAATAATTGATCTAAGATTTGTTGTCAAATTAGCCTTTTTCGGTATACACTCTAAACCACTTCTGTTGAAAATTAGGTCGATAATAGTCGGCAACACATTACAGATTATTATCGACCTAAAATTACACACGCAATATCTTTGAATAAAATGTTTTTACTAAAAAAAAGCGAATGCCTTCGTGCAGGTTTGAACCGCGACCTCCTGACTGATATTCTGACGTATCTACCATTCACCCATAGCCGTATTATACTTTATATTACATTTTTTCCATTTGGACTAAATATGTATAATTTGAAAGGTTTTTTCATTAATGAAATAAATACAAAATCGATTTAATTTTAGACAAGGAGAAATTTTCAACACATATTTAGACAATATATTATCGTAAATTTGAAGTAATGTTTTGGAGTGTGGATTTCTCAAGACATTGCAGTTGTTTGAAATAACCCAGTGGTAAATGAAACGAAGTACCTAGATAATAAATGATGATGTCAGGATGACGTTCTAAGCGAGCAATCTAAGTACTTAGATTGTAATCTAATATGTCACTTACTAATAATAGCTTCGATTATTTTGCATTGTGTATGTGAGAATTTCGTTGTATTTAATGGAATTTATCCCTTATATGTACAAAGCAAAAAATTGTGGCCTACCTTTGGGCTATATTTCAAAAACATACTCGCTTACAGTCCCACTTATGCTGTAAACGTACAGTAGAGACAGGTACTGACATCGTAGATTACATTTTAAGCGAGAGCTCACCGATTAAAGAGCCTATGACACGCTTGTATTAAATATAAGTAGGAAAATAATCCAAAGCTAGCAGCTACTAAGTATACTTAGTTATAACTATAGTTATAACTATGAGGTAAAATGAGAGAAAACGCCGGCAGAATGATAAAAACAAAATGTCGATTTTTTCTTAATCTCATACAAGGGGAAGATTTTACATTTCCTATAAGATTTCATTTTCGGCAAATGCTCATGGAGTTAACTTGCACCTCTTTTGCATACAGGCATGTTCTGAAAATCACATGGCCTTAAATCACATGTGATTTTAAAGTCAATAATGGTCCTGCTGACGTTTTTAAAATCATATAAGATAATTTTCATTCAGAAGTGATATTTGATGCTCTATACAATAGAAAATTAAAAAAAAGTGAAAATTTATCTGCATGAACATTATTGATTTCAAAATCACATGTAATTTAAAGCCATGTGATTTTCAGAACATACCTGATAGTTAGTTATTTAATTTTTAATTGTTCACAAAAATTTTAGTTTATAAATCAATTGAACACATACAAATATATAAAATCACAGAAATTTAATCAAAAACATCGCTTTTCATTTATTTTAATAAACACTCACGTATGCACACTAAGCTATTTTCCTGTACGTGGGTTTTTTGACAGTTCATCTCATAAGGTTGTTGTTTTAAGATTTCTTATAACCCTACGTCTATACCTGATATAATTTTATCATAATAAATGTCAAATTCCATATAGGAAAAACAGCTAACATAAAATAAAATATTTTTCAATATAAAGTTTGACATTTGTCATGATAAAAATATATCTGGGGCCCGTTTCTCAAAACTACAAGTTACAAATTTACAAGTAAAATACACACAAAACAACAACACTTTTACAAATTTAATTGTTGTTTTGTGTGTATTTTACTTAGAGATTTGTAACTTGTACTTTTTGAGAAACGGGCCCCATGTATAGACGTAGGGTAACAACGCTCTCATAAACATTCTTATAACACTGACATAATACTAATTTGAAGTGTATACGTAACATAATTCTCTCTGCGATTAAATTTGACATCTCATCTTACACATTATATTACGTGTAGAATTCAAGTAAAGGAAGAATTAAGTGGCATAGCTGTGAAAGATTGCAATCAATTTAATTGCAATTACATGATTTCATGTTAATGATTGCTAGTTTTTGATTGCAATCAAAATCGTAAATTTGATTTCAATTTGAAATCATGAAATCATTTCAATAAAAAGTGATTGCAATCATTTTTTTGAAATTAATTTCTAAATTAATTCATTGCAATCAATTTATTCCAATCAAATCCCGTCAGTGATTGCAATCAAAATTAAATCAGAATCAAAATCATCGTTCTCTTCAAATGATACTCATTCTTCTAGTAATAAAGCTTACTCTGATAATAAAAAAAACTGCATGAAATGGCTAACAAACCTACGTTTTGGTACGTTTTTTATAGTATTTTGTTGGACTTACACTATAGTAATGATTTCAGGGAAATTTATTGAAATCACACGATTTCAACAAAATTTGATTGCAATCAAATTGATTGCAATTAAATTGATTGCAATCAACGATAAAAAAAAGATTTCAAAATGATTGCTATCACAAAAAATTGCAATCTTGACATGATCTTAGTTTGAAATCTGAAATCATTTTGAAATCAAAGAATGAAATCAATGTTAAAATCATTTTGATTGCAATCAAAATTGATTGCAGTTTTTTACAGCTCTGCAAAGTAGATATTTGAAACCTTTACTTTATTCAAAATTAAAATCTTTAGGGACTATTCACATATTACGTAACCCTATTTTCGGAGTTTTATAACCCCCCTAACACGTTTTGCAAAATTTCAGTATAATTTATCTAATCCGTAACAAATATCCAGCGCCGCTTTCTTTTCAAAAACAAAGAATACATATTTCATTACTTAAAATATTACGCATTATTATATTGAATGTTATGTTGCATGAAATATCCTTGAGACAATTTTTATTGTTCTTTTTCTAACGATTTTTTTTTCATGAACAATAAAATTACAAGGTTGTAATATTTGTTTTTAATTTTCTTTCCGTTTTAAAATAATTTTGTCTGAGGTCACGTTTCAAAAATGTTTCAAGTTGTGCTAAATTTATACTTGCTACAGTTGAAGGATTTTCTAAAAGTTTCGTTTATAGTTGCAAAATACATACAAAAACTACGAAAGACCTCGATTTTTTTATTTGTATAAATACTTATAAATTTGTTATTTAAAAAGATTACAGCTTTAAAAGCGAAAATGTTTATTTTATCATTTATTCACTTAAAGGGTGGTGTTCTCTTTATGCATATGTACTACAGTAGACGATCTCAAATTAGAATTCTCAGTAATTCCAATTTCCAGAAATTGGAATCTGTAGTTTCAGTACATTCCACGCTCTAAAATTAGAAATGACAAATCGAATTTCCGATCTCTTTTTTTTCACTGTAAACTTTGAATTTTTCCCAGTGGTTTTTATTTAATTCAATAAATTAAAAACAACCAACTAATGGATGTTATTCATTTTATTAATGTCGATTTTGTACTATTTCAATGTGCAATGGCTACCATTGGCTATTGGAAAAGCTAAAGCTCCAAGGTGTTTTAAAAAATAACGATTTTGCACAAAAGCCTAGATGACATCTCAGATCTTTCATGACTATTTTCACAAGATCTTTATTAGTCAAGTAAGTAGACAATTTAAAGGGCCTTATTACGGTTGCCGAATCATCCCGGGATTTTCGCTAATGTAATGCAATATGTTAAAGCGGATTCTGAAACAGTGTTAACGGATTCTAGGTCAAAGTTGGTGATGAACAGGGCTCGGACTTTCATGCAACTAAAATTGGTTTTAAGCGCTTAACAAATGCACCTAAAAATGAAAAATATGCGCAAAAATATGCATTTACCTACGAACAAAGTGCTAAAACTAAAATAATATGAATATGTTTTTTTAATTTTTTATTATTATTAGAGAAAAAAATCATAAAACAAACGTCATTTGGTGTATTATTTAATGTAACCGAACTTTAGTTGCGTTGCCAGTCGGCAACTGAAAATTAATGGTTGCCAGAATGGCACTAAATAGCAAATGAAATTTATAGCTCTCTGTTGCCAGTTACCAACAGTAGTATCGTTTTCAGCAACTGGCAACCCAACTAAGGCTGAATTGCCATTCATAACACAGTGCAACACGCAAAAATATAACCATATATGGACACCACTACGTTATAAAAGACAAAAAAAAAGTCCCGTGTCTCCTAGTTTTGCCCGAAGTCATGCACTTTTTTTTATGGCCCCCAAAGATTTGGAGCCTCGGTGTCATTTTTGCAAAAAACTGATCATTTTCTCAGGCTCATATCTTGCAAACCGTTCCGAACTTTGATTTACTCTCTGAGGCAAAGTGTTAGCTCTTGTCATAGAGAACAAAAATTGTGAACATATAAAATAAAAAAAAACTTCATCTTCAAGACCAAATCGCAAAAAAACTTTAAAAAATTCGATTTTTTACTTTTGCGGCTACCTAAAGGGTGTTAAGAATCATTCCTAGGAAGTTCATATGTTCTAAAGAATTGTTTATTGAGATCTTAGGTACATTTTTATAGTTGATTGTTTCCTTGAATTTTGAACGGTTTGCTACATATGGACCTGAACAGGGGAAAAAAGGCAAACAAAAATAAAATTTTTTAAAGTTTTTTTTGCGACTTTGATCTTGAATATGAAGTTTTTTTGATTTTATATGTTCACAATTTTTATGACAAGAGCTAAAACTTTTCCTTAGAGAGTAAATGAAAATTTTGAACGGTTTGCAAGATATGACACCTAGGCCCCAAATCTTTGGGGGCGTATAAAAAAGTGCATGACTTGGGGCAAAACTGGGACACACGGGCCTTTTTTTGGTTTTTTATCACGTTAGTGGTGTCCGTATATGGTTGGTTACATTTAAAAAAATCCATCTTCAAGATCAAAATCGCAAAACTTAAAAAATTCCATTTTTTACTTTTGCGGCTACATAAGCGCTACCTAAACGGTGCTAAGAATCATTCCTAGAAAGTTCATATGTTCTAGAAAGCTGTTTATTGATATCTGAGGTACATTTTTATAGTTGATTGTTTCCTTAAATTTTGAACGGTTTGCTACCTATGGACATGAACATGGAAAAAGTAAAAAAAACGAATTTTTCAAAGTATTTTGCGATTTTGATCTTGAAGATGAAGTTTTTTTAATTTTATATGTGAGAAAATGATCAGTTTTTTGCAAAAATGACACCGAGTCCCCAAATCTTTGGGGGTACATAAAAAAGTGCTTGACTTGGGGCAAAACTGGGAGACACGGGTCTTTTTTTTTTGTCTTTTATCACGTAGTGGTGTCCGTATATGGTTATATTTCCATGACAAAAAATTACACACAGTGTAATCGGCCTATTAATATTTTTTTCAAAAATTGAGAAATATGCATTTAAAAAATTATAATTATTCCAAAAATATGCATTTATTGCCAAAATATGCACTTACCACCTAAATATGCAAAAATATGCAACTACAAATCGATGCCAAACTGCCTAAAATTTGATGACTCGCATAGATAGATAATTAGCCAATACCTCTTTATTTATCACCACAAAAAACATGCATTTGCATGAAAGTCCGAGCACCGGTGATGAATATGGCACTGATGATGTACCTCTACATCAGTTGCTTTAAGAAAATTTTTACTGTAATGAAGTTATCCAAATAGTATTTTAGACGTGTCAGTAATTGGATCTTTGTAACAGACATCGAAATATGGAATGAGATATGTTTGAATTAGGGATGGGCAAGTGAAAAATATATATCGATTTTTAAATATCGATCGGCATAGATATACATATATCGAATAAAAATATCGATATTTCGATATATATCGACATTTTTTCAAGCATGATTATTCATACATAATACTTTTTTATAACAAATTAACCCGAAAAGAGGAAATTTCTAACTTCCTTACTGTTTAAAATTATTTATTATTGAATATTAAGCACTAGGCCAGTTTTTTTTTATAAAAAGTTATTTAATTATTCCAATATTTCGTTACACTTTGTGTAACTTCTTCAGGGATAAATTATTGTAACAATTATTCGAATAAAAAATATTAACAATACAAATTGTCAAAAAAAGAAAATATTTGAAAAATAATTTGAATTTAAATTTGAAATAATTTTCAAACACAACAAAAAACTTAATACTATGAACATTTTAAAAAAACATCTTTCATCTATTATTGTTAGTATATTTTGATATTAAATGTCTGTAATTCTGAGCAACGCTATCAGTATCTGCTTTAAAGTTTATTCCTTACTGTTTTAACAATATTTCATGGAACGTACATCAAGTAAATCATGCTCAATGAAAGAAAATTTTTCGAATACACAAAAGATTATAAGAAAAAAAAAAGAAGATTTTGTTAAGAATACTTACTCTATTTAATGAAGATTGTGTGGAATTGTTTTTAAATAACTGAACGAAAAACAAATCTAAAAAAATATCGAAATTGATAATGTCGTTATATTTAGAAAAATATCGATATATCGATATATTGCAACTAAAAATATCGACGATATATATCAATATATATTTGAGAAAATATCGATATATCGATATTTTTGCCCATCCCTAGTTTGAATTGCCTTAAAATCAAAGTGTTTCTAGTTTTCGACCGTCTACTGTATTATTATAGATAAATATGTATCTACGAAGTGTATATACAAATGTATGTTTATATTTCTTATTGTCTGAAATTAGAAGTTATTATTTTGTTTAAGTTATGAATGCAGCAGTTTTAACGATGATCAAACGTTATTATATGGCTTTTAAAATCAAATGTGTATCTTCTGCACTATCAAAGTACACCTTGTTTATCGATGTCGAAGAAATTCTTTCTTTCTTACAATTTCATTTAAAACAAAAACAAATTCTAAAATTTTGTTTTTGTTTTAAATATAATTGTAAGAAAGAAAGAATTCCTTCGACAGAGATAAACAGGCAGTAATATAACCCAAAAAACTTAAGAACTTTCGCTTTCTAAAAACTAACAACCTAATTCACAAAAAATTTTTGATTAATAACAGACTTATTAAACAAAGTTTTGTAAGAAAATATTTAGGCCTGTATTATGATTCACAACTAAATATATAGTTGAGTCGTAGTTGTCAAATTCTTACTCGTATTATGGATTACAACTTTCTTAAAAGTGAGACAACTGTTTTTTATCAGTTGTGTTTTGGTTTTATTTATTTATTTACTTTTGATTACTTATAAAATGGTGATTTTAGGCGCCAATCTATCCCATTTGTCAACCAAAATTGTTGCCATATCCATAACGTGCCCAAAAGGTTTTTCCAAAATGCGGGACAAGAACGATTGAAAAGCTGGATTCTGAAGAAAATACGACCAAAATAGCGGGATTTTAAAAATATCTTGTGGAAAGAGGGATGATGTAAAAACACTCCATTTCTATGATAATACGAGTATACACATGATTTCTTTTATATATAAATATGTATGCAACTATACAGTTCCATATCGTTACTTGAAATTCAAAACCACGTAACTAATAAATAATTAAAATACGCATTGTTATTTAATTAAAAATTAATTAAAAATCAACCAATTAAAAACGAAAAAGAAAGTTAACTTCAGGATCTTCATACATATTTTATTTAATTTTTCCTCTCTCCTATAAAATTTAAAAAAGTAGATTCGTGATTTTGCATTCCATCGTTAGCTGGAATATATTTAGGAAGTTCATTAAAATTAGAAAACGTGCATTATTAGACGTTTTTTTAAATCATAGTTTTTAATTTCTCCGTTACGATGAAACAAAAATCTACTAATGAGTTGGACTTAGCATTCAACGAATTTTATTTTTTTTTTATAAAGAGAAGTAGGACAATCAGCCAATTGTGTTACCTTCTTTGGGAAAGGGATAGTGTAGAGAGAACAGGTGTTGAAGTGGGAGAGAAACAGAGAGCTTAATTCATTTACAACTCTGCTACTGCGCGTTTCTTGTAGAGCAGGGTTGCAGTTGTTGTTTAAGGTGTGTAGTCATTTATTTATTAGTTCTTTTACTTCGCCGACGAAGGAGAGTGCCGTGAAGTGCATTAGGATGCGTCCGTATTGATCGCTGCCGGTACTGCCAAAGTGATCAGTGCTATGCCTTCACCAATAACATACCAATGCACACCAGAAAGATTTATGATGTTGTTGGCCCACAACTAATAAATTAATGTATTTTTGAAATATGAAGCAAAAATTTTATAAATTGCTTTAAGCCTACAGCTTAAAAAGAATTTTGTGTCGAACACATGAAACATAAAGTCGCTTAGACCCAACAAAAATAAGAAAATTGTAAACCAGTAAGTGAAAAAATCCGAATTTATCTTTCATGCGAAATTGCTTAAATTCAGTTTATAATTAAAAGAATATTTTCGATCAAAAGCAATTTTGTATGAAAAAAATTCTGTCTTGTAACTTTGCTATTTTTTGTCGGATCTAAGCATCTTATGTTTTATATCTCTGGCCTGGTGCTAAAAGGGACAATGTCAATATATTGCTGTTTTGAGTTAATCATTGCATTAGGGTTCTGCTCTTACTCTCTTTTATTTTGCTGAAACAGCCTATGTCTAATGTAACCCAGAACAGCTTCATAAGGGTTTTGCTAGCCAATGTTACTATGAACTCATATAGAAAACTTAAACTCAAATTGCTTTTTTCTCAAAAGTGAATATTTTGACATTGACCCTTTTAGCACCAAGCCACAGATATGTTTAGCAAAAAATTAGTTTTAGCGTTTTGTTTTCAAGATTTTCTTAATCTTTTTTCATTTTAATATAGACATTTTTTAAATTGAAGCTATGAATTTTAGTCGAACTGTATGGTTTTTAATCCAAAGATTTTTGATTATTCTGCGTTAAGATCGTTGAATTTCATTTTTGGTGCTATCAAACATTTTCACTCTCACACTGGGAACAGGTATGACAAGAGCTCTGATGATGAGATAGTGATTGGTCTCGAAGACATCAGTTCGACGTGCCTATACAGAAAAGAGTTTGTCGTTTCAGTTATTACATGCTTTGAAAATTCCTTTGTCAATAAAAATAATTTAATTGAAAAATTGAATTAAATGAACTAAATTGTAGATAATTAACGGCCGTATGCATAACAAAAACTTGAAATGGAGTCAGCAAAAATGACGAATTCAACTGGAGTTTAGCGAGTTTTGATATAAAATTTCATTTTAAAAATGACTGTAGATTGTAGCTGAGACTTATGCCTATATTCCGTGATGATTTCTAATTTCAAAATAGTAACGAGTGATTTTTTTGCTATTATCTTTTTGGCAACACTAGTTTTGACAGCTCACGCACGTTTTGTATCTTGTGTCACTGTCAAACATCTTCAGTTTGGTCTATAATTTAATCATGAATCGTCTTACAAACGAACAACGCTTGCAAATTATTGAATTTTATTACCAAAATGGGCTCTTGAAAAGTTAGATGAAGATCCACTTTTTTATCGAAGAATTGTGTTCAGCGACGAGGCTCATTTCTGGTTGAATGGATACGTGAACAAGCAAAACTGCCGTATTTGGAGTGAAGAGCAGCCAGAAGCATTGCAAGAGCTACCAATGCATCCACAAAAAACAACCGTTTGGTGCGGATTATGGGCTGGCGGCATCATTGGGCCGTATTTCTTCAAAGATGATGCGAATCACAACGTTACTGTGAATGGTGAGCGCTACCGTGCGATGATAACAAACTTTTTTCTGCCCAAAATGGAAGAGCTTGACTTGCATGACATGTGGTTTCAACAAGACGGTGCCACATGCCACACAGCACGCGAAACAATGGACCAATTGAGAGGCGAGTTCGGTGAACAGTTTATTTCACGCTTGGGACCAGTCAATTGGCCGCCCAGATCGTGCGATTTAACGCCTCTAGACTATTTTTTGTGGGGCTATGTTAAGGCTAATGTCTATAGCGACAAGCCCGCTTCGATTGACGCACTGGAAGCCAACATTGCCAACATTATTCGTGAGATACCGGCCGAAATGTTGGAAAGAGTATGCCAAAATTGGACTAAGCGGATGGACCATTTGAGGCGCAGCCGCGGCCAACATTTGCATGAAATAATCTTCAAACATTAAATTATATCGACCCAACTATCGATCCAAATAAATATTTCATGCATTTTTCTGAATTTTATGTGTTTTTTTTTTGTTTACTTTCCGATAGTTCTTATAAAATCACCCATTATATGGAAAAACTCAGAAATATCCAGTTCAATTTCATTACTCATGCTAACTTCATGCCAATTTTTCGTTATGTTCTCGTATATGATCCTAAATAAATTTGGCTTAGAAATTTTAGAGTAATGAGTTTTGAATCAACGTCTAAAAATTCACTTTTTTCAATTTTAAAGGGGTTTAACTCAATGAGTTGTACTGGCTAAAAAAGTAGAAAGATATATTTTTATTCAGTGGAAAAATCTTCCAAATTTTTAGCAATAATTAAAACAGAATTATAAATCTTAAAACTCGAAAAAGCGGGAGAAAGCGGGATGCAAATTTTAGGCGCGATCGAACTCTTAAAAGCGGGATAATCCCGCCTAATGCGGGATATCTGGTCAGGTTACATATCCATAAAACATAAAATCTCAAGAAAAACTAGCAAGGCCAAAACTAAAAATATTTAAAATATTTTGTGATGACTACTATGTTTTCAAATATAAATTAAAGTACATTTGTACAGTATTATAATACTGGAATTAAGAACTCTTAGCTGCTTCTATTAACTTTATAAAATTAAAAATAGCACAAATATTTGTTTAAACAATTGATTTCAATAATCATTTAATAATATTTCAATCAACAAAAGTAGAAAACCATATAGACTCCAAAAACATACGAAATGCCTTATAAAATGATAAAATGCGATGATATATTTGCTGCTCAATCAATTTGATTGATACTAATTTCTTATGAAAATTAAAATATTGCTAAGAAATAATAAAAAAGAACAGGTACATAATTGAAAATCTAAACAATTTGGTTCACCAGTTTTAAGTTTTACCCGCGGCCAAAGTGATAAAAGTAAACAGAGAGAAACCTAGACCTACGAGTAACACAAACTTATCTATCGTAATATGTATAACCATTATTTGCATATTATCGCTTGAAAAATGTTGAAATAGATATAAAATTATTATAAACAATTTCATTTTATTATGTTAATGACAGAACAGCAGCAAAAAAGATAACACTTTTAAACCAGAGTAAAGATTTTTTAGTTTTTCTCCATACTTTGAATCTCAATGAAGTAAATTTTTTTAATAGAAGCGGAATTTCTTTATTTATAAAATATACAAATATTAATCAAACATTTTAATAAGTTATGCGCTATTTGAAAAACGTAATATTTTTTTATGAAGATTAAACATAATAAATTACAAAAACTTAAGAATGTCCGAAAATGTGTCTGTTTATTCTATATCATATTTTTTGGATTCCATGCATCCAGTTGCCCCGTCTAGTTCAACAGGAAATAAATTAACGTTGTCCTCAACAAAACAAGATATTGTAAGTTTATTTACATATTGTTTTATTTATTATTCTCATTTTTTTAGTTCTTTGTTAAAGAACTCCAATTATATAGTATAAGTGGTTGTTTTAGGTGTGTGAGCTAAGTAAATTTCTTTAGAATTCATTAGGGTGGTTAATTATTCGGAATTAAAATAGTTGTCCGATTAAAAGCTTATTTCTTTTTTCTTTCGAATATACGAATCAATCATGTCTAAAGCTTTGTATTATAATAGCCAGGGAAACCGCAAATATGCAATTGCGTGTTTTTCCCTGTGCTATGCATGTAGGCACAAATAAGATATTTCTACGTTTCAGAACTTTTTAAGAATTCTGGCATCGGTTTGTTAGTGCATAGTTTGGCATATTTTACCCTTTACAGCATGTTTTTGCATATTTTCGACTTAATCGCATTTTAATAGAATTTTTCAAGTTTTTGTGGCATATTTAGGCTCTTTTCTTGCATATTTTGACATTTCTAAGTTTTAACATGCATATTTAAAGAAAACAATAAAATCCGTTTTGTGAAAAAAAAATATTTTTTTTCAAGTTTTTCAAAAACTTTTCCAAATTTATTTCTTTAATAATTTAAGTTTTTTTTTCCAATTTCTTAAAAATTTCACTCATTCCATTAATTTATTCCGATTTGCCAAATTTTTTACACACTTTATAGCATAGAGGATCAGACTATTAGTTTGGAAGATATAATATCAGTAAAATTGGTTATATAACAAGATATAGTGTCCGCAGTGGTGAAAATAGCTGTCTAATTTTTACAAAAATTATAGGCTATAATATCCTTGCCTAGAACTCATTTATAAATTTTTGTATATCAGACTATTAGTTTGGAAGATATAGGTTTTTCGAAAACTTCAGAATTTTATTGGTAAAATTGGTCTTATGCAACAATATATAGCGCCTACTGTGTTAAAACAGCTGCCTAATTTAGTATGGACCTTAAAACCTACATTCTGCCTGTAATTCATCCATAAATTTTTTGTGGATAAGACTATTATTTTCGAAGAATGAGATTTCCAACGACTAAAGAGTTTTATCGGTAAAATTGATTTTATATAACAAAATATAGCGCCCACAGTGTTAAAAATAACTGTCTAATTTTTGTAATCCTACATCCTTGCTTATAACTCATCTATACATTTGCGTATATATGAGACTATTAGTTTGGAAAATATGGGTTTTCCGAGGATTTAGAATTTTATTGGTAAAATTGGTCTTATAAAACAACATGTAACGCCCACTGTGTTAAAAATAGCTGACTAAGTTTTTACACACTTTGTAGCCTACATCCTTCCCTCTAATTGAGGCCATCAGCGCAAAAGTGGTGTAACCCACATTTTTTGTTTGCTGCTGTTCTGGTGTTACATACATGTAAGGAATGTATATAACATCAGCACAGCAACAAACAAAAAAATGTGTGTTACACCACTTTTGCGCTGATGGCCTGAATTCATCCATACAGTTTTGGTTGATCAGAAGACTATTAGTTTGAAAGATATGATTTTTCCGCCGCTAGATTGGCCTTTTTTCCTGGTGTGGAACGCAAACGTTTTTACATCTATGGTATTTCGAAAACTGGCTTCGCTTACTAAAGCCCTTTTGACACTTTCTTATTTTTATCTTTTTAAAGATTTTGGAAAACAGGGCAAATATATTGTAATATAAAATTTTATCAAGAGCAAAAAGTTCGGATTAGGTTTTTTCCGGGAAAATCGCTTATATTCGTTTCCCGCTTTCCCGGGAATTCCCGGGATTAAAAATCTATTTATATACATAAAAAAGTATTGGTTTTGGCACCCAAAAAAGTTTTTCCCTTTAAATTGTTATCGTTCATTATGAAATAAGATCTATGTAAGGGAAAAGAAACCAACGAAGCCTCAAAGTGTACAGCAGTTTCGATCTATTTGACTTTTTTAAGCGCACTTTTGACTTAACTGCACAAAATTATTAATTTGTGTCACTATCCTTTTTAAGTCCCAGACAATTTCTTTTTTAAGTGCTCTTTCTATTCCTACAATTTTAGGATAAATGCCTTTAATTTGTGGCACTTTAAAACTATTTTCACAAAAAAATTCATTCTTAGCTGCATTTTGACTTAACTGCACAAAATATTTGTTTTCTGTGATTATTCTTCAAAATCCATTTCTGAGTGCACTTTGTATACCTGTACATTTAACATATTTTTTGTTAGTTTTAAATTATTTTGATATAAAAAATTATAACCTTTAAGAAATTTATTATTTGACATATACCATATTTACACTATGCAACTTTGTTGCTTGCAATTTTCATTTTAAGTGAGAGTGTTGAAATAGAAATGTATACATTTTGTATTTCTTCTCTGTCTTTCTCACTGGAAAAAAGAAGTTGCATGCAACAAAGTTGCGTAGTGTAAATATGATATTATCATAATTTTATTTTAAATGAAATTTATTTGCTGATAGTTAAGCATTGCCTATATGCGTTTAATTGATGGTTTACCAAATCGTCAGTAGACTTCAACCACACTTCTGAACATGTACAGACTTTCAAAAACCATTTGAGAATTTACAAATAAATGATTTTCAAAAATAAACATAGTACTAGCATAGTACATAGTAGGCATTGAAAAGTATAAAAAACCCAGCGAAATAATTTTGTATTCGATATGAATCAAAGTTGGCTGCACACCAGAGAAAGCCAAAAAGTTACTTTTTTAATACTCGTAACTTATCCATGCACATACGAGTATGAGTATTAAAGCATAGGCGCACCAACAAGCATGATTATATACAGGCATGCATACCTATCAGTATCGACACAAATAAGTGCGCATATCGATATGTGCTAGTTCGATCAAACAAATATGCGGGAGGTGTTGGTATAAAGAAGCATGTGCATAAGCATGTGCATAACTATGTACCGACGAGTATGAATATAAAAATAATGTTAAAAATATGTTTATGTTTTTTTTTGTTGGACCAGCACTCAGGAAAATTAGTTATAGTATTTATATGAAAAACGTCGTTGTGTATAAATCAAACAAAGTCCACACCAGAGAAAGACAATGAATAAAAAAAAATTATACTCTAGCACATATTGAAAACTTCTGACCAAATTTTATCAATATCTTTAGGGACTTCACATGTTTTTACACATATAAAAATAAAAAAATATGTATAAATAATATGTGTATATAAAAATATGTATATATGCACATAATAAAGTTGATGTATAATGTATTTCGTTTTGAACTGAAAATAATTTTATAATTATTAATATAATAAAATAAATTTTTTACAGTACTATTCTCGAATTCATGATAACTAGCATTCAATTGTTTTTAGTTAAATATTTCTTGTCACAGGTATTTTAAATACCTATTCTAGAATTTCTGTTTTAATATTAAAGCTTTTACTTGACACCCCCTATGCAACACTGCTCTACAAAAAAACGCCCAATAGTAGAGCTGTAAATTAATTAAGCTTTTTATCTCTCTCCCTTTTCACCACCTGTTCTCTCTACACTATCCCTTTCACAAAAAAGGTAACACATTAATTAACTAACTGGTATGCATTAATTGCCTGATTGTGTTACTTCTCTTTTTAAATAAAAAAAAAACTCATACTGATCTGAAGACCAATGAATGAAAATTAAAATTTGAATGTGTTCACTAAATACGTTTTAACTTTCTCATATATTGTCCGATGTAACTAATTTTACGCTGGCTATATTTGGAACAAAATTTTCTTTAAGATGTAGGTCTAAAATAAATATTAAAAATTTCATTTTGCCTTACTGGAGCGACTTAAAATGGTAAATTTTGAAAAAAACGTAGAAAAAAATTTTTTTTTTAAGTCTAAAGACCTGTAACTCAGTGAATTTTGATTCGATCAACACATATTCAAAATATGGGATCAAAGAGGAAAAAGATATCTATGCAGCAGTGCAAAATTTTCGTAATTCAAATAAGCACTTCTCAAGATTTTTGGAAATAGCTTTATAAACTGCAAAAAACATGTTTTTCAGGAATATCTCGAAAACGCTTCTTGAGAAAAATAAATTAATATCATATTTGTGTTCAGCGAACCAAATTAGCTTAGAAAACATCTAATTTTTGAGGTAATGGCAAAAAGTGTAAAAGTGTGAACCTGTGTAATTTGTTGACAACATATTTTTTAACAATTTTTTTTTGTTCGATTTCAAAATTATTTCAATTAAAATTATTGTCATATTAACAATGTGAATGGTTGAATTTCCAAAAAAATTTTGATTATCATAATTGTTATATCAAAAATATTTTTTTTCAAAACCACAATCCTCGAAACGACTTTTTACTTGTCGGCAAAAAATGTCAAATGGCTTTGGGTGGAACTGAACCACCGATCTCTGGATTAATAGACTATCGTTCTTACCTCTCAGCTACAGAGTAATTCGTTATTAAATACACAAATAATGAATACACACAAGACTTATGATATAATTTAACAAATAATTTTGTTGAGTAATTTAATTGATTGGAAAAATTTTATTTTGTAGTATCAACAATGATGATGCTAATTTTTTCACATGTTTCAAGACAATCTTTAATTGACTTTTAAAAAGAAAAATATTAAAAAATTGTAGTTTGTTATATTAAATATGTAAATATATTTTTGAAGTTCGATGATATTTTTTCTGTGTACTTGATGTTAGTACGGCGTTTTTTTCTGTGTAGTTGCATTTGATTTGGAACTAAAATCATTTATTTAATCTTTTTTTAATGATTTTTTCATCCATCAGTTGTAAGAACTGACAGAAATTTTCCTGCTTTTTATTTAAATATTTTGATTTTACTGAAACCTAAGCGCCATGCAGTTTTTTGCTCCTATTTCAAAAGTTTGAAGGCTATGTACATTAATAAAACTGTTTTCTTTGTCTTCTGTATATTAACAATGATGGCAATTTAGGCAATAAAGAAATTCAGCAATTTAAATGATTAAGTTAACATTTCCGTAAAATGCCACAAATATGTTTTCTCTCTTTGACCTTTAAAAAAAATTCTTAAAAAAATAGAAAACAACTTTACATATAAATGAATACAGTAGCGATTCAAACATTACATATACGGCTCAAAGTTATAACATTATGTAATTTCTATTTATTATGTAATTTCTATTTATAATATTATGTAATTTCTATTTCTTAAAAATTCATAAAAAATCTAAAATTGTAAAAACGTTCAACTTTTATTGTTGTATTAAGGATCTACGTGCACTTAAACTGAAATAAGCCTTTCTTTTACATAAAAACCGATGTATAAATGTTGATTTTATTTACCAGATAACTTGAGAACGCCTCGTCCGCTCAAAGGTTTCTAATTTTTTCACAGTGAAATGATGGCAAAATGGACATAATTAAGAACAATTTACAAATTTTAAATTCATAAAAATCAAAAAAAAAACTACCTATCGAAATGTGCAAAAAACTCGATTCGAGAAAAAAATTAGTTTGAGTATTTCTATACTAAGGTACACAGAAAAAATTATGATAGCTTTTTTTTTAACAAACATGTTTTTGAAACTGATCTGAAATCTTTATTATTGCCTCTATTTAGTTTGATAAATAATTTTGTTTGACTTATTATTTCATTTCATTTACCTACCGGCAATGTTGGCAACCTGATAAAATTATGAAATTCTTTGATTTATTTTTTATATTTCTCTAAAACATTTTTTGATTGAAACAATTTGTTTATTGAAAAAATCAAAATTTTTTTTCAAACAAATTATTACAAATTTTTGCATTTGAATTTACAAACTTCTTTATAGGACCTAAATTGAACAAATTTACATTTGATTCAAGGAATTTGGTATTTGAAGTGAAAAATTAGTTTTTTCTGTGTAACGACTTATATTTTTAAAGTTATTAAGAATTTTAATTAACTTTTAAATATTATTTAATAGCTATTTTTTAAACCTTGAAGCGTTTTTAACCGACTTCAAAAAACGGAGAAAGGTTATCAATTCGTCATATATATATATATATATATATATATATATATATATATATATATATATATATATATATATATATATATATATATATATATATATATATATATATATATATATATATATATATATATATATATATATATATATATATATATATATATATATATATATATATATATATATATATATATATATATATATATATATATATATATATATATATATATATATATATATATATATATATATTTTATGTATGTTTCCTCAAAATTCAGCCATTTATGATCGATTTCAGATTTTTTTTCTTTATTTAAAAGGATGTGCTTCCAGATTAGTCCCGTTGAAAAATGTGCAGGGTCACGCCCATACAAAGTAAATACTAGATATGAGCGATTATCCTGTGATTTTTAAAGAACATCGTGAACAGTGAACGTGATTTAAAAATCGCTGTTACTTAAAACTGTGACTGTGATCACTGTTTTCAGTACTTTTATAGCAATGTACTTGTCAATTACACACGTGCATTCTACAACAAAAACGTTATATTTAATTAGGGAGATTTAAATATGCCTTAAAATATACTTTGAATTTTAAAAAGAAATACTAATAAGGAAGAATACAAAAATTGCAACATTTGTTTAGAAAAGTGGGCAGTGTCATGCCCATGAAAAGTAAATATGTATTTTAACTACTTCTAATTAACCCATTCTTATGGAACTAACTTTGCATACACATGTAGCTATCGTTACAATACTATATTGTGGTTAGAAAAGTGGGCAGTGCCACGCCCATGAAAATTAAATATTCATTTTAACTACTTCTACTTTACCCATTTTTATCAAACTTCGCGCACACAATTAGTTCTCGTAAAAGTGCATGATGATAAAATATGGGGGCGGTGCCACGCCTATTTTGTAGTCCGTTTTTTTACCAGAACTATTTATAAAAAAACAATATTAATTTATTTAATTTGAATTTATATAAATCACAACAAAAGTTGTTTTCGTTACTTCAATGATTATTTCGACTGACGAAGACGCCGAAAGATCGATGGGTGTATAAAATATATATGTAATGTTAGAATATGTTAAAGGAATTCAAAATTCAAAGTTTTATCGTATTTTTATTTAACAAAAACGGGCGAAGCGTTCTATAGTTATGATCAAATCTGTATATCAGCCTCTCCAAAACTCGATTTTTTTTGTAAAACTCTTGTAACTTTACTTTATTGTGAATGAAATACATAAATATATATCCAACAATTTTGAAGGAAAAATCAGATTTTTTTAGCTACATCTTTATGATATAATAATGATATAATAATCAAAGTGTCAAGCTTTTACCGTTTTAGATTTTTTTATGAATAAGAAAATAATGACTCCGAAACCGTTGAGTATATAAAAAATTTTATAATAATAACTTAAAGGTGATGAAATTTATTTATTTATTTTTTTGTTTATATTACGATGAAATTGGATACTAAGTTCCCAAGTTATGATAACATCTGTGGAGCATGCATTTTCAAAATTTTTAAATTCGATTATTTTTGTAAATAGGAAAACATAAGTAACAAAAAAATTTAAAAGTGGTTAGCAAATTCAATAAAGAAAACTTCATTTTGTTACATAGTGTAATTTATGTATTTAATAAAATATAGTTTTGTAAAAGAGCCATTTAAAGAAAATAAAGGTTGGAAAATAAAAAATTTTTACATATTTAACGTTAAATAGTATGACCGCTATACACACTATTCAAAAATCCCGTTAGCAGTTAACTCTCTTGTCTATCAAGAATGTATTTATGTATAACGTATTTCATACGCAGCTTAAATTAATCAGTCATGACATCAACAGTAAGATTTGAAAAAAGAAGAAAAATAATTTTGCAACTTGAGAAGTATTTGGTTTCTTCATAAAAAAACCCGCAACTCGAAAACAAAATTATCGTTAATCCTTGCAAATAATGTTTCTGAATGTGCCCAGGAGCTTCAGAGATATTGCAGAACTTGTGCCAAAAATAATTTTTAAAAAATTCGTTTTCAAATTTTTATTTAAAAAAAATTTAGGTGTAATTTTTTTACAGGCATTTTGATTGATATGTTCCAAGCAAAACATGCCATATTTCATTAAAATCGATTGTCAACTTTTGATTTTATTCGCAATTAAGTGAGAAAAGTCAATTGATATAATATGTAACGATTTTCATAAAACAGTAAAAGGACTGCAACTTCCTAACTGCCCTGACTTGCACCCAATAGACAAATTCTGCGCAGTAATTAAACAAATGCTGAGAAGAACAAAAAAACTGTATGTAAGTTGGAAATTGTATGTAAGTTGGACTCATGTTGCCAATAGAGTTGATGGAGTAGTTGTTAAAAATCTGATAGCGGGTCTGAGAGCGAAATTTCGCAAATTCCTTTCATCTAAAAATGATTGTAAAGGTTTTAAATTATTTGCATCTTTGAAGTAATTGAAACAAATTGCTGACTTAACTCATTTTTGTTGCTATTGATTTTTAAGCTATTAAAAAAATAAAATGTAAAATTTTTTCGTTTCCAACCTTTAAATGAAAGAAAACTGTTAATTTTTTTCTTATTTGCAATGTTTTGCTCTCTACTGTACATACAATTCAAGTACAAGATTAATTGACAGCATGTCTGCACGACTGAGTATAAATTTAGCGCAAATCTATTTTTAAAACCATATTTAACATACAATATAATTTGTTTGCAAAAATGTATGTTACAAAATGACATTTTAAAGTCGAAATGAAAGAGAGAAAAAACTATTTACATATTTACTTAAATACATCATTCATACTTATTTAGTACCATACCTTTAAAAAAAAACAATATATGTATGTAAGTAGCGCCAAATTATCGTAAGTCCCAAAATAGAAAATTCTAAGGAGTTTTTATTTTTATTATTTTGAAATGTGCTTTATTTACATATCTATTAGTGTTGTCATTGGAATAAGAATTATTCGAATATTCGAACAACGTTTATTCCTTTTTGTTCGAACGAAGCAAATTGTTCAATTTAGAATAAACAATTATTCGAACAGTTTTTGCCGAATATTCGAAAAACTTTTTTAACTACACTGAAAGAATTTTGTTTCTAAATTCTGTGACTTTTGACATTAATCCAATGAAAAATTTCATTAAAACTCAACCAACGTCACGCTTCGTTGGATTAATGAAACAAATTTCGTTAAAATTATTTTAATGAAATATATGAAATAATTTCATTGATCCAATGTAATAATTTCAATAATCTAATTAATCTATTTCATTATATTAGTGCCACTATTTCATCGTTTTAATGAAACTGGTTCATCATTTTAATGAAAAAAATTCATTATTTTAATGAAATTATTTCATAATTTTAATGAAATTCTGCCATAATTTTAATGATATTCTGTCATTATTTCAATGAAATTATTTCATTGTTTTAATGAAATTATTACATGGCTAATAGCCCCATTAACATATCTTTTATTGACTATTTTAAGTTATTGACAATTCTATGGTTGAAATATGTACGATAGACGCCAATGCACATCAGAAAAATTTGTAATGTTGATGACCGCTCACAGTATCGAACTCAGACTGTTGGTTCTCATCATTTACTTTATTGGCAACGTCTTAACCACTTCAGCCAACAGCACTGTCAAAACAATGTATCTATGAGTGTATAATAATAACAAAGAATACAACAACAAAAAATATATAAAACTAATATTGTTGTTCGCTTTTGGTTTAAAGTGTTTAAAAAAGAAAATATATATGTGATTTATTTATTTCATAAATGCAATGAAACTTTTCATCAAAACAATGAAATACATATTATTGAAATTATGACATTCAAGGACATACAATTTTTAATTTTTTTTTTAATTTGTTATATCATATATTTCAAGAATTTTAAGTATCGGTTAACATATTTTGTCCAAACTTAAAGAGGTTTCCATAAAATTATAAAATGTTATTTTCATAAATGCAATGAAATTTTCTAACGAAATCATGAAAGTTAGCGATGCAATTCCAATGAAATTCTTTCACAATATTCGTGAAATTTCATTAGAATTTTGAAATATTTCATGAGATTTGTGAAGAAAATCCAACGAAATTGTTTTATTGGATTTGTGAAGCGAAATTGTTTCAGTGTACATTTTATAAAAATTAATTTACATTTACTAATATAAAATAGCGTTTCAAATGAATTACTTCTTTAAGTTGTTAACAATAGGATGTGTTAAGTAAGCAAATTACAGTTGAACTGACATGTTTCGATAGCTCCCGCTAATCTCTTCAGAGTTCTCTTCCGCTTAGATCACTCGACCAAAGTCGGTGCTTTGCAGTCAAGTTCAACCCTCCGTGCAGTCAACATTTTTCTTTGTCTACATGCTTCACATTTATCTCTAAATACAACTATAATTTAATTGAAAAATTAAATTAAAACCGAACTCATATACAGTTCGAGTAAAACTCATAATATAATTATTCCTATTTTCTATTTGAAATAGTTTGCCTCAAAAGTAGAGTATTCCTTTAATCGGGCTTTTTCTTTAATCGGCTAATCGCTCGATTAATTAATCGATGTTTTTGACTAATGGGTTAATTTCGGTATTAATCTGTTAACGGATTAATAAAATTTTTTCATAAATCAAGTAATTTCAACAAACAAAAATTCATAAATTATTTATTATATTGAGTTTATTAGTAAAAAACAAAAACATAACAAACATAACAATTCTTGAACTAAATCAAGCAAAGAAATCATAAATATGTATTTATTAAAAAATTAACAATTTTGTGAGATCATTTTATTAGTTATATCATTAGTTAAGGAGATCTTCTAAAACAGTCTTTCAGAAAAATAATTTTGTATAAATGTTTAGGATTTAAGCGGTTCTTTTCTTTAGTTTTGATAGAACTGGACTTGAAAAAAATCCTTTGACTTTGACATAAAATCTTACATTATTTCCGGTTTTTATTTTTTCAATTTCTTAACACTTCTTATTGTTTCCCACAAAAAAGATTATTTCCGAATTCCTTAGTTTCCGTTTATGTACTGTACTTTAAAAACCTGTTGCTAGAAGGAAGTATTTATTCCCAATTGAAGTCGTGTCTCATCAAATCTAATCCTTAGATTTTTAATTAAATCGTTGGCAATAGTATTATTGGCTTTTATTAAAGTATGAAACAAAAACTTAATACTTTCCTTAAGTTCAATTAGAGTAGCAGAGTCTTTACTAAGCTCTTTTATAGCCAGGTCCAAAGGTTTTAAAGTTTTACTTAAGTTAAGAACACTGACCATACTTTTTTGGTTGTATGAACAATATCTTTTGTATATGAGACGCAGGGATGCCAGAATTCCTTCACCAATAATGGCTAAATGTAGACAAAAAAAAATGGCTAAAAATTGCTAAAAACTAGCCGAAAAAATGGCTAAGCGAGATCGAATGCAAAAATCATGAGTATTAAGCAAAAGTAAGAAAGTAATTCAAATATTATCTTTTACATCAAATTAGAAAGATTGGAAGTTTTTCTTTTTAATCTTAAAAAGTTTGTTGGGTATAGCTTATTAATGCAAGTATTTCAGATAGTGACAACCCCTGTTTCTGATTGTATTTTTGCCTCCTATCGATTGCCATTAGGCATTATTGCGCTCACTGATGATTTTATTTTTATAAACGAAACACTTTTCGGTGATGTTTGCCGATTTTGAAAAGTTTGCTGGGTATAACCTCTGAAAGCAAGTATTTCAGAAAGCGACAATTCCCATTTTCAATTGTATTTTTGCCCCCTATTGATTGCCATTAGCTATTATTCGACTGCTATTAGCTCTTATTGCGCTCACCGATTTTTGAAAATTTTTAAAAAGCTTGCTGGGTATAACTTCTGAATGCAAGTATTTCAGAAAGTATCAACCCCTCTTTCTGAATTCCATGTTAGCCTTCTATTGATTGCCATTAGATATTATTGCGGTCAACAAAGATTTTTATTTTTATAAGCGAAACACTTTTCGGTGATTTTTGGCCACTTTCTAAAAAGTTTGACGTGTATAACTTCTGCATGGATGAACGAATATGAATGTAAACAAAACAAAATACCTTGTTTTCATCTATGAAAAATGGTTTGAGGTTTGACGAACGTTTGTTTTCTTCTCATGCATGCGAAAACAATAACACATTTCTCTGTTGTATTTTTTTGGTAGTAATAAGTCTTCCTTTGTTGCGAGTTTAAATTTGTTTATGAAAAATCGGTAAAAATTTCATATATGAAAAAATGGCTAGATTAAAATAAAAGTGGCTAAAAAATAGCTAATGGCTAAATCTGGTTAAACCGGATGAAAAAAGGCTAAATTTAGCCAGAAATTGGCTAAATTGGCATCACTGATGAGACGAAACAAATAAATAATTGTTCCGTCAGTTAGTCGGTTAATCGACTGAAATTATCCGGTTTAACCGTTAATCGAAAATAGCCAATTTTAAATTAACCGATCAACCGATTACCGATTAACGGTTAACCGAATGAATACCCAAGAGTATTTTATATTTTATTTAAAACATTTCGAAATGCATATTTTGTATTTGCAAAACACAAAATTTTTTTATGTGCTGCGAGGAAAAATAACAAAGCGAAAAGTGATAGCAAAGTACATATAATTAAATAATAGCTTCACTAACTGTTAACAGCAAAAATGACTGAATATCCGCAAATATAGTTTAAATCGATATCAGACACTGAAATTGGTTAGAAGTCGCTCAAGCACTATAAAAGATTTTTTATTTAATTTGCAAAAAGTGGCAAAATTTTAAACATGACCTAAAACTGAATAAAACTCGCTAAAACTATAAGGAATGCGGAAAACTTGGACAAAATCGAGTTAATTACGAAGATTCGCTAAATCTTGCTATAATTGGAAAAATTCCAAAGTGCAATATTGATTTAAAATCCCTAAAGTAATATAGACAAAAACCTTGGAAAAATCATTTCTGTCGCGAAAATGGCGAAAAATTCCAAAATTTAAAAAGTCACAATATTGATCCAAAGTAGCTAAAACTGTAAGGAATGCCAACAATTCGGAAAAAACGGGAAATCGGCATAAATTTGCAAAATTTTGCTAACAGCGACATGATAGCGAAATCTAATATTGATTAAAAATCGCTCAAGCTATAAAAACGTTGAAAAATTGCAAAAAATTGCTTTTATTGCAAACATTGCAAAAATTCTCCCCAGCATTTTTCTTGTTGCATAGTGTAATCGGTCACTTTCAGTTAAAGTAAAGTTGTAATAAAGATGAACTGTTTATACGTCCCAAGAATGATGGAATACAAGATTACGACCATGGTAGAATAATATAACAGCCCAGCAGCTAAATTTACAACTAGATCCGCTTTGGGACAGACATATTACTAGTTGTAATGTTACTGGTAAAAAAAGGACAGTCATATTCCTAGTTGTAGCAAGACTAGTAACGATACTAGTAATAATAGAACAATCATATTACTAGTTGTATCGAGACAATAACGATACTAGTCAAAAAAAGGACAAAGTTTTTAGATATACAACTTGTGTATAAAACATATTTTTAGCTCTTAAAGTAGAAAGTGGCTCAGTGGGTAGGGTACTTGCTTGAGATATGAGGAATGTGTGTTCGTGCCACGGTTGAGCCAAAGTTTTTTTTAAGAAATACAAAACGATAAATAAAAAAACTGGTAAGAGAAGTACTTTACAACAACTGGTATTCCAACTGGGATATAACTGTATACAAATGAGCTAGTTGTGCTCCTATGACAACCTAATGTTAAAATCGATAGTTCGATATATGAAAAAAGGACAGATAGGCAACTAGTCTGAGCTAAAAAGCAACTAGTATATTTTTAAACACATGTCACCAATGACGTCACTAACTGTGTTCCTATTGGCTAATAAAATTCAGCTGTTGCAGGGGTGCCACAAAATTGCATACATTTTTTCGAATAAAATTATAATGGCTTATGGACACATTGACTTGGCAACCTTTTGAAAAGCACCAACTACGTCATCTAACGGCAAATCATACGCATGTCGTAATCTTGTATTCTATGATTCTCGATACGTCCGACAAAATCCTGCCTTTAACTATTGACAAGTTATAATAATGGCCCTAAATATCATGACACACATTTCCTATCGATTGAATTTATATTTACATTTTTCAAAATCAGTTTATAAATCTGAGGAAAATCTAGATTCTATATTTAGATATTTCTTTTTTTTAAGAAGAATAAAGCGATCTGCCTATCTTTGAATTAATACAGTGTAATTTTTTAACATTATGCTGCAGATCTTAAAGCTTAGTGATAGCTTTGCGTATAAAAAAGTTTAAAGGACCTTCTTGAGGTATGACCACTTTATCGCTGTAAAATTTAAATACAAAATGAACGGAATCTGAAGATGGTAAAACCAAGACGATAGTAATAAAAGTACGCAATTAAGAGTACTCCGATCGGAATATGTGTGTGCGATAAATCCATTAAAACTAAAATTTTTTTAAAGAAGGTGTATTTCCAACTTGACTACCAGAATGCCTATCACTTTTTCAAACCAAATTGTTTCCTGTATGTTCTAACCGCTCTTAGCAAATAAAAAAGTTTCATGCCACAACTCTCATGAAATATGTCATAGTGTAAATTTAGTAATACTGTATTTTAAAAGTTATTAATAATTTTAATATATCGATAATTTTCAATTGTTGATCCATAATACGTATTTGAATTTTAATAAAAATATCTGAAAAAGATGTTGTTTACAATCATTTTTCGCTAATAAGTCGATGTGTATGTATGTACATATGTAATTTGTTTTTAGTTTCCCAGCAAACTTTTTTCCCCGTTTTCCGAAGTCGGTCAGAAAAGGTATCGAAAATCGTATGAGTGGTTGACAAAAAGCCGAATCTCAGGAAATTCAAAAACTGTACCGAAATGTCTAAGAGAGTTTTGTACGAATTCTGACGAAGTTTCTAGGAAAATTCTTAATAAATTTTCGATGTTTCTTAAGCTGTTTTTAGACTATTATACAAGCTGTTCGACTTCTGCACAAAATGCAACCCTTATATAATGTGTTGTTATTGCTTTTTTAAACCTTTCCATAAACTCATTACATCAGGGTTACATTTTCTACAGAAGTCGAATGGCTTGTGAGATTTCCAACTCTCGGCCTGTTAATAAAAAATGACAAATCTCTTCACGTATAGGCAGCGTTGCCATAATTTTTTTTAAATGTAAATTTAGAAGAAAAAACTGATTTTCATGTGAAAAGTTATAAAGTTAACAGACTATTTAATAATTTTGATAAAAAATGCGGAGAATGTAACTATGATAATGCATATAGTCCCAAACTCTAAGGACCGGATGTAAAATAATGTCAAGTATGAACGTTTTACCATTTCGGAAGCCTCATCGGTAACAGTTAAGAAAATATGGCTTTCCTAATTTATACATTTTTTAATTAATTGAAAAGGAAGTGTTTGATTTGCAATATGGCATATTTCGCATAAAATTACTAATATCACACAGGGAAGTTGGTTTTCTCCGAATCAACCTAGCAATCTAGGGTAACAAAATTCAATAAATAAAGTAATTAACATTTTTGATTCTGTTTTTAAGATTTTGTTTTATTTGAAGTGTACAATCATTTATTTATTTAATAAACTTTTTTAGCTAAAAGAAAGTGCTTTTTCTTTCTGTGCATTACTAAAGTTTCGCTAAGAGAATTCTGAAAAATTTTTATGGGGTCTAAGCTTTATTTTGGTATATATTTTGTCGAGTTTTATCTCATATTCATTCTATAAGAGGTCGAATTATTTCAATGAACAATATGTTTTTTTACTAACGCAAGGCGAATTAATATTAATACAGGACGTGCTTTGATTTTACGTATGAACTCAACTTGCAAACAATAAAAGCAAACTCTGTTATATTGAGCAAAATGGGTAAAACTATGGCTTCAGAAATTTTAATTAAAATAACAAAATTGAGATTAAAAAATTAAAATGGAAAACCAGCAAAATGTGAACAATTTACAGAAAAACTTATTTTTAATACCCTATTCAGACTGCAGCGAATTAAGTTGCTCTTGATTTCATCCGAAATCAACTTAAAATGAAGTAATTTCCCATACATTTTTTTCATATCCCAAATAAAGTTATTTTTCCTAATTTCGGCGAAATTAACTTGAAATTACAATTTTCATCCTTGTTTTTGGTTTTTACAGTTCCTTTTTTGAAACAAAATATATACACCTGTGTGGAGTAAAAAATATAAGACTGAATTTACATTATGAAATTTTTCATGAAATTTTGTTTTGTAGGCAAGAGGTGTAGAGAAGAAAACGGGGTAGAAAAAATAGCATGACTTCTATTTTCAGAGGATTTTTTTGACACTTGTTTAAATTTAATTTTTTTAAATAGTGTTTTGTAAACATTTTATTAGATGTAAATTTTTTTTTCAATACATATTTAATCAAAGATTTACGTGCATTTGTTTTTATAACGAACGCACAAACTTTATTTCAAAAGAGAACTATCAAAAAAATTTAAACGTTTAAACAGACGGTGAAATTCGTAGCAACTTTTCAACATTCAATTGAAAAAAATTTCATGAAAAAATTTCATAATGTAAATTCAGTCTTAAGTTGACATTTGTTTCATTAAAAAGTTATTCCCCTCTATTGTGAAAGGCGACGTCGACGTCACATCAACACGACATTAAAAAATTGTCACTTGTCTACTCTTTGTCGACAACAATTGATTAATATTCCCCCTTATTCCGTAACTATTTTTCGACGTCACGCCAAGACAATACCAACAAATTGGCACATTTCTACTCGTCATCGACAGCAATTTACTATTACTGACAGCCACTTACTATTCTCTAAGGCATAGAGAATGGGAAGAGGCTGTTAATAATAGTAAATTTTTGTCGACAGCGAGGAGACAAATGGCAAGTTTTTGGTATTGTTTTGACGTGACGTCTACAAATAGTTACGAAATATGGGGTATTAACATGCTGGACTAATTTCATAAGCTTCAGAAAATAGTAAGAGACTGTCAATAGCAGTCAATTGTTTTCGACAACGAGTAGACAAGTGACAATTGTTTACTGTTGTCTTGATGTGACGTCGACGTCGCCTTTCATAATAGGGGGATTATTTATTGTATAAATCTATAAAAAGACTTTAATATAAATAAAAAGAAAGTGTTGTGCCCAAATAAGAGTGAATTTATTACAAATTGTTTTAAATATATGAAGTACCAGGTGCAAATTGTCAACCGACATCAAGTCAAATGCCAATTTGCAACAGTATGAACGGTTTTCATTTCGTAAATAATTTCGGCTCAAAATTAGGAAATTTTTGTGCAGTTTGAATGGGCTTAAGCAAAATATTACAAAACTGCTCAGTGCTTAGAAAAACTGCAAAATGCAGGGAAAACTGCACATTTGGCAACGCTGCATATAGGTCTCGTGTATTCAGCGTTGCCAGAATGCTGATTTTATCATATTTTTGATGATTTTTAAACCAAAATATGATATGATGATTTTTTTCCCCAAATTATGATATTTTTTCTCGCAAATTATAATTTTTTATACTGTTTATATGTATATCGTCAAAGAAAATGCAAAAGGCCCCATCGGACATATTAAAAGTTTTACAGGAGAAGGATGAAACCTGTTTAAATGAAAAAAAATATATTGACAATTAGTGTACAATTTTACAATATAATTAAAAAAGGACCAACAAATTTATATATTTATTGCGAAATTCTGCATGAATTGCCCATATATTTTTAATATCAACAAGTTTTATGCTTCTTCTGTAAAACTTTTACAATGTTAGATAGGGCTTTCTGCATTTTCTGTGACGATATATAAATAGTTATTGAAACATATCATGCCTTACTTTTTGTAGTTGTTTGGATCAATTAATATATAATTTTCAAACGTTTTTAATATAAAAGTTTATTGAAGTGCATTCATCAGCTTTGAAAGATGATTTTGAATGATAAAACTATCAATCATGTTCGATGATAAAAAATTTTGTGGGATGTACAAAGTTTATTGCGCTAAATTCAAATAATTTTTAAATTGGTTTCTATCATGTACAGGTTTTTTTTAAAATGGGTATGACTAATATTTCAAATAGCTACGTCAGTACATTTCACAATAACTCAATAACGAATTATCCGATTTGAATAAATAAGCCAATCATGCATACTAATTTTTTATATTTCCAACTGTTTTGGAGTTCTTCAGAAATTATCGAAGAAATTTTTTTTTGCAAAATTAATTGTTCGTTTTGAAAAACTCATAAAAGAAATTAAAACTGCAAAAACTTTAAATTGTTATCATTAGTCTGACAGGTAGGATAACTAGAAATAAAAATCCATGGCAAATGTTGATTTTATTCGCAATTAAGTGAAGGTGGTCAGTTCATAAAAATCGCAATTTTCATACAAAGGAAAAATTTAAATTTGTGTGTGTAGTAGTTCCCTCAACTAATTGTGAATAAAATCGACATTTACTTTCGATTTTAATGCTTTATGGCTTATTATATTCGTAATATACCTACAAAGCTTCCCTCTTCATTTTTTCATGACTTTTTGAAAAGGAAAAAAACTTCTTTGCTCAAGTGGTCTAAGCGGAAGAGAACTCTGAAGATATTAGCGGGAGCTATCGAAACTTGTCAGTTCAACCCTCCGTGCAGTAAAATTTTTCTTTGTCTACATGCTTCACATTTATCTATAAATAAAAATATAATTTAATTGAAAAATAAAATTAAAGCCGAGCTCAAGCCAAAATAATTAAATTTCTTTGGATATAAACCCATGTATATGTATGTATATACAGTTCGACTAAAACTTAATTGAAAAAAAATTCACTTTGCATGAAAAACGCATTTTTCGCCGCTAATTTCTAAATAACTCCGAAGCAGATGGAAATTAAAAATAATTAGATGTAAATGACTTAAAGGTAATTTTATTCTGCATTTTTTATTTATTGAAATTGGATAAACCATTTCAAGTTAGGGTAAACTATACTGATGTACATATTGAAAATCTTAGTCATGCCCATTAAAAAATCTGTACGTGATAGGAAAAAACTGAAAACGGATTTATGCATTAAAGTTTGTATGTTCCACATATTTTTATTTAAAAGATGAAAAATGTTTTTTTGTATACCAGTGCATATAGTTGTGTTTTCCGAGTTTTTTTTCGCGGTGGAAGTGGTTTTGTCGCATTTTTATATGTTATTATAGTCATGGCGATATTTTATATACTTCTCTGATCGCTGCCGGTTTTTAAACCTTTTCACGAATTTTTTTAAAAGTATCTTTTTAATATTGGTTGCCAAAAAAGCAGTAACTCTCCTATCTAGAATATGACATGAAGGAAATCATATAATCTAAAAAAATGCGTTTTTGTTTTAGTTTGCTGTGAAAGTCTCATTGTTCAGCTTTGGAATAAAAGTTTGTGATGATTTTTTATGTCCAAATATGATTATTATTCCGCCAAATGATGATTTTCTTCGAAAAGCTTCTGGCAACGCTGCGTGTATTCAACAAACTTGAGAGATGCAATTCAACACACATCAAAGAGCGTAAAATTTGCACTTGAAAACGCTGTAAAATTTATCTTTTTTGCACGCACAAACTCTTTTTATTGTATTTAATTTTTTAATTTGTTTTTTTGAAATTTATTGAAGCTTTCAACCATTTTCATTCAGCAGTATTGTTACTATTTAAGATGCTGTAGAAAAATTGCAAAAAAATGTTTAGCAAATCAGAATATTTAGCAAATCAGAATAGTTGTGTCGAATGATCTTATTAGTTTCATTATAAATAAATATTGGTTGAACCAATTTATCAAATTACGTATGTATTTCATTTCAAGACGTTATTATTACTTTTGTCCGACAATATCAATTTCTATAATACCAACATTATTTTATTTTGTCAATTTCAATTCTGATTCTGACAGCATTCAGATTCCATAACAACCCTGAATGTTGTATGAATAAATTTTTATATAAATAGTTTCGTACTGTCAAAAATTCATATTAAAACAAAAATTATCACATCAAAAAAGGGGTATAATATATCAAAAGCTGGCAAAATTCGGTAATTTTAAAAAAGGGCACTAAAAGTGGCAAGGCAGTTGCAAAAGTGGCAAATTGCCACTTTAGTCGCAAAACGGTCACGCTGATTTGTGGTATGTAGCATTTTTGGAAGCATTTGTTCTTAAATATTCAATGCATTGCTTCTAACAGCTTTTAGTGCTTCTAAATGCTGTATTTTTTTTGCTAGGGGAAGTGACAGATCAGAAAATGTGCAGACTTTTCTGTTGAATGTCTTAAAAAATTAAATTGCCTTCAGATAATATGCAGACTAGTATAATAAATATCGGATAATATATCAGAATATGTGCAGAAACATCTTACCAGAAAAGTGCTGACTATTCTGCCAAATGCCTGAGGGGGAATCTTAGACAATTCGATTGATTGTGCGGTAAAGTCTCAGATTTTTTCCGACGTCAGACATGCCGGCTAAAAATGTGTACTGGGTTGATATACTAAATCCAAAAAAGTTTTTTTGGCCTCTTCGTTCGCTTAAAGGCCAATGCCAATATCACAATAGCTTTACTTTTATTATTGTCGCTAATTGTTTATTTTTAATTTGTTGTACAATACATACATACATATGTATGGATGTATGTATATCGTAAGTAGTTTCTAAAAAAATCCCTTATCTAATTGTTAAAAGAAATGCGTATTTTTATTCTAATTTGAAATCGAAAGTTTATTTACTTTTAGTTTGTCAATGTTTACTAACAGAATTAATTAGCTTAAACAAACACATACATACATACTTACATATGTAGATATGTATGTATTTAGTTTCAAAGGTGCTATTTGTGTTCTATTTTCGTTTAATTATTTTAATATTTAAAAGTTTAATTAATTATTAAGATCACGATAAACAGTTTTGGTTCATTTGATAAGCCTTAATGTATGCACTACTTTTTCGTCATAATATTCTCCAGATGTAAATTGGTGATGCCAGACAACCTAATTTATGTTTATATCGTACGTAGTTTGTCGATTCATTTAAATAAAAAAATAAATAGAATACATTCGCAAATGAAACGAAAGCGAAATTTTCACTAATTTTGTGTTCTCAATTTCGTCAAATGAGATTTGAAAATAAAACTTAATTTTCAGTTTATTTTAACTTATGTAAAATAGTTCTGCAAAAAAACCGACTTCAATGCAAAGATCTTATGGAACAGACTACAAAACGGACGCAATTTAGCGTTAGATCAAATGGTGTATTTGTCTACAAATGGGGTGTCCGTCCACAATTTTTCATAGTACCAATCCTTTCATGTCTATTCAAATATGTATAATATTTTTAAAATCGCTCAAAAAATGGCCGAGTTTTGCTATAATTAATATATCAGGCTACAGTAGATACCGGATATAAGCACAAGTCCATAGATAAAATGTTCTATAAAAGAAAATCGTATATAAGAAAAAATCTGATATAAGAAACTTTTTTCAAACACCAAAGATGATAAATGATATGAAAAAAGATTTTATATAAGAAATTTTTATAGTGCAAACTTAATTCTTTTTTTTTTTATTGTTTATCTTTTGTTTGAGCTATTTAAGTAGTTTTTTATATGAACTGTTTCGAACATAATAAAAATATTTTAGCTATTGAACTTAATTTGTTTTACATTTTATAGCAAAATACTACCTACATATGTATGTATTCTTTATTGAAAACACACTTATAAGAAATAATTTTCTTATATCCATATATCGTCGCCTTTCTTCTTAAACCACGTAAGCGCTAACAACTCGTTTTTCAGAAAACGAAAAAAATCTAATAACTTTTTAAATATGTGTTTTATAACAAACATTTTTTCCTACAAAACATGGCTTTACGACTCTCTGAAGGGTGTAGCATTATTTTTAAAAAAATCTATTACTAACAACTAGCTGCATCTAAATTTGTCGCTTACGTGTTTTTGGCGCAAACAGCAATTCGTAAATTTTGTCGCTTACGAGGTTTTGTAAAATTAAAAAACTTAAATTTCTGTGTGTAAATTAAAATTTATTCTTATATTTTTCAAAGAAAATGTTTATTCTCTTAAAAAAAGTAACGAAAGATGTTATATAAAATGAATACAAAGAAACTTACTACATATTATTTATTTCACTCTTAAGCTCACGTTAAAAATTGAAAATATTGTGGCGCTGAAAAAATGTAACAAATAAACCGAAGATATAATATCAAAAGAAGAACATTCCATTGGTAAAAAAAAGTTTTCTTACGGCACTTTATACAATGAGTTAACGTGGACTTTAGCGACAAGTTTTGTGTTTCGAACTTGACGTTCAAGTCCACGTTAACTTTTAATCGTACATTATGAAAAGATCCGATAACTAATTAAACTTAAAAAAACACTTAAAAATTCTTACTATTTATTATTAATAGCGAGCTGTTAAAAAAAATGGTCAACTATTTGCCGGCATTACTTTTTTCAAACTTATCAAATCTTCATTTTTTTGCCAATTTTTCTGCTTCAATTTTTAATGCCAATGGAGCTTTTGTAAAGTGATGGCAACGGGATGGCAAAAGGGATTTTTCAAGATACATATTATGTATTCACAAAATCGAATATAAGGAGCAAAAACTGTTCACAAACGTGAAAAAATTAATTTTATTGCGAATATGTCAAATAGTAAACGTATGCAAAAATGGAAAAAGTTTTTAAATTGGTTCGAAATCACTAAAAGGCCAAATAACGCGGATTCCCAATTTTTGTGCTAAATCAGATAAACTATGGTTTGTTTTTGGTGTTACCAAGTCTTTGCAAATTATTGTAATTTTTTCAATAAACACGTTTTTTTCCAATATTTTACTCGTTTTGAAACTTGAGTAATTCTGCAGCTTTGTTTAAATTTTCTCCATTTTAATTTAATTTTAATTTTTGCGATAAAGTTAATTTTTGCGATGAATTTGATTTTCCAAAGTTTCAAGTTATTTTTACAGTTGTAATGATTTTTAAGAAATTTTAAGATTTGTTTTCGATTTTTAAATATTTGTGGAAATTTCCACCAAATCCGTGAAAATCTCGACCTTTTCACGCTCTAGTAATTTTTAAAAGCTTTGGCTCTTTTTTATGTGTAGTTTGAACTAGTTGAAGGGCTTCATTCGAATTCATCCTTTTGTTTTGCAAATTTTCGTCATTTTTGCACTTAATTTATTTCCATTTTGAAACTAAAATTAACTTTAAACGCCTTAGATATTATATTTTTCTTAAAATTTAGAAAATTATAAGAAATAAAAAAAAATGTTTATAATATGTACACAGAAAAAACTAAATATTTAACAACGGTAATTATCGAAAATAGCATGAAATTCAATAAAACCTGTATTTGATTCAAATATAATATTTGTTAAAAGTAAAATTTTTAAAAAAATCATTAGGGAAATAAAATAATTTCAAAAATTTTTTTTATCAAATATAGGTAAAATATTTATCACAGAAAATTCAAAAACCTTTTTTTTATTGAATCAACACATTTCCATAGAACAGTATACAAAAATCTTTATCACAGAAAATTCAACAATTTTCTTCTGTATACGTAAAATTTATTTGTTTTCCAAAGCAGCATGATTTATTTTTCTTTGAAACAAAATGAGAAGGAAATCGTCATGAAAACAAATTCACTACTTTTCCAGAACACAATGAAATTGTCAATGTGGAATTGAAAACCTAACAGATAGTCCTCGAACTGTTTAATTGCACTGAAGGAAATATTAGTCCAAGAGTTCGTGAATCCTTCTACTAACGGTCTTTCTGTAAGGCTAGAAATATTTTTAGTGACGATTTATATTATACTAAGCACGGTAGCCACAGTTTGACAGGTGTCCGTCAGTCGCTTCATTGAACCATATGCACTTCAACATACGTAAAAAGGGGAATAGAACCTTTCTCTGCAATGTTGAACATTTTTCTAACAGTTTAGTACATTCATTGAGGAGTTTCAAGCAACATATGATAGACTGTTTCATCAGTCGCTAATGCCCTTCATACTGCTCGAAAGTGTATACACAATATCTGAGTACGATTAACTTTTGCTCTGTTAAGTTCAAATTTTATGGAGTTTTTTTAGTGGAATTTTGATAAAGAAATAACACATTTATAAGATATTAAGCGAAAAAGCCGATTTGTTTTATACAAAATACATTTATATGTATGTTTAATATTTTATTTGTTTCTCATTATACTGTGCTTGAAGTTACAACATTTTTTTTTGTAACAAACTGGTAAAGATAAGTCGAGTACGCCGATTTCAATGGTGTTAGCAGTTTTTCGAAGTAAACTCTCGTTTTCGCATTATTCGCGACTTAATATGCTAAAGTAGAATAAACACGATATTTTTGTACTTTTGCGAAAATTTTCGACTTTAAAACGGTTGAATAAGCACAACATAACGCGACACTTTGATTTTTTTTCGTAAAAAATCAACTTTTTTCGTAAACATTTTAGTAAAATGTAAACTTTAAAAATTTCCAGTTTTAATCATCTAAATTTTCAAAATTTACATAAAACAAATTTTTACTGCAAAAAAACAACTAACTTAGAAAAAAATACAAAAATAATTTCACAAAACCGTTCTCAGAATATCTTATATCAGAATTAGTTAGATTTATTGAAGACTAGATCCGTTGGAGATACTAAACAAACTTGTCGTCCAAATGCAGTCTCCCTGAATTTTTCAATTAATCTCTTCACAGTTGACGAATTTAAAACACTACTCCGACCATATTTTGTAATTTTCGAACTGCGGCCGCCAAACTTTAATTATTTTTGAAATATTGTTCAATAATGAAGACACGTTGTTCTATCGTTTAACGCTACATTTTTACTAACCCTAAACTATCAGCTGTCGAATTGTTTTTTTAGGGTTGCCAACAATTTACTGCACAAATGGTGACAAATTAAAATCTTGCGTTAATTTTGGGACACCCACCCTATTTAAGCCCCTCCAAAAAATTCTAGCTACGTCAATAGATTATATTCTTAATATTTTTAAGACAATGTTTTCTAATATGTCCGAAATATTTTAATTTTATCCCAGCAAAAATTTTGATGGCAAAGTAATGAGTTAAAATGCTAATCAACATACCCTTCACTACTTCTACTTTGGCATTTTAACAAATTACTTTAATATGGCGATGTCATTGGGGCAAGTACTTCACACATTGGGTTACAAATAACATGTTAAAAATTTCGGTGTTTGATGCAAATGGTCTTGCCAAAGTGCATATGCAAAATATCTTAGCTTTCATTTTATGAAATTTAGTGCATTTTGCTATTGGATTTCATAAAAAACTACGATATTTTGCGTTAGCACTTTTGCAAGACCATTTGCATCAAATACTGAACTCCGATAATATTTAGAAGGCACTAAATACACAAAACACAATAAAAATGAAATGTCTCTGCTAAGCATTGAACTCATGCTGTTTTCAGTTATTGTCTTATTTTATTCCAAGTGTTCTGCTCAATAGGCTAGTGCCAGTGGTGCCAGAAATTTTCGGAGAAAAATCTTCATTCTTCGAAAAAAAATCTTAATTTAGAAAAAAAAATCTTCAAAAAAATTTTATGTGTAATATAAATATAATTCATGGTCATATGTACATATATAAAAATTTAAAAATTAATATGTAAACATCGAAACCGAAAATTAAACTCAAATAGGTTACTTATATTAAAATGATAATGTATTAGATGAAATTTATTTGCTGCTGTTTAAGCATTGTCTATATGAATTTCATTGGTACTTTACCAAAATGTCAGTAGACTTCAAACATACTTTTGAAAAGTTACAAACCCCTTATCGTATGTACAGACTTGCAAAAACCATTTGAGAATTTACAAATATGTAAATAAGTACCGTACCGCAGGTTTTGAAACTTATACAAAATTCTCAAATGGTTTTTGAATGTCTGTAACTGTTCAAAAGTGTGTTTGAAGGCTACTGACGATTTGGTAAAGCACCAATAAAATGCATATAGGCAATGCTGAAGCACCAGCAAATAAATTTCATTTAAAATAAAGTTATGATAATATGTCAAATAATAAATTGCTTATAATATATTAGTTATGTATTTAAGTTACATTGTACATTTGAGAGGCTTAGTGCAATAACTCGATAAGCCACATAAACAAAATATTGAATAAATCGATTTTAAGTTTAAACAAAATTTAAAATTATATGGCTTTTGGAATATTCTACTGTAAATACGCACCACAATTATTTGCAAAATAGTAGAATTTATCCAAAAATGTCTAGAATGCAAAACTATATTATCTAACAAGAGAATGAGCACATAAAATAAATTTTTGATATCATGTGGCCTAAAAAGTTATTGCAGTAAGCCCTTCATTTATAAGATCAAATATATGTACAGTGCGCCCTCGGTTACTGCAACCCTCGATGAGCACAACCTCGATAATTGCAACAACTCAAATATTTACATTGTAAACTCAGTGAATGCAACTTGGCAACAATTTGTGACTCATTAAACGCAGCTTTTAAATTTTGTCGTCGGTTGTTTGGTTTTTTTCTTTTTATTGACTTCAAAGAAGCTTCTTCAAAATCTTCGTGAAAATGCAGCGCAGAAAAAAATTTCTAATACCAAAAGTATAAAATTTCTGACTTCTTTCTATACCATTTTACAAAACTATGAGCCGATTCAACTGAATATTAGTTATATTGTTTATTTTGTAAAATCATAAGAATTTGCTATACATTTCAATATCAAAACTTTAAGTTTTAAAATTTTAAAACAAGGAAATTTTTATGATTTTACGAAATAAAGAATACAACATTTAGTTTGAATTAGCTCTATAACAAAAACCTCATTACTCATATTTTTGTGCATAAAAATTCATATTTTTTATTTAATTTACTTAGTGGGATTGTATTTGTTTATCTCTTTCTCTATTTCGATATATTTAAATTTACTTTTGAAAATATCCGTTCAACGTTTGCAGATGAATTAAGGAGACATATTAAATTTAATGCAAATTTCTACAGCTTTGGAAACACTAACTCACTATCTGCTCTAGTATTTTGACATTGTGTGCCAAAAGTCTTCCGCAGTAACGTTTTTTGAATTTCGAAAATATTTATTAATATGTTGTTGAGCTATCTGAATTCGCCATCTAAATTTTGAACCTCAGTGTCATCAATTAAATTTGGAAAATGTTTTATTAGACTTATTAGGTATTTTTTTGTTCTAAAAAACGCCATGATACATTTTTATATACATACATAATAAGTATACTTTATATATTAGCAAATGGCAATTCTCTACAGTACTTTATTCTTTTATTGAGCTAACGTTTAGCTGACAGTTAAATTTATTTAATAAATTTAAAGAATCTGTGTGACAATAATAAGTGTTAAGCAACTAAACTCAAAAAATCTTCATTTTGGGAAAAAGATCTTCAAATCTTATTTTGACTAAAAAATCTTCAAAATTAAGGTAAAATCTTCCTTCTGGCATCGCTGGCTAGTGCACACAATTACTTTGTTGCGGTCTTAAAACTTGTTTTCACAGACATAAAAACAATAAAAAATCTATTTTGTTACCCCAGGGGTTGAACTGCTTATCGTATGTATGATAAGCACATACACTACTACTCTACCAATAAGAGAATAAATGGCTTGTGTATTTACTAGTAAGGAATTGAATCAAATATTGTAAAATAAGTCAGACGGCATGTGGTTTGGTAATGACAACACCTTACCAAGTTTTTTGCTGGGATTTTTTAATTGTATAAATAAACACATTTTTGAGCCCAGGCAAAATCTTGAATATGCTTCACATGAATATGATTTTGTCTTCAACTTCGACTTGAATTTATGTAGACAAGCGTTATCATTCCTACATTTTCTAATGTCAATTTAAAAGGTCTAAAAATATTAACAAATTACGAGGGATCTTTGCAGAATCATATAAAAAGCACTAAAAAGAAATGAAAATGCAAAACAAAATTCTGAATAAAATTGTTTTTATTTCTTGATGTTCTTTATTAAGATTACCGTTACATCAGGGATGATAAAGTTAGCACAATTGTACCAATTTTAGTGCAATTCAAATATCAAAAGTACGATCCGAAATTTTTTATTGTTCTAAATTTAACATATCGATATGTTTAATTATGCCAGGTTCATTTGTACTGTAAAAAGTACAAAATCACTTGTGTTAAAAGTACTCTTTTCTATTCCTAGTAGGTACTCGTATCTATGTAGTGCCTAATTATAGCAAAATTATAAAAAACGAAACTAAAACTACTCAAATTGATGCAATTCTACTCTGATTAACTTTACTTTTCTCTATATAAAATTTACTACATATTTAGTACCGCTTGTTATCTACTCACAGTACTGGAGAATTATTATTATTATTATTATTATTGTTATATTATTCTTTGTAGCAAAAAATTTGGAGTCATCATTAAATATTTTTTTATTTACGTCTACTAAACAGTCATTTCTAGTTGTTAGTCTGAAACAGCGTGCAAGAGAAAGTAGGAAGAAATGTCATTGTAAATTCTAAAATGAAATAGTAATTAAAAAATAAAATTATTAAGACATTAAACAAAAACTAATTAATAACATATTTAGCAATTAATTAACAAGTTTGAAAATAAGATTGACGCTTTATGTGTGAAAGTGACTTTGAAAGCTAAAAAATAAAAATACTATTTGTGTTCTAATTTTTTTGAAACTCCAGTTCTAAAAAAAATAACAGTTTACAAAAACGTTCTTAATTTTTTTTTATTAAAAGTAAAATATAAAGGCAAAGCTTTAAAATGACTTTTTCACATATAACAATTCTCAGAAAACATAATTAGCACGGGTATCTAAACTCTTTCAGAACATATAAGAATGTCAAACCTTATGATAAAAGTTCGAAAAAAAAAATCATTACTTGACAAGTAATTATTAAAAGAGTATGTGAGTTAGATTTATGTGAACAAACTATAGAAAATAAAGTAAAGTGAGAAAAAAACTGAAATACATTTGTAAATGTATTGTGTAAAATTTTGAATTGAAATTGGTTCAAAGAAAAAAAAAAAACCAAAATGAAAAAAACCCCGATTTTGGCTCAAGTAGGTCGAGCCTATTCGGAAATGTCACCCTTAAATCCAGCAATTACATTATCAGCTGTAGCTGCTTCCTCTTCAGCCACCTCGCAGGGAAATCGTGGTTCCATTTCTGTCTATGGCAGCCTTTTTCCGTTTGGCTTCCTACGCAGCTCCTTTTCAAAATCGGGCGGTTCATTGCAGGTAAAATAACAAATTGAAAACAAAATGTTACATCTAACTTGTTTAAATGTTCTTAAGTAGTTCGAAAATAAAAATGATTTACACAGAAAGTTGTTTATTTTGACACAACACGGTGGGATGTAAACGAAAACAGAAAATTACAATAATTCTGCAGTTTCTAAATGGACCATTCGGGAAACGTGAATGAAAAAACCACGTTCCCGGGAATTTCCCGGGATTCCTGGAAAATTTTCTAAATTAAATAGATTTATTAAATGAAAATTTGCGAAATTTCGATTGTTTTATTAATGTAAGCATTCTTTTTAAATAAACGTTAATATAAAAGCAATTCTAAAACAAATGTTTAAGAATTTTTAAGTGAATTCAAGCAAATAGAGTTTATAGTTATTACACAGTAGGAGATTCTATAAAGACTAATATAAACATTTTATTTTAAGGCCTGCAAATCATTTTATAAGGAACTTGCCATAATGTTTCTTATTCTTCTTGAAAACTTTTCAGGACGATTCTTATCGTTAAGTACAAGAAAGTTACAGTATTATACTCAGCTGAGCTGAATTTTACATATCCTGAGCCACAGTCTGCCTAAATGTCTTTGATTATTCATTTTATTTATGTTAAAACATCTTCAGGGTTTTAATAATTGCGTCAACTTATAATAAATTTAAGTAGTGTCAACTCAAAAGTTTTACAGCTTCTATGAGCTTAAAATTTCCACTACACTTTCCAAAATTTGTTCACTAATTCTGTGGAAATTCACTCAAAGTTCGTTTAATATCGAATTATTTACTTTAGGAAAGGAATAAAAAGCACTGTAATCATTGATACTTATACAAAGTATTCCACTTTGTTCTGTTATAGTGATTAAACGACATCTATTACTAAATTCATCTTGCATGTACTTTTCGAAGCAAGCAAAAATTTTTCTCGGCTTAGGAGAAATGGCATGATTTCTATTATATGCAATTTTTATGAAATTGCTGTATAAGTTTGAACCGTTCACATTTTTATTTTATATTGAAAAAATTGTATTGACATTTTACTGCCTTTTTATCGATGTCGAAGGAATTGTTTCTTTATTACAGTTACATTTAATAGAAAAATAAATGAGCTGATGCAAAACAAATGAGCAAATATTACAAAAGTAAAATAATATTTGGCATGGAAATGCAAAATTATGTAAAAATAAATCAGCGGCTTCTTCCCTATATCCGAAAATTATTTAAAATTCATTAAATTTGTTTGGCAATCCTTACAAACTTAGCGACTTTTAATCAATTTTAGGGCTTATTTCCGATATCGCAACTTTTCGCTATTTTCGCGATAGTAGTGATTTTTTCAGTTTTTTTTTGGCTTTTATTAGAGTTTTACCGATTTTTAATCAATTTCAGAGTTTTCTATCTCTTCTAAATTACCAAGTTTTTGCGAATTTTCGCCATTTTCGGGGTTTTTCTGAATTTTTGGATTCCTTACAATTTCAGCTATTTTTAAGCAGTGTTAGAGTTTGTTTGCAATTTTGGCATTTTTCCCGACTTTTCGCGATAGAAGCGATTTTTTCAGTTTTTTGGCTTTTATTAGTTTTACAGATTTTTAATAAATTTCAATTTTCTATCTTTTCGATATTAGCAAGCTTTTGCGAATTTTCGCGATTTTTTCTGAATTTTTGACATTCCTTACAATTTCAGGTATTTAAAGCTTGTTTGCAATTTTGAAATTTTTCGCGAATTTTCGCTATTTTCGCGATAAATTTTTGCCAGTTCTTGGCTTTTTTGCAGTTTTACCTATTTTTAATAAATATTAGTCTTTGCTATTTCCTAGATGTGTGCAGGGTTGTCAGATCTTTTCTGGCCTATTTCCCCAAATTGATTTTAAAAATCGCCAAAATATATTTTATGCAGTTTTTCTTAATATAAATTTTATAAATAAAAAATTTTTTTTTATATAAAAGTTTTTCTTTATAGAAATCTTTATAAAAGAATCGCATAAAGAATAGAAGAAAATCGCCAAAAGTAGAAAAAAATATCGCCAAAAATTATTTTTTGTCAAAATTTTTTATCAAAATTCAAGAACCATTAATGATTACGATTAATTCATATAAGAAAAATGGAATGAGTTCTAATACATTATATGTATCTAAAATTGTCATCAGATTAGTCATCCTGTTTCAAAAACATTGTTTGAGCGTTACAAGTTTTCAACATAACAAGCTGCGAAAATTGCAATGTATTGGCGGACTCAGTGTTTGATGCAAATTGCTTTGTATTGCTTAATAAAGCATCAAAATAACATTAGCGGTGTTCAGTTTTTGATGCAAATGGTTTTGCAAAAGTGAGAATGTAAAATATCGTAACTTTTTTATAAAATCCAACAACAATTTTGTGTATTTTGCTGTTGTTTTTCATAAAAAAGCTTATTTTGCATTTGCACTTTTGATAAACGTTTGACCAAAATTTATTTTTTGTTAAAAAGTAGCCATAAAAATCGCCAACAAATTTATTTATCGGCAAAAAATCGCCATGTCGCCAAACCAAAAATTTGGACGCCAAACAAGGTTAAAAATCGGTACGTTTGGCGAGAAATTGCCATATCTGACAACCCTGGATGTGTGCCACTTTTTGCGAATTTTCGCAGTTTTTCCAAATTTGCTCATTCATTAAGTTTTTAGCGATTTTTTATAAAATTTAAAGTTTTTTTTTCATTTATAGAATTTGTTCGTGAATTTTCGCAACTTTGTAAGCTCTTTTCGAATGTTGCATATATGTACATGTACAAATTGTGCATATGTATGAGATTGTTTTTGATTCTTGGTCTGTTGAAATGGTTCGCTTATGCCAGGAAATTTTTCAGATCTTTTTTTCCCGTTTTCATTTTGTAATTAATTTCGAATCGAGATTTTCAGAATCACTCAAAATCGAACCATATTTAATTTACAAAATCATCCAGAATTTGAACTATTGTTTATATGTGCTATATTCTTTTCAATGGCCACTTTTTTTCAAAAGAAATGTAGTGCGAGGGACTTTACATAATAATAATGCTTAGAGAAATTCTGAGCAGTAGTTAATGATAATGATTTTGCTTTTTAAATATTTAGTAATTAAATCTTTTCATGAAAAAGCACTATAATTGTTTAACGTAATGGTAATGCCAAAAATTTAAATAGCGTTACTTATTAACCAATGCTATTGAAATCGACAATTAATTAGTCAGTTTAATGAATTACTCCCATGTATGGTATTAATATACATATAAGCAGACGATGAAAAACATAGCAACTTTAAAAGAGAACTTAAACAATTTCATCGGTTAAATTTAGTCCTACAGTATATCCCTCTTCGTTTTTGCCTTATATATATCCTATTTCGTTTTTGCCCTTATTTCATTTTGACAATTTTTTTATTTTGCTTTTTCGTTTAATTTTATTTATTTTTCATGTTTTTTGTTGATTTAGCGATTGTTTTGGTGATTTTTTCGTTTTGGCGTATTTTTTGTTTTAACGTTTTTGGCTTTTTGACGATATATTTAGTTTTAGCGATTTATTTTAGTTTTGGCAATTTTTGTCAGTTTTGGCGCCTTTTCGGTTTTTTGTGATTTTTTTAGGTTTAGCGATTTTTTTTTTAGTTTTGACACTTATTTTTGTTTAGGCGATTTTTCGCTTTTAGGCGCTTTTTTGCTTTAGCGCTTTTTTCGTTTTGGGGATTTTTTCCATTTTTGGCAATTTTTTCCATTTTCGACGATATTTTTAGTTGTAGCGATTTTTTTAGGTTTTAGTGCTTTTTTTCGCTTTGACGACTTTTTTCGTTTTTTGCGTTTTTTAAGGTTTTAGGTGATCTTTTTAGTTTTGGTGACTTTTTGCGTTTTAGCTTTTTTTAATTTTGGTGCTTTTTTCCTTCAAGCGCTTTTTTCACTTTGACGATTTTTCGATTTGACATTTTTTTAATTTTGGAATTTTTTAGTTTTAGCATATATTAAAATTTAAAGAGTTTGCCTCTTACGGTTTCCAAAATACAGCAAATTGACTAATTTACATAGTCAAAACTACATTAACTGATAGAACACTCTTTAATTTTTATTGTTTTAAATATCAGTGTTATATGGTGTAGTCTATTCTACAGACTACTCCAATTAACACTCACGTTAAAAATTAAAAGTGTTTATATATGTGTCTGTTTCGTTGCTCGCTTTAAAACACCCTTTAGACGAACAGCGTAGCGAAAACAATAGGGGCCTTTACACTTTTGGTGTACGGAACCCTAAAAAGCATTGAAAATTTTGATATCAAAGAAAAACAGGAGTATAATACAAATTTCTTATATGAATCAAAATTAATTTTACGGCCCCTTACGCCATTTTATAAATATGTCTGTATGTCTGTCAAAAAAGGCCATATATTTATGAAATAACGTGTAATTTTAATTTCCCGTTTTCCCTTGAAATTTTTGAGATTTTCCCGGGAAAACGGGAAATTAGAAGTAGACTTTTCCCGGGAATTCCCCGGCGGGAATGCCAAGTGTGACCGTGTCTTTACGAACTCATCTTGTGTCTAACGCAGTATTGCCAGTGATGTCATTTTGTATTGTTAAGTTGTAAATGCAGGCAGTAAACTAATTTCAAACTTCGTAACAATTATGTACATTTTAATTAAATATGTAATCTCCTAATTATGGGAAGTTACCAATTTGCGAAAATCTAGTTTTTATCATGGTTTTTTTCAGGAATGCTGAAAACTAAAAAGTTATAGGCGAATTACTAAAAAAAGTCAAGACAAAAAAATTTGTTTTCTTTAAAGTCAAATATCTTCTAAGCTATGAGAGATACGGAAACGCATTTACGGACATTATGTTTAGCGCTTTAAATTTTTAAAGTCGAATAACATATAAAAAAGTTACAAGCTTCAGAAGATTTCTTGAGTCCCAGACGGTGAACTTTGACCCATTGTAACTCCTCTCGTGCTTAAACCAGAATGCCACCAAGTCTTACTCCTCCTCTAAAGATGTTCGAAGTTTCAGATAAATCCAATCAGCAGCTTAGAAGTTCCAGATTTATTACCATTTATTTTTCAATAGGACCCACTGTGTAACAGCTGAATTGTTTGGCCTGCTGTATAATTCGTGGAGCCATTTCGATGAAACCTAAGATCACTGAAGTGAACATTAGCCTCAAAAAGTCTGAACATATTCTGATGTTTTGTTAGACATACTTTCGATATTGTTCAGAATTTCTTCAGTAGTCTCTAGAACAAATTTTAATAATTGAGTTACGAATTTTTAGTCGAACTATATGGTTTTTATCCAAAGTTATTTAATTAGTTTGGCTTAAGTTCATATTTAATTTAATCTTTCGATCAAATTATTTTTTATTTAAGAAAGAAATTCTAAAGCATTTGAATATCGAACATTCAAAGAAAAATTTTGGATGTTTGGAGGGTTGAACTGACAGCTGTTTCATGGCCACCAAGTCTACTCGTCAGAGTCCTCTGCCTACACCACCACTGACAGTGGCAACCACACTTTAGCGAAAATCCTACTAATTCTAGTAAGCTCAATTAACAGACTGTTGCCATCTTGTGGCGAGTCGCACCTATTAATTAACCTTTTCTAAATGTTCGGAAATTCACTAACTGTCTTTTCTTAGAATGTTCAACTATTCTAAATCTTAGTTGCGACTCGGCACAAGATGGCGACAGTCTATTAAATTTAGAATTAGGATTTTCGCTACAGTGTTGTTGCCACTGTCAGTGGTGGTGTAAGCAAAGGACTCTGACGAGTAAACTTGGTTGTCACGAAACAGCTGGCAGTTCAAGCCTCCGTACATCCAAAATTTTCTTTGAATGTTCGATATTCACATGCTTTAGAATTTCTTTCTTAAATAAAAAATAATTTGATCGAAAGATTAAATTAAAAATGAACTTAAGCCAAACTAATTAAATAACTTTGGACACATTTTAATGGTTATAGGAACTTTCTCAGACAAAGAGGTTAGCTTTTCAGTCAATTTCTTTTATGATTTTTGTACGCTGTCTGATCGACTTAAGATTAAACTCTGACAGAACTCGATAGAAAATGTCTACTGAGTTATTTATTGAAAAATTTGTTGACAGCAGAAATAATATAAAAACTAAAAACCATCAGCTGTGGAACCTGTTAACCTGTCTTAGAATAAGGGTACTTGATAGCAATTGGGTCATATGATTAAACATACCAGCCTTTCCATTGTAGCCTGCCGTCATAATGGGCCCTATTAATTTGTTCATTATTAAGATAATTTATAAATTAGCTATTTTTATTTACATATTTTTATTTCGCTTTCATTATCTGTTATCAGTGTTTTGCTGATAACAACTTGTTTGTAAAATATAATATAAAATTTGCAAGTGAACTTCAGGGAAAAATAAATTATATCTTTGAAAATCAAGTGAATTTTTTTATTATCAAATGGGAAATCAGCAGACAGAATAGGTAAAACAATTAGATTGATGGATTGTGGGAAAAGCACAAATGAATAAAAACATTTAAACCGAAATGGTTACTAAAGTAATTAAGAACTTCTATGAAGACACATCCATCATTCATATTAGGAGTATGTACATTAGAGTGGGGTATTTATAATAAGTTACCCTAAAACAATTTTTCAGGACACTCAGTTGCGATTGAGGCGTATCGCACCGCACGCCCTCCAATGTTTGAGCAAATGCTCTTTTTCTGTTGTCATGTCTTATAACTTAATAAATATAGTATTTACAAAAAAATGTTCTTTCTTTATCTAAATCGCATATTTAACAAAATAAACCTCAAAATATCGAATAACCCATAACTAATAAAATAGCAAAAAAAGCCCATAAATTTAAAAATTTCGGTAACATTTTTTCTTTCCCTAGAATTTGAATATGTTTCTTTAGTTGTTTGAGCCCCTGAAAGCGAATCTGCATTCCAATCTTTTTTATCTAGTTTTCAAGAAATATCATTATGTCAAAAATGAAGGCTCTTGCACGACACATGTTAGCATAACTGGAGTTTGCCCTATTCAGTAAAAAACCAAAACTCGACAACAAAATAATCTTTAAGCCGAGCGAAGATTGTTTCTAAGTCTGCCAATTAGTTTTAGAGATATCGTAAAAGTTCAAGCCTAAAAATTAAAAATTTCATAAAACATTGCAAATTTTTTTGTTTTTAAAAATGCATAAAAAATAAAAATACAACAACGATCCCATTTTTTGTCCAGTCGAATGTAGCTTAATATTCGCACAAAAACTTAAATGTGAAAAATAAGACCAAGTTCCTATCCAAAAATTTCGGCCGTAAAAAGTACTGAGATCAAAATAAGGACCAAGTTCTTGATAGGTACAATACCATCTCATTTCTATGCAACCTGTATATATTCCAAAGGAAGTTGAACCCCTTTTCGTTGAAATTGGTGCACAACTTTCGATTTTATTCACAATTTAGTGAAAGAACTTTTTAAAACTTTTTATGAATTTTATAATTTTTAGGCTCCCACATTTATCATATCTCCGAAACTAATGAACAGAATTAGAAACAATGTTCGCTTGAAGATAATTTTGTTGTCGAATACGCAGACGCCTTCTCCAGTTATGCTAATATATGTCGTGGAAGTGCCTTCAATTTGGACATAACGGTATATCTCGAAAGCTAGAGTTAAGTTTAGGAACATAAAATTTTTTATTAATATGATTATTTCGAACGTATTTGCTTTGTGAATTCAATATTAATAAACAATTAGCTACTGGCTTGAGCTTTTCACATGTTTACATGTTCATATATATTTAAGTATAAAATCAAACCAAAAAAGTTTGTCTTGGGTAGAAGAAAAATCAGAAAAATGGGAATGATGAAAAATAAACCGATGGCAACGCTGGGAAAGTGCACTTTAATTCTCGTATTCAATTTTCGCGAAAAAGTTGTATATATAAGAACTAAAATCACATTCAACAGAGCCACCTGACCAGTGGTGATAGCAGATACACGAGCACTGACGATGCAAGTGTAGCGGCTTCCGAAAGTGGCGCTACTCTGTTCTGCTGTGTACGTTGAAAAATTAAGTTGATGTTAATTTTTCCCTTGTTCCTTGGAATATTAATCATGCCCAATTCTTTTTGAATATAGCGTTACGAACCTTAGCCTAATAATCAGTTTGAATTCACAAAATAAAATGTTTTATTTTTTCGCTTCAAGTGAAATGTTTCATAAATAGCCAAAAGTATTAGAACAATTATTGCTAATGCTAATTTGTTAGTTGCAAAATACTGTTTGGTGAATAAAAATAAGAAAAAAAAGGATATAGACAATGCTGAACCATCAGCAAATAAATTTCATTTAAAATAAAAATAAGTACCTGAACAAATTTTATATCACAATTTTAATTTTGTTTATTATTATTTCTTTAGCGGTTAAAATTACATAGTTGAATTATTTAAATACTAGACACATGCTGTTTAGTGACTATGCTTACAAATTACTAATTAATCAGCTAATTAGCTTATTGACTATAAAAATCGTAAAAACTTACCGCCCAACTGGAATAAGAGCGTTAAGCCAACGCGAAGGCAGAGGGTACGTATTTACCGTACATTCAAATTAAAATACATCTGTTGGAATGTATATACTTTTCTATACATTAATATATACTTTTCTATATATTAATGAAAAAAATAGGGGATTTTTTTATTCGATTTTATTTTTTTTTTATTAATGTTTTAAAAATAAAAATTTTATGATTTTCCCCAAATTTGACATGCTTGCGACACTTATGAAGTTGTGCTCAAATATAGAAGCAATTTTGCTGCTTTTCAAACGGCGAAATTTTCGTGTTGATGGTTGTGCGTATAAGGAAAATGTTGCACAGGTGAAGTGTTTCTGTTTTATTACCCAAGAGCTAGGAGGACGAGAATGTGCTTTTAAATTTTGTGTGTATTTTGTAAACTGTTACATTTAGAAAATAGTTGTAAAGGTAAAAAAGGTTGAAAACTTCGTAAGTGCCGCAAGCCCGCTCAAATTTTGGAAAAACCATAAAATTATTTTTAAAACATTAATAACCTTTTCTTTTAGGTTTTTTTTACGCAGTTGGGTTTCTTAATTTTTTAAATTCAACTTTTTATTCATACATACATGTCAAGTTTTAATTATCGATATTTCCGCAAAAGAATCTTGCAACTAGAAAAGTTTGATACATTTGCTTTATTTATTTGTTACTTTGATATTTTTTTTGTTAAATAATTAAATTTTTAATGAAAACAGTATGGAGTTCTGGAAAAGTGTTGAGCCGCAAAAAATTGTGCCGAGGGCTGCGAGTTTGACATGGCTGGTATAGACAAAATTGCCTAAAGCATGTACACTGGGTTTGCTTAATATTTTATTTTTATTCCATCCTAAAAGTATGCTCAACATTTCAACCATTTAATTGCGTGTTTACTAATAATACGTGGAATAAATAAAGTTGATAAATGTTCTGGTTCCCTCTTTTTAATTTTTTTTAATTTTATCTTATTAATATTTAACAACATCGTAAACATTTTAATTGACCTGAATTATGAAAGAAAAAAGTTTTATGAATTTATTATTGCATAATTTTTAGTTTTTGCGGGTTTGTGTAGACATAGTGTTTTTTTTCTAAAGGGAATTTACTATCATTTACTTTTGTTGTCAAATCACCGTCATCATTATCATGATGGAGCAATAGAAAGCGCCATTAAATTTTTATACTGACAATTAAAATAGAAATATATTCTAGTTAAAATTAATTGACAGCTGAATTCAACAGATGACAATAAAATGAATTTCTTAAAACTGTTTTTAGTCTAAATTATACGGGATGACGGAAAGTGTTTCATTGTGGGATGGTTATGAGAATAAAAAAGGAAATTAAATTTAAAAAATTTTAGATAAACTGATAAAAATGAAGCGTTTAAAGGTTTAAGAAAGAAAAGAGATATTATATAAAAGAATTAATGCCGGCGTCGGTGTTTATTTTGTAATTTGTATCTTGGTTCTAAAAACGGAAGTAGAAACTTTCACTTTAATAGGTTTTTAATATATTTTATTTTTATCTTCTAAATAGATTGTTTACTTTACTTATCAAACATTTGTTTTCTAAATTTAATTAATATTTCAATGTTTCGGTAACTCGTATTTAGTGTTAAAATTACAAAAAAATATGCTTTAAATTAATTTGCACACAAGATTCTTCTTTCAGTTAATATTGTGAGCATTTGAAAACTACAACAACCAACATCCGCCCCTTGTGCTTTGTGAAAAAAATCATAATTAAAAATCTAATCCTTTCAATGTTTGTTTGAGTTCTATTAAGTATTTTAATAGCTCTAAATAAAACCAGTAAAATAATTTAATTATATACTCGAGGTGCTTAAATATTGTTTGTGTTATTTTAGTGCGCCTAAAAACCTTTTATTCAAAACCTTGTGACATTTTGCGCAATAAATAAACACAAGAATGGAGATGTCACATGGCAAAACTTTAAAGAAAATTTTAAAGGCTCGCCTGAAAACCCCTTCGCCAGAGGCTGAGGTATGTTTTTAAAAGATTCTTTTAATCTTAATTAAAATTAAGCTTAAAAACATTTTTTAAAATTAATTTCCTTAGGGTTTTTTCGGTAGTAGAAATGTTTCATATATGTAAATTTGTTCGATATAAACTTCGCTATAACAGGAGTAAATAAATGTTCTTCCCAGAAATAAAAAAAAACAAATTTAAAAGAGTGCATTGCTGCTCATTTATTTCTAAACAGTTTTATTGAATATGGTACATTCAGTAAAAACATACATGTTGCCATAAAGTTTTACCAAATAGTGATAAATAATTTCTGTAATATTTGAAAAAGCGCCAGAGAAAAACTAGCGATAAAAAAAAAAACAGTTCGTTATAAGCGAAAATTCGCTACAACTGTAATTCGCTATAAACGTAAAAATGTCTATGAAATATTAATGCAAAACTGTTGGGGCCGGACAACTTGTACGTTGTACGTGTTCGTTATAACCGAACTCCACTGTAATACATCATGTGGAACAATTAATTTTATGTGCATTGCGAAAGTGATAATGTCAATTAAGTATTTAATTGCTTTTATATAGAAGCCTGTTAAATAACACTGTGCAACAAGAAAAGTAACCTTGATAACTATTATATTTTTTTGGTGTGTTATCGTCCTCTAACCACAAAAACAGTTGAAATTTAAAATTCGATGGATGTGATTTCTTTTTAAAACTTTTAACTTAACGCAATCTAAAAATAGTAAGTTACTATTTTACCCGATTTTCGAAAATCGAGGTTTCATCAGATCTCGACGTTCATCAGATCTGAGGTCCTATTCTAAAGCTATTCTGACTATTGTTACGATGATGTCGGTATGGCTGTATAGCTGTGAGAATGTAAGTATCTAAACCACTTATGACGGTCGAAGGTCTTAAACGATCGTAAAAAAATTTTCACCATTATTAAGATTTTTGCTAAACTTAGAATATGAACCGATTTGACTTGGTAGATTTCGAGAATATCCGAAAGCAATAAAGTCACGGCTCTGATCGTTCGAGAGATATTCTTGCCGTAAATTTTTGAAGAAAGTTATAAAATCGATCTTTCATATTCAGTCACGTTTTAGGACTTAGAATCTGCGTCCAATGCTGCTTATTTGAGTGTTCGAGAGATGGATGCCGAAAATTAAAAAAAAATCCTTTTTTTAGTTACTTTATGCTGACTTTAGACGACATGTATTTTACATCTGACTTGTCAAATTTCCCACTGCAAAAGTGATACATGCCGTGTGAAACATATGAAACATTGTCAGATGACATTTACAGAAGCAAAGTCAGATGAAAAATTTTTAATTAGAGCGTGTTCTATTTTCATCTGACAAGGCATCTGACATTAGCTGTATTAAATGATCAAAAGTGTGGTTTGGCTCAATAAACATTAAAAAGCAAAGAGCGCTTTATATATTTACGAAAATTGTGCAAAAACTCAGCTGTTGTGAGCACTCAGAGGTTATGTCAGATGTAATTGCACATGTACGTGTGAAAGCAAATATTATAAACCGTCTGTAAATTGACAATTTTGATAAACATGCGAAGTTACATATGTCTCACACACCTAACAAGCCATATGTAAAAAACATGTCGTTTAAAGTCAGCATTAATAATCTTTAGATTTTCTAGAGTTCTGAGATTCATATTAGGGACAGGTTCCTGAGATCCCTCCACTGATTTTATCATAACTTGATAACGAGCGTCTTGTCTAATTTTATTGTAGAACATACAAAACATTTAAACTAGGGATGTAACGATACGCAGTTTTGCCGATCCGATACCGATACCGATTCTTAAAAATAAATATCGCCGATACCGATTCCGATACCGATACGACTATTAAAATTGAGTTCCAGTTTCGATTAACAAAACTCAAGTGCAATTTTTTTATTATACAAAATTACAGTTTAAGAGATTATTAATATTTAAAATTGATATTAATCCAATATAAAAAATTGGAAGTATTTTTTCAGGAGCTACATTTTCTTTGCTTCCAAAAAATCTATATTAAAAATATGCAGATAACACAGTGCAACAATCCAAAAATCACACCTACCTGACAGTATAGATTCGATTGTACTACCACGGGGTAGTAAAATCCTATACTAAGCTTGGCGAATTTGGTAACCAATTTCGTTTTATGGACCTACAAAGTTTTGGAAAATCAGCGGGCCCTCAAAAAAAGGTGTCATCAGCTTTTGGCCAACAGAAAATTCAAACTTGGTGATACCGCTTAACTATATATAGCAATAATGTAGCTAAGAGTTCGCTAAGCAGATTTTATTACCATTTTATGACAAAAATTATTTTTTCGTGCACTTTTTTTTTTGAAAAATTAAGAAAAAAAATTTTTTTCACTTTTTTCAGAATAACTTACAGGGACTTGTAATTTTTAACTAACAATATTTGGTAAACTTATAGTTACGGTAGAGCTCAACAACTTTTGTGAACATATCAATACAATCTGCACGTATCTAGGCACTCTAATAGCTCACACAGACCACTTTTTACCTTAAAAATTGTAGTTTTTCACTATTTTTTTATGCTAAAAAATATTTTTTTTTAAATAGTATATTCAATAGTATATGCATACTTCTGTTGTGTTTCACTAACAGTTTGTGCGCAGAAAAATAATATGTTCCTGTACTTTTTTTGAAAAAAATTTTAAAAAATGATTTTATTCACTTTTTTCAGTATAACTTACAGGGACTCCAAATTTTTCATTACCATTATTTGGCAAAACAACAACAAACAATAAAATACTAAAATCAGCAACATAAGAAGTGGAACAATAACAAAGAAAGCAAAAAAATGCAATAAAAATATAGCCTAACTCGTAAAAAACGAAAACTTTTGAGGTTGAAATTAGTTTTTCTGGGCTGTTTAGGGTGCCCAGATACATTCAGATTGTATTGACATGATCACAAAAGTTCTTCAGCTTTACCGTAGCTACAACTTTGCCAAATATTGTTATTACGAGTCCCTGTAAGTTATTCTGGAAAAAGTGAAAAAATTTTTTTTCCTTAATTTATAAAAAAAAGTGCACGAAAAAATAGTTTTTTGGCATGAAATGTTAAAAAAAATCTGTTAAACAGACTCTTAGCTACATTATTGCCATATATAGTTAGGCGGTATTATAAAGTTTGAATTAGCTGTTAGCCATCTACTGATAACACCGTTTTTTGAGGCCCCACTGATTTTCAGAAACTTTGGAGGTCCATAAAAAAAATTGGTCACCAAATTCGCCAAAATGAGTAAAGGGTCTTACTACCCCATTGTAGGACAATCGAACCTGTACTGTCCAGTTCTTGTGTTTTTCCAAAAGTCTTTATTTGTCGCATAGTGTAATTAGTAGAAAAGCAAGAAAAAAATTTTAATTCCTTTATAATTTTCAAAAATACTCGCAATACTCGCATAAAAAAATTGTGAAAATTGGTAATTTTTTATCCTTTTTTCTTGACGAAAAATCATTATAGAACACCGAAAAAGAAATTTGTCCCAGCTTCGCTTCCAATTCGGTGATTGGTAATCCAAAAACAGAACTTCTTGTAATGGCAAGGATATGTAAAACTAATTAGAAATGATCCAAATTTGCAATACTTCCGGATCGCGAATTCTACATTTTCATGACTTCTTTGGAGTATCTTTTTTTGCTGGAATAAGATTTAAGAAACAACGAATTGAATTTAAATTCATGGAAAAATTAACAAAAAAAAACTAATTTTTTTACAAAATAATAGTATAAAATATCATTAATTTTTAAAATTGATATTAATAAGATTTAAAAAATAACGAAATGAGCTTAGTTCATGGTAAAATTAACAAAAAATAAATAATTTGTCAGAAAAAAACTCTGAAAAATTGTTTAAAAGTATCGTCGTATCGACAGTAAAATATCGCCGATACCGATGTATCGGAAAATCTGAAGTATCGCCGATATATCGGTATCGGTATCGGTATTCGTTACATCCCTAATTTAAACATTAGTTTCCTTTAAGCTATTTTGATTTCGCGGTTGCGGTTTCGGCTAAGCCCGAACAGCAATCTCTAAGAAAATCGAAAACTTTCGGCAACCACTTAACCGGTTGAGATTTTTCTAATTTCCAAAAGTTGCCGGAATATAGAAAATCAATTTAACAAAAAATTTTGAAGCAATTAAAATAATTGTAAAAGAGCAATTTTTTCAATATTTTTCGATAACATTTGCACAGTGAAATTTCGCAGCGAAATTCGTTTCGAAATTTCTCGAACTCTGCTTTTCGATTAGCAGTTAAAGTTAAGTGAAAAACTCTGTAGAATACGGTTAACTTGGAACGTCTCTTCCTGTCGCTTGTGACATTCAAAAGGTATGAGAGATTTAGATAAGACATGGACAATGCTTACGTTATTTGCTTGAATTATGCATCATGTGTTTGAGAAGAATTTTTGCATGTTTGTTTCCTGATTGGAAATTTCTGAAAAATATTTTGAATAAACTGGATGAAAAATGGCTAAATTTTGCCAGAAAATGGCTAAATTGGCATCATTGATCGGCACAAAACAAAGTGGGCTGCACATATAACCAGACCCACCTGCCGACGCGCTGAGTCCGAATCTGAAGTACGCTTGTCTCGTACATCATTGTAAAATGCGAAAAACTGCAGTTTGTCGAGATTTTTTTTAGCGGTTTAGCGGAATTTAAACATTTTTCGGATTCGGACTCAGCGCGTCGAAATACATGTTGATAGTTGGGTCTAGTCAAATGTACATACCACTTTTTTTGTGTGCCGTTATAATAATTTGTTTAGTAAAAGTTCTTAAGAAGATTGCAACCATTTTGGTTATATGTATGTATGTATACGGAATTACATACATACTGCACTATATGGGAAGGGTAGTCCAAAGGTTCCTAAATTGATTACATATCTGGAATAATTTTGGAAATTGAAATAATTAATTAAAAAAATTTTTTTTTGTAAAATTTCTAGAGACGATTGATTTTGGTGACCAAATTCGTCAAATATTGAATGGCACACTACAGCAAGGGTTCTCAAACGGGGGTCCGTAACAACATTCCGGGGTGTCCGCTATATTAAAAAATTTCCTAAACCGTTATTAAGAAAAAAATCCGGTATAAAATTTCCCAACGCTTATTGAAGATTCACACAATGATATATCACTTTCCACTTTTTTAAAGTTTATGGACGAATATGTAATACAGACATTCAACAGTCAAGTGTCTTCACTTCACAATGCGAAATACGACCTATATTTTATTTTTTGAATGTTTATTGTGCTGCAATAATAATGCGTGGTGATATATTGGAACTATATTAACTTTAATCCAATCATTTTTTTATTTCATAAAGTGTTCGCGAAGCAAAAAACGGTGGTCCAAAGGGGTATAAATGAAAGCTTTTTGGTCACAAAGCTGGAATATTTTTCAAATTTAAATACTTAATTAATAGAAAAAGCATTTATTTAGTTCTTGTGAATACCATTTTGACAAAATATGGAACTTCACACTCACTATACTACGTGGGAAGGACAGTCAAAAGCTTCTAAATGGAACCCTTTTGATTACATATCTGGAACAATTTTGGAATGTTAAGTAACTAATTGAAAAAAAAAATTAAGTTCTAAGATAAATTTATTTAATTTTAATGAATATGAAGTGTGGGAAACAAAAAAAAATCTCTCACACTTTTACCATTTGTACACTTAAGGGAATACCCCTAATAATTCTTGACCTACCACAATATTGTATTAATGCGTTTTTTTCTACATATTAAACACATACACGGAACTCAAATAAAATTTTATTGATTTCAATTTATTTGTTTTCTTGTCGGTTGCATATACACTTAAGGGGAATGATAATAAATTAAAGACGAAACAATTTTATGATCATGGAAAAACAAATGTCAAAATTAAACTCATATGATTTTAAATAAGTTCTTTGTTATATATATTTAGCTGTAGATAAATTGAAAAAGTAGAAATAAAACATGTTGATATTAACTGCTTAGAAAGACAATTAATTGTCTGTGCAGAATTTAGTTTAGTAAAGAGAATATAGTAGATTTGTAACCTTACTAAAAATAATCATTAATATTTTAAACATGACAAAATAAAGAGGTAAAGTTTTGAAATGACTCCCTAAGAATTATATAATAAAAGAGCAGATAGTGACGTCTTAGTTAAAGCGTGGAAAAATAAAATTACCATTATACAGTTTATCTAGAAATTGGTTTGTTATAGCAGTTGTAAAAGTGTTGGTTGTAAAAGTTTTCGTTTGAAAAGGTTTATTCTCTTTTATTTAAATAATTATTTTATATCTGTATTAACTAACAATAAACAGTGGCAAAATATAAAAAATTTAAAAACTTGCTTACAACTTTCTGTGAAAACATTTTCTTGACAAACTGTATGTAAGTGGTATTATCGTTAGTTTAAGCATATGAAAAATATTTTTATCGTGCTATTTTAGTTTTACATATTTTATATCGTATTCTGAATAATATATTTCTTATTTTCAACTTAAGATATAAAATGTTGAGGTAGGTTATGTTTAACTTTCTTAATTTATATTGTAAATAAACACAAAAAACTTTGCAGACCTATTTTCATAAAGTATATTTAAAATAAGATTTCTCTTAAAATGTTACTAATTTTACTTTATTCTTCAATTTACTTACTAACACAAGGAATACTGACAGTTCAATTTGTAATGTCATACGTTTAAATGAAAGTGTCATTCAAAATACAACTCTGAAGCCATAAGTAAGCTGTCTTTACACTGCCCGAGTTTTCTTCTGATTTCAAAAGTTAACTTTAAGAATATGACGGTTGAAACTCAGATCAAAATTTTAAAATTGTATATTAGACACGATATTTCACTTTTACATATTGAAATCATACGAAAACCCAGACAATGTAATGGCAGCTTAAAGAAATTACGAAGTAAACTAAAATGTAATACTTGGTAAAAACATGGAGCAAGTTTTTAAGAGAGAGAGAAACGCAAGACTTCGACTTGCAAGAGCACACACTAAAGAGATATATAATTTTACCCGACTACGGCAAAGCAGTCTATGTATATTTGTTTGTAAGCATGTTCCATCATAGCGCCAAAACTACTTACACAGAAAAAAATAAGTTTCGTTTTTGATAACAAAAATCCCGGTATTCAATAATTTTTTTTCAAATTTCCTGTGATAAAGAATTCCCCTATATTGATAACAAAATTATTTCAAAATAAAAATATATATATAAATTAAAAAAATGTTGACCTGGCTGGAATACGTGCCCGGGCTTTCCGGACGTAAAGCATACACTCTATAGCTAAGCCATATCCCATTTATTTTTTTATGGGATACAACTTGTTTTAAGTACTTATGTATAAAAAGAAAAGAAATAACCGGCATGGAAAAGAAATACTTACAACGAAATATTTTATTATGTTAAAGATAAATATTATTGAAATTCATATTTTTTTTAATAACATGGTTTTATTGAATATAATTCTTGTCTATTTTTTCTGTGTATCTGTTTTTGAGTTGTCAATACATTGGTTAATACAGTTTGCGTATAATAGGCTGAATAGCAGCGATGCTATCTTATCAGTCTAGAGGTCGTGGGTTAGATTCACGCCATAGACACTGGGTGTTTTTCCACGGACAAGCTAAATCGCTTCGCGGGTTGTGTTTGTTCTTAAAAAAAAAATATCAAAATGGCCTGTCATAATATGGAACAAAGTAAGGGACCAACAATTACAAATCACCTAAGCCTATCTTGGTGGGAATTATTTTAATGAGCCTAAATATATTCTATTCTAAAGTCATATAACAAATTTGAAAACAAAACGGTCATGGGACTTCATAAAAACACCTTTTTAACTATATATAAGAAATTCAAAAGGTCAAGAATAGAGTCAAGTACCAAAAATACAAAATTGCTAATACCAAAAAGAGCATCCTGCCTATAAAAGTTTAACATATGGAAAATGGTGACCATGTGATAGAATAAAGTAAGGGACAACACTGATAGAAAACTCGTCATAACGTTGATATAATTTGACATCAATGATATGACAAGTGTCTTCGTTTTTGACCCAATGACACTTTTAATCATTGTGATGCCAACCTTTACATCAGCTGGTCATCAATGCCAATTATAACAAATCCATCATCAATGCAATGACACGTCGACATCAGGGAAATAACTAATTGGCATAAATTTAATGACAAAATGTCATCAATATCATGTCGCTGATAGAAAAACCGTAATAACGCTGATGTAATTTGACATCAATGCTATGTCAAGTGCCTTCGTTTTTGACCAAATGACACTTTTAATTATTGTGATGCCAACCTTTACATCAGCTGTCATCAACGGATGGATTGAAACAATTATACATATTTATATTTTCTGACTTACTTATTTCTATTTTAGTTTTACTTGTTGCTATTTTATTTTTTCTTCTGATATTGGTCTTGATTTCAGGCTGATCAGTTTATCGCACAGTTATAAACTAACGCCTCTACCATTTCAGCTATGTCAGCATCCAAAACATTGGTAGAGCACAAAGTCAACATAAACAATATTGATGCGACATACATATGATGACTAAGTGTCATCAATATGATGAAAAGGTGTCATACTAGCGTTTGCTTCAATATTTTGTGCGTGCATGTATACTGTGCTGACTCAGTTTTTAAAAGACTTTTTATTATTATTCTATCATAGTAATGATGAAAAGTATACATCAATGCAATGTCATGTTTTTTTAACTTTTTAAAAATGCTTTTAAACATAAAACTAAAAAGTAAAACAATAACATTTGTATTAAAATACAAACTAAAAACATAACATTGTTTTATACATATTTTACACTTTATTAATATATAATAAGTGACTTCGCACTGATGTCATTCCAGTCATAGCATTGATGACACTTAAACTATGACAAAATTCTATTATGACGTTTGTCATCAGATTGATGTCTGTTTTCGTTTTATTGATGACATTTATCATAGCATTGATGTCAGAATTCTGTAATATGGCGTCATCAATTCGATGATACATTTTCCTATGAGAGCAGAAACTAAAATCATCGAAACTAAAATTTATCGGTACATTCTACCGATATATAAAAACTTCAAAATACCGTCCATGTAAAAAAGTCACGGACCAAAAACGAAAAATCATAAAAACCCATTGTTGTGGGTATGTATGTACATTAGGGTAACGACTTTTTTTGGTATTTTTGCAAATATCAAATTTTACATGCCCTAGCCAAAATGACAATAAAACAAATATAAATAAACGCCATCTTACTTTTATGCTGTTGTCAAAAAAGTTCCCGCACCAAACGAGTTTAAATTTGGTCTATATGTTAAAATATATAAAACCACCAACCAGTTTTCCTTACCCTATTACATTTTGATAAAATTTAGTATGGACTAAGCCTATGTTAGATATTGGTGCAAAATCTAAGCTCATTATTTTGCTAGTTCGCCAAATATCGCGACTTTAGAAAAGGAAATTTCACCAAAAATTTACTAAACTGACTTAAAAAAATATGTATGTATTTAAAACTAATTATCCTAGATATTTCATTAAGGTGTCATGTTAAAGGGCACCAAATTGACCCTTAACATCTATGTTTTTAAGAATTGTAAAATTACCACTCATCGAGAAAATCTGCCGCGAACATAAGGTCCGTAAAATTTGACCTCTGAATGATGAAAAATAAAATCAAAGCATATTTCATTTTAAGGGTCATTTTGCGCCCTTTAATATGATAAGTGGTTTTAAGTATATACATAATTTTGTGAAATAAGTCTTGTAAATTTTTAATGAGTTTTCCTATTTTAAAGTTGCGATATTTCGCGAACTAGACAATGTAGTGAGCCAAGAATTTGCGCTAATAGTAGTTTTGCCAAAGGCATCATTCGTATGTATATTAAGTTAATAAAAAAAATATCTGTGGGTTTTTAGAAATTGCATTTGGTGCGGAAGGTTTTTCTGTCAAAATGACACGCAATCACGATTTTTATTATTAATTTAGTACTGGCTATCACATGATGATAGGTAAATTTGTTGTAAAAATGTAGTCCTCACCCTAATGTACATGTTATATTAAAGATCATAAAATACCATTTTAGCGAAATAGAACAAATTCAAAATGGCGGCAACAGGACTTCACAGAGTCAGGGACCAAAAATATTATATTAAAGAGCATAAATATACCATTCTAATGTTATACAACAAATTCAAAATGGCGGTTATGGTAGAACATAAAGCCAGGGACCATGGGAATGGCGAACATAGGATGGCATAAAGTCTGAGATCATAATTTAAAAGTCATCAAAACCTATTGAAATGGGTATTACATATACCAAAGAGCATAAAAAAATTCTAACCATGTATAACAAATTCAAAATGGCTGTCATTGGACTTCGTAGTAAATTGAACGAATTACGGAACACCAAATTAAAAATTATTCGGTTTTGAAAAATCATCGTTTTAAAATCGACTCGGTTTACAGTACAGAGCGGTATTTGTTGAAAAGAGAAAGAACGGCGTTGTATTACAACGGGTTTGAACTAAGTTCCTTACGTTATACTTACCTTAGAAATTTCCCCTTGTGGGCTTATTTTTGAAAACATTTATAGCGTTTGTGTCCTTCCAGAATTAGGTCTAATAATGTTTCAAATTTCATTAAAATTGGATAGATAGTTTCGGAAGGGCAGAAAATGCCCCTTATTCCCCCTCATGGTCTATAAGTGTTTTAAATTTCAGATAGTTTGAAAGAGACAGAAATTGTTCCTTACTTCCCCTCATGGTCCTATATAAAAAATATATACGCTATGTGTCCTTTTAGACCCAGATCTATCTATGTTTTGAATTTCATCAGCACCGGTTAGGTAGTTTCAGAGAGACAGAAATTGTCCCCTACCCCTCCACGTGCTCCTATTTTTAGAAAAATGTATATCCTATGTGCTCTTCTAGACCCACATACATCCATGTTTTAAATTTCATCAAAATCGGATAGATAGTTTCAAAGAGGAAAAAATTTCCCCTACCTCCCCTCGTTGTTCTATTTTTTAAAAAATGTATAGCCTATGTCTTTTAGACTCAGATCTATCTATGTTTTGAATTTTATCAAAATCGGTTAGATAGTTTTTAAGAGGCAGAAATTTCCCCTTACATCCCCTTGTGGCCATAGTTTTTAAAAAAACATATAATCTATGTGTCCTTCTAGACGTAGACCTATCTATGTTCTAAATTTCATCAAAATCGCTTCTGTGGCTTAGCCGTTAAAGCGCAACAAACAAACTAACAAACTTAATTTCGCATTTATAATATTAGTAAGGAGTTAGCAGAGATACGTTCAGCTATCACTGCAACGAAACACTTAGCCAAGTTACAAACCATTTAGAAAAGACACAAACCATGTTGGAGATTACCAAAAACTTGTCCAAAAATCTCAAAAATCCCAGGTGTTCCCCGGCACTTCCGCGGAAGATTACGGCAACACTGAAAATTTAAAATTCCACAGCGGCAACACCATTATGTTATGTTACGTTGTGTCATGTTAAAAATTTCATATCATTTACACCTTCAACTAGCACAGACACGAACCTCTTAACCAAGCGATACCCCATTTAGCAAATACACAAACTACATTGGATATTAAAAACTGAGCTAAATCCCCAAAATCCCAGGAGTTCTCCGGTACTTCCCCGGAAAATTACGGCAACACTGAAAATCTAAAACATCTGAAGTGGCAACACCATTATTCTATGTATTATTCTATGTTATCGGTATTTGTAATCAGTATTCGCGGCCAGTATTTTTTCATTTTCAAAACTTTTTGTTTTACCCCCCAAGCAATGATTTTTGTTACTCAAAGCATTGATGTGCATAGCGCGCCATAAGGAACTAAAGTTTCAAAACCTCTAAAAAAAATTCAGAAGTATCGTTGTATCGACAGTAAAATATCGCCGATACCGATAAATCAGCAAACTCGCAGTATCGCCGATGTATCGATCCCTAGTTTTATTACTATAAAAAATGAAACATTTTGTTACATTGGTTAATCGACTGAAATTAACCGGTTTAATCGTTAATCGAAAATAGCCAATCGGGTAGTAATTAACCGGTTAACCGATTGAATAGCTTAGTACACATATCTACTGCCGTAGTCAGGTTTTAGTTTTTAAAAAGCATGCCTCTTTCAAGCTGGTTTGTAAGCAAAGTCCCGCTTTTCCTTACAAACCATTTTACCACTGTGCTCCATTTTTTACTGGAATGTTACACAAAAATCTATAACATTAATTTGGATTAATGACATTACTAAAATCGTACTGTGAGTATCCTTAAAGAATTTATAAAATACTTTTTCATTTCTCTTTTCTTTTCAATTGACATACTTATTTTTGGTCATTTCCTTTGTTTTAAAGTGCAGATGAAACAAATTTATGACCCATCTGTTTATTAAGAGTTACATACTAAACGCCAAAACAAGAAAAACTGAATTTTAATTAAAACAAAAAAAATCCATTAAAACTCTACGAAATAGTCGTTCACAAAAGACTCTTGTATATAACAAATCATGAAGAATGATGATGATGATATTCATAATAAAAAAGAACAGCCAAAAGAACAGCAACAACACCAGACCCAAAATCAGTTGTCACCATTATTTCCAATACCAATTTCACCAACAAGCAGTACAGACAAAAGTTACCAAAATGATAAACGTACTGCGGCTGCTGATGCTGCTGCAACTTGTAAAAGTGATACAAAATTCGAACAAATTATTCATAAGCGAAATCAAAATGAACAACGTGTCCGTTATTTTTCACCAACAATAAGTGCATTGGTGCGGGGGTTACATGATACCGGTATCCGGGATTCTCATGCATTACAATTGCCCTTATTTGAAACGGATGATGAGGAGGAGGAGAATGAAAATGAAAGTGAAAATCAGTGCAAACGAGATCATGATGATCATGGAATACCACATGAAACAAAGAAATTAAATTTAGTGCATTTTCAGACGGAACATGAGCATCATCAAAACCAAAAAATACCTAAAACAAAAACACATTCGGTTATCAATATTCTACATCATACAATTTTACCTAATACTGTTTCAAATAGTTCACCCAAAAAAACTCTATCAGCAGGAGAATTGGCTGCACCACATGAGCACGAACAGCAACAGCAGCAGCATCATCATCTATTTCATTTACATCCGTCATTGCCACGTCTTGTGGTAGATTTTGCTGGCGATCCTGCTAATAATAATAATAATAATGGCGATACTCCACACAAATTGCTCGAATCACCTGCTCCACCTAGTCCGGGTGGAGGACGTCGTTTGAGTCAATTTAATTTTAATTTAAGACGTTTTTCTCATAACCACACTGCGACGGTATTGTTAAATATTCTCTTTCTACTACATACTGTGTTAACAACTTAATACCTGTGTTGAATTCATTTGTTGTTTTTTTCTTTTTCCTTGAATCGCCTCTAATCAATATGCGCTTCTGCCTATTTAACACTTTTTCTCATTCCCTAACTTTAACAATTAAACCAGTCTTGTTGGATTTGATTGGCTTTGAATGATTTTGAAAAATAACTAAAAATATTCGTTATAATAAACATCTTCTACATTGCAGTCGAAATGAAACTAATGTGGATTTCCTATAAAATTGTTGTTATTATTTGGGTTTCAACGAAATCCAAAACACCTGAATGATGATGAAGTGCGATGAAAATACGCACTTCAAATACAAACTCTGCTTCGTACAACTTGGTTGCAACTTGTTTATGGTAACGACTGCAACTAGAATCCGGCTCGAAGGACCATAAACAAGTTGTAATAACTTAACTAAACAACTGCTGCTGAAATTCAAAATAACGAAATCAGAACTTTCGGAAATCTTCTAAAGCTAGTGTCGAACAGTTAGCGAAAATTATTAATAGGATTGCTGATATAGTAGTCGCATGAACGCAGTAGTCGCAGTTAAAAACAACAGTATTAGTGTAAAGCTCTTACCGCCTTATTCATAAAAGATTGTTAAACTACACAATAACACCGGGTTTCCCATACAAATTTCATACTTTCAACCAACTTTAACAATAAATCAACTTTCACTTATAATAACACTATGCAACAAGAAAAATGCCGGGGAGTTTTACTATATTTTTTGATGTGTTATAGAATCCTAACTACAAAAACAGTTGAAATTTTAAATTCTATGGATAATTTTTTTAAAATTAATTTTTTTAAATTTTGATTTTTGAAGAGGCTACTTACTCTCTAGACAATTTCTGAGCCACCGTGCGACGCCATCTGTAGTCTGTAACATATCGCATATCATTGTTCATTGCTTTACTATGGCTTCATTTTTGCCTTGGTGAATTTATAATCCGTCATCAAACTTCCCCTGGTATACCCATAGTGTAGCGGAAAGTGTGCTAGACTATTAACCGGGAGGCCGCAGATTCAATTCCTGCCAATACTTTGGATCTTTCTGCAAAAAAAAAGGCTTAAGCGGTATGTGTGTTTGTTAAAAAATATATATACATATATGTATATATAAAAAAAATAAAATTCTGGCCGCCACTTATGCGATCTCTGGGCGCCCATCAAGCTATCTCAGATCCTTCCCTTCTAATGTTCATTTTTTCACGTGGCAAGAAAAGCCTTGCAAAATTTTTTGTGTCTAGCTTTTAATATACTCACTTTTAGCTAGGCCCCAAATTTAGGAGTGATGTAAACTTTTTGCTTTGAAAAAGTTGACATCACTCCGAATAGTATCTAATAATTATGGTCGCTCGATATAATCGAATGTAGATTCTGTAAATTGTGTTATGAGACAGTGGAGACAGCACTGTTTCGCTTATCCGGCTCTAATATCTTGTAATGTAAAGTTCCTCGGAGTGTCAACGAAGACTACTGATAAAACTTATGTGTCTCACCGAACAAAACAAATTTGTTTTATCCTCAACACTTTGGGTTAATTATGGATTGCAATCGAAGTTCAGTTGCGTTGCCAGCTGGTACTGAAAGTTCGTTGTTGCCAGAAAAGCTCTAAATAGCAACTCATTTGACAGCTCTTAGTTGCCATCCGTACTATCATTTTCAGCAACTGGCAACGGAATTGAGGGTCGGTTGCCATGCATAGCACTATGCAACAAAACGAAACTTTTTTCATAACCTTTGATCACCACTATATTTATGTGTAATGGTCCTCTAACTACAAAAACAGTCGAAATTTTAAATTCTATAGACACGGTGTTTTAAAATATTTTTTAAAATTTGGGATTTTTCAAGTGGCTGCTTTACCGATTTCATCATAAATTGGCAAGGAGTAGTCCAATTTAATTACAAACAACTAAAAAACTCTGAATAAAATTACCTTTAAGCCGTTCTACCATTATTTCTTTATATACTCAATGGTTACGGAATTATTTAGACCACAATGATGAAAAATATATTTTTTATGCGAAATTGAAAAATTTTTATTCGTTAAAAAATTTATAAAAAATCTAAAATAGCAAAAACTTACCAGTTTTATAAGCTGGTTATAAAAAGCCACACATACTACAAATAAAATAAGCTTAATTTTATGAAAATTTATGGATAAATATTGATATTGATCAGAAAACACAATTGCAAAGGCAGCTCTGACGTATAACCCACAAGGTCCCCTTCGACGAGGACGCCCAAAAACCACCTGGCGCACATCGACGTTAAACCAACTAGCATCATCGCAACTAACATGGAACGAAGCTGTACAAATAGCTCCCGACCGAAACAGATGGAAATCTTTAATTGAGGCCGTTTGCTCCCAAGCTGGAGAATAGCGGAATATCATATAATTGATTTGATTCATAATAGGTTGAAGTCACCTAATGTTTGCAAAAATGGCGAATATTTACACTGTACAACAAAACTAATTTTTATAATAACAAGTTTCTAACAACTGCTTCTGGTAGAGGCTACCAAAAAAATATATACGTATATCGGCGTTTTGAAAGTTTACTCTTTGAATTATTTTAGGGGGAGTTAACTTTTCCCCATTTTGCACATAGTTATGCTGACTCGGCATAGAATATCTTGTAGGGCTTACCTTTAAGGTGTAGGATGTGTTCAACAATTTTATGTTAAACACTACGAGAAAATTTTTGTGGAACAATCAACCCAGCTTTAACGCCCCTGAAGGAGAGCTTTCTGCTCCTTACTTCTTTAGGGGCCAAAAAGACCCATATGCCGAAGAGGTAGAGGGTTAAAATGTTCTACAAAAATGTTAACCGTGGTGTTGTACATAAAAGTGCTCAACACAACTTCTACGTTAGACGTAAGGCCTACAAGATATACTATGCCGAGTCAGTATAACTATGTACGTGCAAAAGGGAGGAAAATTTAACTCCATCTAAAATGAGTCCCAGATGTAGACTTTCAAAACGCCGATAATTGCATATATGTTTTTGGTGGCCTTTACCAGAATATTGTTAGAATATTGTTATTTAAAAATAAAATTAATTTTATTGTACAGTGTAAATATTATCAATTTTTGCAAAAATCATGTGATTTCACTTTATTATGAATAAAATCAGTATTTATCCATCGATTTTCATGTAATAGACCTTTTTTATTTGTTGTAATATAAGTGGCTTTATGATTTGTTAATAAAAATTATAAGTTTTTGCCATTTTCGATTTTTCATATATTAAAAAAAATTAAAATGCTCCAAATTTGGCCTAAAAAATATATTTCTTTCTCATCATTGCGGTCTGAATAATTCCAAAACTATTAAGTTTGTAAAAAATGACATTCAATCAGCTTAAAGCTAGTTTTGTTTCAAGTTGTTTTTTTTTGTGGTTTTTGTAATAACATTGGACAACCCTTTTCGAAGTTATGATAAAATCGGTGGAGCAACGTCTCCAAAACTCGATGTTTGTGCAAAAATCAGGTAACTGCACTTTATTGTGAATAAAATCAATATTTATCCATCGATTTTCGTGAAATAAAGCTAATTTTATTTGTGGTATATTTGGCTTTATGGTCAGTGAATAAAAATTGTAAAAATTTTGCAATTTTCGGTTTTTCATAATTTTTTTAAAAAATAAAAATATAATAAAATAATATTTATACGTAACTCCGTTCTGCTAACCTGATCAGATATTCTAATATTCCACTCTTCAAAATAATTTGAGTTGACATTAATTCTATTATTGTAAAGTTAGCCGAATAATAATAACTTCCGACTTATAAAATATATTTTTCATCATTGTTGTCTGAATAACTTCTAAACTATGGAGTATACAAAAAATAATATTAGAACGTTTTAAAGGTAATTTTTTATAAATTTTTTTAAATGGTTTTTGTAATAAACTTGGTCAACTCCTTCCCAAGTTATGATAAAATCAGTGCAGAGCAGCCTCTTCAAAAATCCCAAATTTTATAAAAAATTAATAAAAAAAAAAATGTATCGATAGAATTAAAAATTTCGACTGTTTTTGTAGTTAGGGGACCATAACACATCAAAAAAATATAGTGGTACTCCTTGGCATTTTTCTTGTTGCATATTGTAATCGACCAATTGGTTTGTCTCACTGAACTTCAAGGCGATAAAATACGTATAGGTTGCAATGCTCTGAGACTTTCTTCTATAATCAAAAATCAATTTTTAGAAGTTCGTGGGTTTTTTTACATTGTAATCTTTCCAATATAAAGGTGGGTTCACACTTATAAATATTTGCGGTGCAATTTTTAGCTTGTAGATGTGGACGAAGTGTTAAATATTTGTTCAAGAAAATGTTTACGTCTCCCCGCTCAAGCAAATAATACAAAACAATAAAATATCAGTTTTTTCAAAGGCGTCCACACCAGAACAGCACGCGGCGCAAATTTTTGTGCTGTTCGTCAAAAAAGCATGAAAGCACGGATCGTGTGTGTTGAATATGATGAAAATTCTTGCGTCGTTTGTGTGCGGTGCACACGTCCACACTAGAGGGCTGCACGAATATACTCGAAAGTACTCGTATGTATGTTTTTGTGTGTATGCATGTATATATTTTAGTATGTACGTGTGTATATATGTATGTCTATATGTATATTTGGTCGTGGCTATGTATATACATACATATACATTCATATACACATACGGACAAACATAAGAACATACCTATACGCACACATGAAGTTCATACGAGTACATTCTACGAATACATTTATGTACTCTTTGCAGCCCTCTAGTCCACACCACCTAAAACACGAACACGTTCAGTCCCAGCTTAAGGGTTCTTTCTATTCCTCTAACTTAATTTTTTTTTAATGAATTAATTTAATTGGCCAAACATGTATGTCCGTGGTAATGAAGTTAATACAAGACTGGCTTAGCCAATTTTTTTTTGTTCTTTCAACTTTTGATGATGTTGCTTTTTTACCTGTTTATTATTCAACAGCTTTTCCTTGTTTCCTTTCAAACATTTGTTTTTTATTGTTTAGAACGATAAGAGAAACAGAAATTGTACAAAACTTAACTTAAGTTACATCTTGTAAAGGCATTTTTAAACGTTTGACTTGTAGTTGTCTTGTTCACAACTTAATGTACCCCTCCCTCATAGATGCACTTCTCGAATAATGACATGATCATGACCAAGAGTTTGTCTATTTTTCTATTCTTGCTTAAACAATGTATGTATGTAGTTTTTTTTGTTTTGTAGTTGAGTTTTTATTTTATCTTTAAAAATAGCCAATTGTGGTTATCAACCTTTTTCTCTTATTTCATGCTCATGTTAAAGTTTTTTTAAATGTTTTATTTGGAGTAATTTAAAGGATTGCATTATTTTTTTTAATTTCTGAGCAACAAAATCTGGATGTTTCTATAGATAAGCTCAAAAAGCTTCGTTCACAATCTGTGCTTGTTACCAAAATATCGCGTTAGAGAAATAATCCACATTTGGAATATAGCTCTCCAACATTTGTGGCAAATAAAGGATAGCATACAAATTAGAATTTTCGGACAATGTATCTCTTGCACCAATTAACCGATTTGGATATATATATATATATATATATATATATATATATATATATATATATATATATATATATATATATATATATATATATATATATATATATATATATATATATATATATATATATATATATATATATATATATATATATATATATATATATATATATATATATATATATATATATATATATATATATTTATTTTTATTTTTTATAAAGAGAAGTAACATAATCAGGAAGTTAATACCTACCAGTTAATTAACGTGCTACCTTCTTTGGGAAAGGGATAGTGTAGAGAGAACAGGTGGTGAAGTGGAAGAGAAATAGAAAGCTTCATTTATTTACAACTCTGTTATTTTACGTTTTATTAGAGCGGTGTTGCAGCCCCTCTGGTGTCAAGTAGAGGCATTAATTTGCTTAAGCCGTGTAACCATTTCATTAGCTCTTTTACTTCGACGACAGTTCTGTTATAATACCGACGAAGGAGGGTGTTATGAAGTGCATTAGGATATGGTAGTATTAATCGGTGCCGGTACTGCCAAAGTGATCAGTGCTATGGCTTCATCACTTTAACAGTCTGGCAACAACCAATACAATAACACACCAATGCACATCAGAAAAATGCATGATGTTGTTGGCTTGCCTGAAACAAGTCTTGAACTCAAGACCTTAGGGTTTGTAGTCAAATGCGCTAACTATTCAGCCAACTAAGTACTTAAAAAGTAAAATATTATTTTGGGAAAAAGCATGTTACAAAATTAAAATTAATGTAATTTAATAATTAAAAAAAAGTTTTAATTGAAAATTTTTTATTTTGTAAAAATTTATAAAAAATCGCAAATGGCAAAATATTATTTTTATTCTTTGATCATAAAACCACATACATATACTAGAGAGAAAATAAGCTTTATTTAATGAAAATCGGTGGATATATGTTGATTTTATTCATAATAAAGTGAAATTACCTGATTTTTGCAAAAATCGGGTTTTTAAAGAGGCTGCTCCACCGATATTATCATAACTTGGGAAAGGGTTGTCAAACTTTATTACAAAAACCACTAAAAAACTTTAAACAAAACAACCTTTAATCTGCTTAAAATTATTTTTAAAAAAACTCAGTAGTTTTGGAATTCTTCAGACCGCAATGATGAGAAATATATCTTTTTTAAAGGAAAAATTGGACAATTTTAATTTTTTTTAAATTAAAAAAAAAAATCTAAAATTGCAAAAACTTACAGTTTGTGTTAACTACTCATAAACCCACACATACTCAAAATCAGGGACCGAAAATAACAGTTATTATCAAAATTTCAGTTCAAAAAGTCAGACAGAAATAATTTGTCTATACGATATTTGAGATATGGCATTATGATGGTCGTGAGCTAAGGAATAAAAATCTAAAAATACTTTTATTTTGTTACTTTTTTCAAAAAAGTCAAAATATAAATGTTATTTTTTTACTTATACTTTTTCGGTCAAAAATAGAAGCTAAAATTTTACCGATATTTTTTTGGTCAAAAATAAAAGTTATACTTTGACCGATATTTTTTGATCAAAAATAAAAGTTTAAAGTCGCTTTTCTTCTCTGTTTTTTGCCACGCCCCAAAATACAGCACTTTTAATATATTTCTCCGTCATTTAGAGTCCGATCTCATCATATCGCATTTCGTTGTTTATGGCTTGAGTGTGGGGCTTAATTTTAGCCTCAGGTGACTTTTGAGTCCGACATCAAATCCTGGGCGCCATTTATGCCATTTCCGATCCTTCCTTCCTAATGTCAAAATTTTTGTACTTGACAGAAAAGCTCTTCTAAAACTGTATTTCGTGCAAAAAATTTGACATTGAGAGGAAAGGATCCGAAGTGGCATAAGTGGCGCCCAGAATTTGATGTAGGATTTAAAAGTCATTAGAGGCAAAAATTAAGCCACACTCAAGCCAAATTTGACTTTAAATGGCAGTGCAATATATAAAAATTAAAGGCAAAAAAATCGTTTTGCAGTTCTAGAAACGTCATTGATATACATTTAATTCTAGAGGGTGACTGATGCAACTTTTGTTGTTTGTATGAGGACCGACCTGGTCTAATGTACAGCCAACTGACATCATTCCCAGCAAAAACTTTTGTAATCGGTAGTACTTTTTTAATGGCAAAGTAATGAGTGGTACTTATTTATCTTATTACCATACTTCAAATTGGAACTACTACTTAGTTCTTAATAAAATGAGCACGTATTGTTTCATTATCTGAAAGTAGTTATTTATAATTTCTTGTTACAATAAAATAAGTAGACAGACACATTTTAAGTCAACATGTGTTTGCATATGAAAACAAATATTTTTCGCTAAAACTTATAACTCAACAATAGCTGAGTGAGTAAAGTACTTGTCTTCAAATATGAACGAGCACAGGTTCGTATCCCAGCTGGGTAAAAAAAATAAAAACAAAGTGTGAACAAATATAAATAAAATATTTGCCTACTAGTAAGCAAAGTTTTTGCTGGGTTGTGAAAATATTCAGAATAGATTCTTAAACCTCAAAGCAGCAAAATGTGATGAAACTTCCATTTTCGAAAACTTATAAATTCTTAAAATTATTTTCATAGCGAGAAGTTAAGAAAAAATAGACAAAAAAATATTAGCAAGGTTATAACCGAAAATGTAAAATTTTCATGTGGAAATATCAATGTAATAAATACTTCCTAAGAAATGATTCCTTTAACTATCTGCCATTATGAATACAAAGCGTAATGTGTGCATCAGTGCACATTCCTTGTTTGTTATGTTGATTCTTTTAATATTTTATAGTGAAGATGTTGCTTGGTTGATCCCAGTGAACGAAGCCGATTGGCTGTGAGTCGGCTAACAGCCACCGCCGGCAATTTTTGAAGAACTTCAGCCGCCGCCGACCTATACGGCTAATTTTCTGCTTCGGCTTACCCGCTTAAAAAATCCCTTTTTAAAAAATCACCTTTTTTTAAATATGCTCCCGCTACTGTCATCAATGGTATCGTAAGAGATTTTGTTGACATTAGCCAACTTTTAGCCGAAATACACTAGCCACCGACGGACTTATTTGTTGGCAGCCGCCGCCGAGATTTCTTCGGCGGAAGTAGACTTTTAACCGCCACCGATGATCTGTGATCAGACGCCGCCGACAAATCAGTACCGTCCTCGTTCCCTGGTTGATCCTTATGGTAGAATAAATGATTTGATTTTTGTTGCTGTTTGTTTGCATCCATCTACTGAAGAGTTTAATGATCTTTTATGTTGTTGTTTGTTGGTTTATTCTTTTATTGTTCTTTTTTTTGGTCTCTGCCCTGTTGCCACTGTTGACTGTTGCTTTGATTAAAAAATGCAGCCATTTGAACGCAAATAATTGCTGGCGCAGTTCGGCTATTAAGTTTTGTCATTTGAATATATATATTTTTTAATTCCGATTCTATCCAGAATATTTTAAAAATTTTATTTCAATTTTAATTCCAGGTTTTACTCTAGACGTTTTTTACAAGAGTTTTATTTCTTAAGTTTTTTGACGATTGTCCAATTTTTGGAAAATTTTGAATTTCAATTACCTTATTCATATTCATAGTTATTTGACGATGCTGTCGCGTAGATAGCCTCTAATCCCTTGTATCGTTGAGATCTCCACAATGGACATCACCAGCTCCCTCCAAATGTGCTCTGGAATTATAATGTAATTAATAAAATTATCTAGGAACACAATCTCCTTTGTAAAATAATAACCTAGAGGCTCTTGTTACAGAGTGAACATTTTACCTTCGATAGCCCATTATTCTTCCAGGAAAAAAATATGGTTTATCATATTTCTGTTGACCTGTTCGTTAGTTTGGACTTAGACATTTTTTTTCGCAAACTTTGACCCAAATCGAACTGGTGACCTCTGGATCAATAGAGTAGCATAGCTACCGATCAGCCACAGCTGCACCCAAATCTGGCAATATTTTATATTAATTTGTTAACGTTCCGTACACCAAAAGTGCAAAGGAACCCTGTTGTTTTTGCTACGCTGCCCGTCTGTCTGTCACAGGCTGTTTTCTCGGGAACCGTAAGAGCTACGGACCTGAAATTTTCAAAGAATATGTGAAACGTTAGCCGCTACAAGAACAAATATATGACAGGTAAAAATTAAAGGGTGTTCTAAAACGAGCAACGAAACATGTTGAAATATTAATATAATGGGCAGACACATATACTAGTTATATAGACACTTAAAATTTTCAAATTAATTGGTGTAGTCTGTAGAATAGACTACACCAATTAACACTGGTATATAAAATAATAAAAATTAAAGGGTGTTCTATCAGTTAATGTAATTTTGTCTATGTAATTTAGACAAATTGCTGTATCTTGGAAACCGTAAGGGGCAAACTCTTGAAATTTAAGAACACGGTAAAACTAAAAATTCCAAATCGCAAAATAGAAAAAAGCGCTTAAAGGAAAAAAAGCATCAAAAGTAAACAAAAAAATCGCTATAACTCAAAAAATCATCAACACCAAAAATATTGCCAAAAAACTAAAAAAAATGCCAAAAAGCGAAAAACGAAGCTCTGAAACCTAAAAAAAATCGCCAAAAACCAAAAAAAAATCGGCAAAACGAAAAAAGTGTCAAAACAAAAAAATTAAAATCGCTAAAACTAAAAAATCAACAAAAACCGAAAAAATCCCCAAAAACCGCAAAAACGCCTAAACTGAAAAAACATCAATATATAAATAAATCGCTAAAACTAAAAAGCGAAAGAAGCATTAAAAAAAAAAAAAAAGCTAAGACTAAAAAAATCGGCAAATAACAAAAAATTGCAAAAACGAAAAATAGCAAAAATCATTAAAATGAAAAAAAGCGCCAAAAACCGAAAAATCACCAAAAAAAACAACGAAAAAAACTTAAGAAATAAAAAAAAACTAAAATCAAACAAAAAATTAAAATAAAAAAATTGCCAAAATGCAAAGAGGCAAAAACTAAAAGGGATATAAGTCGCACTTCACTGAATCTATTTATATTGGTGGCTATTCGGGAATACGCGTCAACTAGGGCTGAAACCACACCAACATAAGACAAAACAGTTTTTTTTACTAATACGACAACGGTACATTAGTTCTTATGAGACAACCCACACCAAACAAAACAACCGCAAAACTGTCTCTTTGACTTACTGCGCAAAAACATTGGTTGCAGAAAATACATATGGTTTGATACAACATACCCACACAGAGTAAGACAAAACAGACTGAAATGAGCCTCGTTGCACACAATTTCGTGCTTTCTTAGTCAACGTTCAGACGATGCAAGTCTTTTTGATCAGCTTCTTATTCAGCTGTGAGAAAGGCAGAGAAATGAATACAAGTTTCTTTGTCTTTCTCACAGCTGAATAAGAAACTGATCAATAAGACTTGCATCGTCTGAACGTTGACTTATGATGTAACCCACACCAATTAAGACAAGTCAAAAAAACGAAAAAATACAAAAAACATAGTCGCATTTCTGTCATATTACCGGTTGTCTTTTAAGACAAAAACTTGATAAGACGTATTTTTTTGTGTGGGTTAGCATCAAACAAGTGAATTTGACTTGAAAGACGAAAACGATTTGTCTTTTGTAGGTGTGGGTTCAGCCGAAGTGAAAAATACATGGAAAACAGGAACAAAACTGCGTAAATATCAAAAATTTGTTTTTGTTTATCATACAAAATTTGCCGGTTTTAAAAGACAGTGATACGCGTTAAAATTCTCACGTTTATTTGATTTTAGAAATGTATAGAAAACAAAAACAATTTTTGAAAATTTGTTTTTATCACGTAAATTTTCACTACTTCGACGCATTTTACCGAATATCCACCATTTAATTATAAAAATTTTAATTGTGACATTATTTTAAAGCATTTTAAACTTCAAATTTATTTTTTTGTCTTCAAAGGTCAAAGAGGGGTAAAAGTGTTAATTAAAAACTCTCTGCACCACAAGCTGTTCGATCATATTTAAATATAAAATTGATTAATTGCCAAACAATTTTTTTTATTGAAATGTACATCTTTGTATGATTTGCAGTTTGAATGTATAAATTTTGCAAATGCACTCCTCCTAAGGTCAATGTATAATTGCTTAAAGCTAAAAACCTTAAAAATAACAAAGAATACAAAAAATGTTTTCAGCCAGATTTATTAATTTCATGGCCATGATATGATTTAAAAGAAACCATTATTACAATCTTCTAAGTTTTTTTTATATTTTAGAATATACCCAAAAACCCATAACAATTTTCCAAAGAAAGTTTAATGGAAGTTTTAACAATTTGTGTTTTTAGTGGGAAAAAATAATGATAAAAAGAATTGTTGGTTATAAATTATTAAATTTTTAAATAAAAGTTAAAATTTTCCTCAACAAAATGCCAAAGTTTTTTGTGGCATTTGATTGTTTTCAGATCGGGGATTTTTTGTGTGTAAATTAAAAAAACACGATTTCATTAATTAAATTAAACTGTTGAACTGTAAAAAAAAACTATTATGTATTATGCAAATAATGCTTTGCGCAAATAGTGAAAATACATAATCAATTAATTATTTTTTAATAAATTAGCAATTAAAAACGCCTGAAGGTGATTTGTGGAAAAACAAAGCGCCATGTTAATAAGTGAAGACGAAAATCAACAAAGTTTCAATTGTAGAGAAAACTCAATCAACAAACCACAAACTAGGTACATTATTTATATGTATGAATGATTGTGTACATTGAAGAGAATTCTTAAGTAAATTTTTAATGAAAAGTAGTAGACAAGCTGCCAGATTGTGAAACCTTTTATTTTGCATGATGCAATATTCTTTCTAAAACGAACATTTGATGAACGTTAAATTTAACGAAATGGACCTGTTAGACTATTTAATATTGGGATATCCAAAGTTAAAAACATTTTTATGTGTTAAAATAAACACATAATATAATTGCAAAGCAACTATGAAAGATACTGTAGAGATTCCGCCTTCATAGTAACCATGAATATATTTTCCGTGATTTTTCTGTGAGTCGGTCTAACGTACACATTATGTTTTTATGTATATGGGTGATTCTCATTCAAAACATACATTTTGTGTTTGTTTTTTTTGTTTACCAATGTAACTAATAGAAATAAGAGAAGGTAGGACTCAAATTATAGTGTTCACCTCATTCAATGAATCCTGAAATAAAATTATATATTTCGTTTTTTTTTTAACATGTTTGTGTATTGAGGGTTACATTTGTTGTTCTGGGAATGATATTTGCGAAAAAATACACCACAAAAAGCGCTATATATCTACTCTCTAAGAAAAAAAAATTATAATAATCACAGGACGAAACTAAAAGTTATGACCACTTTTTTCAATTTTGACTTGGGTTCACATGAAAAAATAAAAAACTTTTATCTTTTAAAATAATTCTTCACAAACATTTTATACATGAGCGAAAAGTGGGTTAACTCTTCTTTCAAATAAGAGTAATTTTAAATCGACCTGTTAAAAGTTAAATCAATTTCAAATCAATCATTCAATTTCATCATATCAATTTCTATGGGCTCCAACAAAACAGAATTGGTGCCTGAGAACCGCTGAATAATTTTTTTTTAATTTTTTGTATCATATTGGTATTTTCGTTCTTCGTTTTTAACACATAATGGACATTCTTACACAAAAAAACATTTTTATAAAATACATTAAATCATGCTAAAGCAGTTTTCATTTTTAAATTTATGCGATTATTTTATAAAATATTTTACTACATTTTCAACGGAAACGAAAAAATCATTCGAAATGAGAATCACCCATATAATAACTTATAACGTATTTAATTTTTCAACAAAGAGTGATTAAGATAATGATCATCTTAACGCTTAAAAATTACTATTTTTATTTTAACACCTTATCTTTCCAATTATTAAAAAAAATCATTGCACTATTGATTTTGAATTAATTAAATATACCAAATTCTTTCCATCTTATCTTCTTAATTTTAATTAAACAAAAAAAAAAATAATAATAATAAAAATCGAAGGTTATATGTATTTGGAGATGTATCGCTATCAATCATATGATCTCCATATAGGAGATCTCTCCTGAAAGGTGATACCGGTTTTAAATTACGATATTTTGAAAAGTAAGTAAACAATTAAATTTGTTTCTAAAATAATAAAAAAAATATGAGATAGGTGCAGGCCATAATTGGAACTTCCGCTAATTTCAAGCTCAAAGCCCTGGAAAATAGACTTTTAGAGTAATTAAACATTTTTTTTTTAATTTCGAAAACGATATCTCTCGAAGCGATTTAGATAAAATATGCATTATTCCACGCAGCTTTCAAGAACTTTTGGAGTTATTAAAATAAAGCAATTCTTTCGAAATTTTTCCTCAACGGTATCTCTCGAAAGAATCGATTGATTTTAATAAATTTTTTTGAGCTTACGAGGCTTTGTAACTAGTCCATTTCAGCAAAAATGAACCACGTAGTCCAATATTATGTGCAGGGTACTCACACACACATACACACACACACACACATACACACACACACACACACACACATACACACACAAACACACACATACACATACACACACACACATACATCCGTACGGACAGCATCGTTAAAATAGTTAGAAATCGATTAGATTCCTATAACCTCAGAACGTCGAGATCTGATGAAAACTCGATTTTCGAAAATCGGGATGAAATCAATAACTTCCCATTTTAGATTGCGGGAAGTTAAAAAACATTATCAATTTTGGACGCAGCTGAAGAGTTTTATAAATTTTATCTATCATATTTTTTAATTTAAACCTTTTAAAGGTTTGTTTAGTTGCTATAGGTTCTTTTAATTGCAAAAAATAAGAAATAATAATAAATCACACAAATAGACGTTTACTTTCACACCACTCTTTATTCACTACGAATGCCAATGCATAATACGTACTTTATTTAATTATTAAAGTTTCCAACTAATACTTTAGAAGCGCCACTCGCACGACCATTGATACCAACTTTGGCTCTTTTTTACGATATGACAAAAAACGATATGGCATACTGCATTGTCATATCGTAAGTTTTTTACGATTTAACAACACTAACCTGGCCTTTACACATGCAAGTGCAAGTTCGAAAAACTCAATACACTCAAACTTTTCTACTAGCACACTTTTGGTTCAGCTATGAGAAAGACAGAGAAACGAATACAAATTGCTTTTTCGTTGATAATACGTACACAGAACTTGCATGCAAGTACTTACATGTCTAAACGCAGGGTAAGATAGTCATACACGGTGTTGTCATATCGCAGTGTTGTTATATCGTAAAAAAGAGCCAAAGTTGGCATCAATGCGCACGACTGCGTTCAAAACAAATCTGGCCTTGCCACTGTATCAGTAGCGCTATTTATACTTGTCAGGTATTCTTGAACAGTCTGGTAATCTCTCGTCACCGTTTGCAGAAGAATTCTGAAAGTTCCAATTCAGCTAATTTGAGTTTTAGAAGCTATTATTATTCCATACAAATTTGATATTTTTTACAAGAATTTTCTTGAAAAAATATAAAAATTTTTCTTGTAAAAAATATACAACCCGGCTGTACCCGGCTGTGCTATGTACCCTTCACCAAGCCGTCAAATTTACATTAGGGGCGCCCTTAGCTATATAGCGATTTTTTTGTCAACTTTCTTTTACTCTCACCCCCCAATTTGGTGAACATTGATAAAAGAAATGATCTTGCCAAATTTTCAGATCAATCGATTGGGGGTAGAATATGCCGCCAGTTCGCGCAAATTTAGGAAAAACCATAATATGTAGTTAGTTTTCTTGCCTCATAACTTTAAAAATATTAACGCCTGTGTTCTAAATAAAAAAATAAAACAAAAGTTTATTTGAAAACTTTTTGGTAAAAATTTGTTATGTGCACACTAGTGATGTTACGAATATTCGTATTCGTATTCGAATCGCTGAATATTCGCCTCTTTCACGATATTCGTATTTGTATTCGCCAAAGCGAATATTTCACGAATATTTTGTGAATGCGATCCAAAAAATAATACATAAAAAATACTGAAAATTAAAAAAAAAAATAATTTTTACTTAAAAAAAATTGTCTATAACGCAACACAATAATCTTCTTTTAGTAAAGAAAAAAGAAACAAAATATATTTCACAAAGACATGGTATTTAATAAGTAAAGTCCTGTTAAATTAATTTGTTAATCATGTTAAAGTAATACACAAAGCTCAGTGGATGAATGTTGAACTTAAAAAATAAAAGTTTTGAAGTTTTTTCTTCATCAAGTTTATTGCGCGGTGTGTAAATAAGCTCCGCACGACTAAACATTCGCTCGCTCGGAACACTCGCCGCTGGTGTCACTAAATATTGCCTGGGTATAGGTAAAAGAAGCTCGTATTTTCACTTATTTACTTTCCACCAAAAATTTAAAAAAGTGGCATTTAGGTGCTAAGTTAATAATTTCAAATTCCGTCATCGGAATATCATAATAATCATGATATAATAAATAGAAGGTAGTTTCATTCTCTCAATTTTTCTTGACTTTCACTACGTGACAAGAATAAGGATTGTGCCATTTTCGACAAAATCATGCTACCGTACTAGTTATATATGTTCCTCAATTTTTGTTTTTTTATTATTCTTAAAATTTGCATGAAAATAATATGAAAACTATAAACTTAAGCAGGCTAATGCGCGTTTCTTAACGCAACCATGCAAACTTTAGCCGCAAAATATATTAATAAAGTTGTCCATGCATACAAAGGACAAATTCACTTCTACCATTAAAATATTGAAAACTCGCAAAATTTAAAAAAAATAATAAGTGCCAAAAAGATTGCGAAAATTGCAACATTGTAAACAAGCCATAATTTCGATTACAATTTGCTAAAACCTTATGGAATGCCAAAAATTCAGTAAAAATAGCCAGAAATTCGCAAAAACTAGTGAACAGCTGATATCAAGTCTAATATTGTTCAAAAAGCGCGAAAACTGTAAAGATTTGGACAACTGCAAAAAGTCGCTTTTATCGCGAACATTGCAAAAATTCGCCAAAAGTTCCAAAATCGGAAACAAGCTTAAATTGATTAGAAATCGCCAAAACTGTAAAAATACAAAAAAAAAGCTTACGATTTCGCGAAAAATTGTTAAACGTATTTATTGATGAAATCAATGAAGTATATCAAAATAAAGTACAACAAAAATGAAGTAGAACAAAATTTCACAAAATCATATAATAATATATTCCCATCGATCCTATAAGGAGCATAGGGCCTCAATAAATTGGTTGAATGTACGCCTGTCTTGTGCCATCGCTTTCACCTCACTCCAGCTTTTATTCATGGCTGCTACCTCTGCGTCAATCTGTCTTCTCCACGTGTGAGCAGGACGTCGTCTCCTTCGATTGCCCTGTGGATTCCACTCTATGGCATTCCTTGTGATGTCATTATGCGGCCTTCTAAGGGTATGGCCAATCCACCGCCATTTGCGCTTTTTTATTTCAATGCCTATAGGCTGTTGATTAGAATACTCCCACAACCTGCTATTGGATATAACTCTTGGCCAGAAGATTTTTAAAATTCTACGAAGACATTGATTTATAAAAACTTGGGTCTTGTGCATGTCTCTGGGTGCAGCGTTCCACGTCTCGCAGCCATAGAGAAGGGTGGATTCTACATTTGCGTTAAATATGTTTAATTTCACGCGCTGGGAAATTGATGACGAACACCAGATGGGTCTTAATCGGCCGAAAGTTTGTCGAGCTTTTTGTAAGCGATTGTCAATGTCTACGCTTGACCCGCCGTTTTTTGATATTATGCTTCCAAGGTAGCAAAATTGGTTGACATCATCTATCTGACTATTATTAATGTTGAATAAGTCTTGATTTGTCGTGTTGATTCGGAGCGTTTTTGTTTTGCCCGTATTTATTTTAAGGCCCGCTGCCACTGCAGCTTCTGATATATTCCTCAAATTTCTTGAAAGATCTGAGAAGCTGTGCGCTAGAACACAGATATCATCTGCGTAGTCCAAGTCATTTAGGCGACCTTGTAGTCGCCATGCTATTCCTTTACCATTGTACAGTGCTTTTTTCAAAATTGTATCTAGCGCAATGTTAACAGGAGGGGTGATATGACGCAGCCTTGTCGGACTCCAGTTTCCACGTTTATTGATCTGCTTAACGTTTTGCCATGTTTTACTCAGCAGCTAGCATTCTGGTAAAGGCACTTAATAAGTGATATTATTTTAAGTGGAACATTTTTACATCTAAGTGCACTCCAAATAACTTTATGGTTTAACTTGTCGAAGGCTTTCTCGAAATCAATGAAGCAAAGATACAGTGGCGTACGCCATTCTACAGATTGCTTGACGATTACCCGGAGATTATTAATATGGTCGATCGTGGATTTATTGGGCCTAAATCCAGCTTGTTCTGGTCTCAGTGCTGGTGTTACCTTATCTGAAATCCTCTTGGCAATTATTTAGGCAATTACCTTGTTTACCATGCATAATAAAGTAATACCACGCCAATTATTTGGATTTGAAAGGTCTCCTTTTTTTTTGTTATGTAAATACAAAGTGGAATTTGTTGATCCAACATTAAAAAAGATTCTTTTTTGAGCTTGATCTTAAAATTCATTACAAAAGCTGCATGTTTATTCTTATATTTTTTCCTGTGGTATTATTAACAAACGCTTAAAAGAAAGAAAAAAAAGAACTCAGTGCTTAGCAAAATAAAAAGAGTTTATTTATTTTTAGAGACCAATGGTGGTCGGTCGGTCACTGATTGCCTGCGTTCACTTAGTGCGTTTGTTACATGATGCAGCAATAGAAGGCCTGGCTGACTGCCTGACCAGCTGACTGACTATCTTACAAACTGACTGAGTTATAAGCAAAATGTAAACTTTATAGTAGAAAAAAAAAACAAATTACAAATTGTATTTGGTCTTTTTATAAACGAAGATTTAGCAAAATGTTAGTTTTAAGAGTGTCTTACATGTTGTTGGTTGCTTTTGATCGTTTACGGAAAACGCTTAAATTATTTACAAGATCACGCTATGAAAATATTAAAAAAATTTACGCGCCGTATTAAAGTGTTTGGCTTTCTTGTTTTAAATTAAATATGATTAAAAAATGCGCTAAAAATAATTAATTTAATTAACGTGAGATAATTGAGTTTTGTTTTGAGAGAAAATCAAAAATAGATAAACAATTGCTAATAAAAAAACAAACTGTTTAATTCGAACAACAAAATAAAAAAAACGCGTTTTTCTTGTGTTTTGATTTGAATTTGTTGCAAATTGAATGTTGACTTGTTATTAAAACTGTTTTTGTTGTTGTTGCAGTTGTTGTTTCAGTTGCTTTATTTGAGTTTAAATATGCATTTTATGATGTTGAATTGTTTACCAAAACTGTTATTATTATAATTATGATTTTTTTAAAGTAGCACAGCCAGTTATTGAAAAGAATTTATTCCTTATTGTTTTTAATGAAAAGCTTCAGTTTTAGTTTCTGAAATTTCTAAATGTAAATTAAAGTAGGTTCGATTCCTAACGAAAGAGACTGTTTTTACTAGCTGCTAAGACTTTATGGAAAAAAATAAATAAATAAAAAAAGTTAAGAGGCCCAACTCTGCGAAACTCAAATTTGATATTTTTTAATTTGTTCAATTCAAAAATGTTTTGGAAAAACTCATTCGATTCTAGTTGTTATGTTAAAGATCAACTGCTGTACATTTGTTAGTTACCTTTAGCTTAAACCTAGGATCAGATTTCTCAAATAAACATTATATATAGTTAATAATCCTGGTTCAATACAGTAGTATTGATCAGTTAAATTCAACTTACAGCTGCCAAAGGAATCTCTATTTACTTCTTTTCTCTTAACCCTGTGGACCCATTTTCGTTGAAGGGTCCAACTCTGTGAAATCCTCGTTTGATTTTTTTTATTTTTTCAATCCAAAAATGTTTTTGAAAAGCTCATGGGATTAGTTTTAGGATAAAGATCGACTACTGTACATTATGAAAAAAAAGTCATCCAATAAATTTCGAATACCTCCGGAATGTTGGTTGAATCTAGCTAAATTATATACAAAAAAAATATTTTTTTTTATTTTTTGCGACATATCTTTTAGCCCTCTACCACGACTGGAAGCCAGAGAAATTATATGCATTTTATTTTAATTTGCTTCATTAATATAGAAAAAAATCTTAATAATATATTTAAGGCTACACGTAAACAACATTTCTGCGCCGAATGAAAAATGTTTAAGATCGAGGAGATCTGATAAAATGTAAGAAAGTTATAAGCCATTAAGTGAAAAAAGCTGATTTTATTTCCCATACAAAACTATTTTCAATGAAAAACACATTTTTTAATACAAACTGATTTAAATTAATTTTGTATGAAAAATAACTAAAAAATAATATAGCTGTTTTCGCTTAATGGCTAATAACCTGCTCATTTTTATCAGAATTTAGCGATTGCATCCATCATGTGATCGTTACAAAATTATCTTTGAAATACAGCCCGAAAAAAATATATACTTAGTATATTTTTTCATCTTAATGGAGCAATTTCAAATTATAGTTTTTGGGAGAAGGTCTAAAAATATACTTTTTTAAACTTTTAATGCCTGTAAATCTATACATTTTTCGATCGGCACAATCAGTATATTGAATGAAAGAATAGAGAGATATCTATACAACAGTGTGCAATTTATTTTATTCAGATGAGCCGTTCTCGGAATTTTTGCCAATAAACGAAAAAACTAAAAAACGAATATCGGGAAAACGCGCACTAAAAACAAAAATAAATGAATATCATTTTCGTGTTCAGCGACCTAAATTTTTTTTAGAAAATGTGTTTTTTTTGCAAGATATGACAAAGACTTAGAAGTTCGAAAATTTGCTTCATTATTTCATCTTAAGTTTGTCTGAAATCGGACCTTGTACATAGCCATAAAATAGTGGATATATTGAGTGTAATGAGTTATAACAGCTATAAAGAATATATGATGTTTCACAAATTGATCGATTTGATCTCATATTCAAAATCTCGATGCTACGGTAGAGGGCTAAAAGTAGGTCCCAATATTTTTTTCATTATTTTTCTCATGTATCTAAAAATAAAATGCAACCTTTTTTTGCTATTCGAAATTGAAATTTGCAAAAAAAATATGACGCTCCACCCTGTACCCACCCTGTACTGTACATTTGTTAGTTAACTTTAGCTTAAACTTAGAATCACGTTTTTCAAATAAAGATTATATATAGTTAATAATCTAGGTTGAATCCAGATTATTGATCAGTTAAACTCAAGTTAACGCTGCCAAAGGAATATCTTTTATCTCTTTTCGCTGAAAGGTCTGGGAAAAAGTTATAGACCCATTACCGCTGAAGGGCGCAACTCTTTGAAATTCAAGTTTTATATTTTTTATTTTTAAATCCAAAAATGTTGTTACGATAAAGATCAACTACAGCACAATTGTTAGTCAACTTTAGGGTAAACTTAAGATCATGTTTTTCAAATAAAGATTATATACATAGTTAATAAACCAGCAGCAATGGTCAGTTCAACTCGAGTTCGACCTGCCAAAAGAATGTCTATTTATCTATTTTCTCTTAACGGCCCGGGAAAAGTCTGTAGGCCCATTTCCGTTGAAAGGTTCAACTCCTTGAAATTAAAGTTTTATGTTTTATTTTATTTTTATATGCAAAGAAATTTAGTTATTTTGGATTGAGTTCGGTTTTAATTTAATTTTTCAATTAAATTATATTTTGATTTAGAAATAAATGTGAAGCATTTAGACAAAAAACTTTTTTACTACGCGAAGGGTTGAACTGACATGTTTCGATAGCTTCCGCTATTCTTGCCAGACTTCTTTACCACGTAGACAACTCGACCAAAGTCGGTGGTTTGCAGTCGAGAGTTGAATATGATTTAATTTTAATAAATTCACACAGTCACTCTTAGGGCTGTACAACAAACATCCCAGCAAAAAATAGTCGAGATTTTGGAAGCAGTACAGACTTTTCGTGTTACGCAAATGCGCTTCATAGTAGTGACAAATGTATTGCCTGAATATATGCACTAATGTATGGCAAGAAATGCTTAAGCTTCTTAGAATTTTCTTTTTCGTCCACTTAAAAAGCAAAGTTTTGCACATTCACTTACAGTGGTGCATTCAAGGAAGCGCTACTGTAAGGCAGAGATGATAAAAATATACATTTTACGAACAATAACGATGAGCTACGATCTTAAAATGACAAAACAATAGTATGATTTTATTATATACTCAATGCGCTGAAATAAGCGTTTAACATGAAATGCTCCTAAATGGGACATCGCGAACAAATATCATGCAATACGTAAGCATATTTGTAAGCTACACCAACAAAACTCTCCTTTACAGACCTGCTTATCGCGAAGCAGTAGTTTTTGCTGGGATGTCAGTTCAACCCTCCGCGCATTCAAATTTTACTTTGTCTACATGCTTCACATTTATCGCTTAATAAAAATATAATTAAATTGGAAAATTAAATTAAAACCGAACCCAAGCCAAAATAATTAAATTTCTTTAGATATAAGCCCATATAGTGTGACTAAAACTTACTCATAATTTAATTGCTTTTTTATTTTTTTCAATTGAAAAATGCTGTTAGAAAACTAATTTGATGCTAGTTGTTAGGATAAAGATCAACTATAGTACATTTTTTACTTAACTTTAGCTTAAACTTAAGATCATGTCTTTCACATAAAGATTATATACATACATATTTAATAATATATGTTTAATCCAGCAGTATTGATCAGATAAACTCAAGTTAGAGGTATCAAAGGAATGTCCATTTATCTCTTTTTTCTTAACGGCGCGGGAAAGAGCTGTAAACCCATTACTGCACAGAAAAAGTTACCACAAAAAATTTTCAGACAAAAATTTGTTTGAAATAAACTTTTAATTTGCAGTAAATGTTTTTATTGTATCAGCTTATTTTTTGTTTGACTTTTATTTGGGGGACAACTTCGTAAAAACTCAAACTTCTTCTTGGAGTTTTATTAGACTGACACATTTTTATACAAAATCTCTTTTAAAAGCGTTGTTTGTTTACAAATTATATTTCATAGCAAGCATTGTCATGTAAGAAATACCACAACAAGAATGGCGCCATAAAGTGTGCGATATCCGAATTCGTACAATTATTATCAAATGTGAATTTTAACAAGTTTGCGTAGTTTTAAGCAAATTTTGTTAGTCAATAGCATATTTTTTATATGAAAAAAATCATTATATTTCAATTTAGTTCTAGAGATATTTTCGTTTGAGTTTTCAAATTTCGTAGCAGAACCGTTTCTAGACAATATACATATTTATTGAATCATTGAATTCTTCTTACTGAAAATCAAATTTCGTTTTTTCTGTCTGAAAAAGAAATCATTACTTCCGGTATCTCTGATCCTTTCCCCGCCTAGTGTCCAAACAAAGTAATTTATGCAATCAACTTTTTTTCTTAATTATACGTTAGAGTTTTATATGTTAAATATGTTAAAATATTAAATAAAAAAATCTATTATACTACTTAATCTTATAGAGTGCGTGAGTTGCGACAGAAATTCAAAGTCATAAAGACAATATAAAAATTAAGAATAAATATTTTAATATTATTAATACGCATATCGTGTATTTGTCGTGTGTTTTGCAATAAAAAATAATGTTTCAATAACTTTCACTTTAAAAATGTTTCTTTAGAGTTTAGTTGAAATTATCGTACAATTTGAAGTTCTTTCTTGATAGTATGGACTTGTATAAAATAACAAATTATAATATATATCAAAAGAAGCTGACAATAAGAGTTCATTAAAAAGTTCGAGGTTTTTGGTTAAAATAAAACCAATGAAGTGTCAATAATGTGTTAAAAATTATAAACGAAACGAAAGGGATTGCTGGCGACTTACGAAAAAACGAAAGTGAATGTACAAAAAATATAAAAACAAAAAGAGTTATTATAGAAGTTAAGAGAATTATATTTCAGATAATAGTTAAAAGATAGAGACATTCCAACAGCAAAATAACTTTGGTTAGATAATTTTATAAACAATATGTTGCTTTATAAAGGGTGTGAAGATAAATTCGTAAGTTAAATACGTCCTACACATCTGTTAACTAGGTTCCGCACACTGTTAAAATACTTAATTTCAAAATTATTCTATTTGTTAAATAAAAAGCGATATAATTACACTATGCAACAAAATGAAACTTTTGTCATGACCTTTGATCACCACTATATTTTTTTGATGAGTCCCCTAACTACAAAAACAGTAGAAATTTAAAATTCTATGGATGACTTTTTTTACCCGACTGCGCGACGCAAAGAAGGGTATTGTGTTTATCAGCCTATGTATGTATGTGTGTTCCTTTGCGGCACTATATAAACCGAACGCGTAGACCGATTTTGACGATTCTTACGTCAATCGTTTCGTCTTAGTTTGGGGAGTGTCACTAAAGATATGACAGTAGTCAAAATTCAATATGGCGGCCAACAGACGCCATTTTGTTTATACGAAAAAAAATAAAAAGTCGGCTAACTATATAAAAATGGGTATCAATCGACAGGTATTTGAAAATCATCTTTAGGTTTCTCTTATGATTTTTAATTTTGAATGACCATTTAAGATCTGTGATGGTTTAAAGTTGTTTTCTTTTATTTGTTTACGCAGTCGGGTTTTTTGATTTTTTAGATTTATGTCTTGTTTAATTTTATTTCTCTAAAATTTGAGATTTTTCAAGAGGATGCTACACTGATTTCATGGCTTAGGAAGGGGAAGTCCAATTTAACTACAAATAATTCTTAAAAAAAATCGACTACTAAATAGGCGTGGCACCGCCCGAATATTTTATTATCATGTACTTTTACGAGATCTAATTGTGTATACGAAGTTTCATAAGAATCGGATTAGTAGAAGTAGTTAAAATGAATATTTACTTTCCATGGGAGTGGTACTGCCCACTTTTCTCACCACAATTATGTATTGTAACGATAACTAAATGTGTATGCAAAGTTTCACAAGAATAGGCTAAGTAGAAGCAGTTAAAATACTTATTTACTTTTCATGGTCGTGGCACTGCCCACTTTAAAAACATAATGTTGTATTGTAACGATAACTAAGGGAGTGTGCAAAGTTTTATAAGAATCGGTTAAGTAGAAGCTGTTGAAAAAGAATATTTACTTTGCATGGTCGTGGCACATCCCACTTTTTTGATCCTGATGTAGTATTTAAACAGAAGCTTAATGTGTGTGTACAGTTTCATAAGAATCGGTTGAGTAGAAGTAGTTGAAAATGAATGAGTATTTACTTTGTATGGGCGTGACCCCTCCCACTTTTCAACGGGACAAATCTTCAAATCCTTTATTCAAATCCTTTTGAATAAAAAAACCGAAATCGGTTCATAAATGACGGAGCTTTGAGGGAACATACATAAACAAATTTAAAAAATACGTAACGAATTGATAACCTATCTCCTTTTTTTGAAGTCGGTTCAAAAACACCAGAAATTTGGAATAAAAATACCTTCCATCCGTTCTAACATTATTTTTTCGGAATTATTCAGACCGCAATGATGAAAAATATATTTTTCTTATGCAAAATTGGGAAATTTGATTTTTTTTAAAATATATGAAAAACCGAAAATGGCAAAAACTTGCCGTTTTTAATAACTGGACATAAAGCCACTTATAGTACAAATAAGATAAGATTTATTTTGAATATTGAATTTATTTATAATAAATGAAGTCACCTAATTTTTGAAAAATTTCGAATATTTACACTTTACAAAATCAATTTTTTTTAATAACAAGGTTCTAAAAACTGAGGAAAAGAGGGTAAATTTAGCTCCCTCTAAATTTAATCCCAGATATAATCTTTCAAAACGCCGATATACGTATATATATTTTTGGTGGCCTGTACCAGAATCAGCTGTTAGAACCTTGTTATTAAAAATTTTTTTTTGTTGTACAGTGTAAATATTCGCAATTATAGCAAAACTCAGATGATTTCAGTTTATCTATACATATAATAAAACTGTAAAAGAGGCGTGTCTGTACATGTAAAATTTTTTGAAAATGTTTATGGTGGCGTAAGAAGTAATCGATGTAGAGAGCAAAACACCAAATTTTGGAATTTTTTTCTGTCTGCCTGTCCATCCGAACATGCTTCACGCAAAAACTATGGAATGAATTTTCATGAAATTTGGTATGGTTCTACTTTAGAGTCCTGATTCAAACTTAGGCTACTTTTTACCGCGATAAAATATCCATTTCTAAGTTAAAATAGAAAAAAAAAAAACGAAAATCTACTCTATTTTACTAATATAAATGTTGTTGGAAATTAGAAAGATGTTTTTGTTTTTTTAACGTTGGCAGCACTGTTTATTTTACATAACGGGAATCTTAAACAATATGTAAAGAATGTTATATTATTATATATTACAGACACCTTATATTTATTCCTCGATTTTCATGAAATAAAACAAATTTTATTTTTAATATATGGCCTTATGATTAGTTAATAAAAATAGTAAGTTTTTGCCATTTTCGATTTTCTATAACTTGTTAAAAAATTACAGTTTTGCATAAAAAATATATTTTTCTTCATTTCGGGCTGAATAATTCCAAAACTATTGAGTTGTTTAAAAAATAATATTCAAGGATCTTAAAGGTTGTGTAATTTAAAGTGTTAATGTAATAAAATTTGACAACCATCTCCCAAGCTATGATAATATCGGTGAAGCAGCCTCTTCAAAACTCAATTTTTTTTCAAAAATCAGATAATTTCACTTTATTGTGAATAAAATCAATATTTATCCATCGATTTTCATGAAGTAAAGCTTATTTTATTTCTAGTATATGTGGCTTTAAGATCAAAAAATAAAATTTAGTTTTTGCCATTTTCGTTTTTTTTATAAAGTTAAAATTTTTGACTCTAGCAAAATCTCTTGATTGAAAGGAGTCAACAATAAGAACAATCCAAAAAAATTAAAACAAAATTCGAACTACATGTTTTTAGTTCAACTTATGTATAACTAATAAGAACACGAGTATTTATATATTTACAAATACGAAAGAATATCTTTTATTTTATTTTCGAATTTCAGTTTATTTTATTTAGAGTTTATTTATTAATTTGTGTTGTCGCTATTTAGGACGTGCGTACGTTTTTGTCTCGTTGCTTGAAAAGGCTAGTCTTTTTTTCTTACTATGACGCCTAGTGTCGCCACTTGATGCGGCAGGTCTTCTTACTATTTCTTACTGGGTTGCCACGCCATTATAATATTTTATCCGTTTGTGTATTTAGGGGTGCCACATGTTGTTTTATGTTGGAGCTACTGATACCTCAAAACACATATTCTACACCAGAGATAATTTAATATAAAAAAATGGACAAACCCTTATTAATTTGGATCGATCAATGAAATCATTGAGAAACATATTCCGCAGTCAACTAATGTAATAAAATAAAAAGAATTGATTTTATAAAAATATAACTAAACGAATGTTTATATAGAAATAAACAACAGCATTTGTACAATATAAAACTCCCACACTCCTACAAATAGAATAATTAAAAAAATATAATAATTGTTCTTGATTTAACACGATTTTTAGGTCCCAAAATTATATTTTGCATGTACCTCATGTTTTGATTTACACCATGTGTTAAACGTACTTTGTTAGGTCCCAACAGACCGCGTAAATCGAGGCTTATCTGTAAACGAAATTAGTTAAATTTTTTTTAAATTTTCAATTAATATAATAGGATATTAACAAAAAATTTACTTAAAATTTTCCAAAAAAATCAAACAACATTATGAATTGAAGTTATAAAAATTCTGTTAGGAAATTTTTAGCTAATTTGTTTTATGTTTGAATTTATTATCGTTTTATACACTTTAGAATTTGTTTTATTTTATATTTTTACTCACTGTTTGTATTTTAACTTCAACTAGGATCGAAGTAAGCTTCTTGAGATTTGAAATCCAACGCACCAACTACCCGGCCAAAAACATTGTTGGAAAACGGCATCAAGAAGTTCAGATAAACCAACTCTTACATATGCATAAATTTATATCATTGAATGATTGTTAATAATCGAAAGCCAGGTGCATCCATAACAGTGGTAGGCACAACTCAAAATGTGTTTGTATTGTTGTTTGTTAGTATTAGTGAGGCGACAGAGCTTCCCACCAAACACAAAGTCAAACGCTTGAAATATGATGCTGCATTATATTTCCTTACGTAATATTTTACGCATTCGAAATAAAAGAAAACATTCTAAAATAGTTTAAATTGTCCAAATTCATTCATTGTTTGACTAAAGAAAAAGAGTGTTGCAGTTTTTATGTACACAATATATAAAAAAGTCATACTTTGAAGCGGAGTTTTTCACAATATTAATAAAATCGTTCACATTTATACTCTTATGAAAGTTTCGTAGTAATAAAACGTGTTTTAAATGTAATGAAACTTTTTTCGCATATCTTCTTCAATTTGAAATGAAACACGAGTGTTTGCTGGACAAATATTCTTCAAAAAATTATAGAAAAATATGTAAATATGTATGTGTAAAAATATGTAAGAATACGTGTGAATGCTCTCAGCAAAATTATGTTATGAAACGCCGACCAATGATCCATAATCAAAGTAGATTGAGCAGGTACCACTACGTGAATAGCTGTTTTAGTAATTTTGAGAATGTATGCGTCACACAGACAATAGATTTTGACATATCTCTGGTATGTTTCTACTAATAACGGGCGTGTGTTAGTAAATTTGAGAGAGCTTATGAATGTGTGCGATACACAGACAATAGATTTTACATCACAGCGGTAAATAGAAGGAGTAAAAAGGGCTTCTATAAGGCCTTATTTAGCATTCTGTAGTACTTCCACTCCCATTACATACTCCTTTCTTTTTTACACGCGATATCATTGTGGACCAAGGCCTTCCTCGACCCATTACTCAGCAGGCCTGATAGAAGGCCTGGTCTGGGAAGCTCTGTTAAAAATTAAATGGAGGTACATTTTTTAATCTGGGTATTTTTATTTCGGCTTCTATATTTTTGATTATCGTGATGCTTTATTTATTTCAAACTCCTTTTCATCCAAAGCAATTTTTTAAACATATGAGAGAGGCTAAATTTCATGTATTTATTTGGAACGAATTGAACATGATGTAGTAGCTACAACATAAACGGCATAATAGCAGCATGTATGATGCCTTTTGTACGTAAATTTCAGTCTTATATACAAATTATTTGCGAAAAAAGAATGTCTGTTATTTCTAAAGAACATTTTTTATTAAACAAAACGAAAAATCAAAAAATAGAATACTCCTTCCAAAAGAAACCAGTGTAGAGGCCTTCTAGAAGGCCTGCCTGAGAAGGCAGAAAATAATTAGTTTTGGATCTTAAATTCAGGTCTTGGAAGGCCTTAAAAAAGCCTGTTTAGTGAATGCCTTGTAAGTTTTTCCGCTGGGATATTTCTGGTGTGTTTCTACCAACAAAATACATGAGTTTTTTGGTGTTGTATTTGTTGTCGTCGTGGTGGTACCTGTAATGAATCTGCCTTGTCCATAACAGATGAAGTTGACTTTCTTTTTTTATATTTTTCATGGCTGGACGTCAAAATTTGTGATTCACTTTGTTTTGACAGGCATACAAAAATAAAATAGATTCATATCGAATAACAAATTATTTGCTGGGTTTTGTATAGGTTTCTAAGCCTACTATGCTTATTTTTGAAAAGCATTTATTTGTAAATTCTCAAATGGTTTTTGAAAGTCTGTACATAAGATAAGAGGTTTGTAACTGTTCAAAAATATGGTTGAAGTCTACTGACGATTTAGAAAACCACCAATAAAATGCATATAGACAATGCTTAACCAATAAATTTAATTTTATATTAAATATATCTAATATTATTTGTGAATAAATTTGAAAAACTCGATGGGCGCGTTTTTCTTGAGCGATGAATTTAGAATTTCGTAGGAAAATTCACTACTTTCGTCCAATACTGGATGTGACGCGCATGCTTTAATCGATTTAAAATTTCAGTAATATTTTAAGTAAATTTTTTTAAATATGGAAAACAAAATTTTTAGTTCTGAAAATTTTTTAAGGAAAACGTCGAACAATTAAGCTCTATATTTTATGCAAATTTAGCCATTTTCACCCTCATTTCAAAGTATTGATTTTGATTTTTTCACGGCTACATCAATTGAGATAACTTATAAATTTCTTCTGCATATTGTCAAGGATTTTGTTAACAATCGTAAAATATTTTTTTGAAAAAATTTTCTATGCTATTTACGAAATCGGGAACAAAGTCGATGCCAAAAACCACAGTTTTAAAATTCAAAGCCGAATATATCTGAAAATATTAAAGATATCTTAATGAAATAAGGTGTATTTTCTTTGTCTATTTATAAGCTTTACAACAAGTTTAAATACATTAAAATCGGATAATCGGGAGTAATGAGACCAACAAGGTTTTCATGTCCGAGGTAGTCAACTTTGACACCCTGTAGCTCACCATGTGTTTCAATAGGGTGGTCCAAGTTTCAACATTCTTAAAGCTTAGGTGCTCCACTATGATTTTTACATACATTGTTTTGTAATTAGATCGCAAATTTCAAAGATACAGATTTATTATCCTTTTTTTGTCCATATCAATAAGAATAAGTGATAGCTAGCAATCAACGTTTTCTTATGCCAGAAAATGTTTTAAATGGAGCCAAACATTTTTTCCTCCCAGTATATCAAAAAGCGGCTTCGCTGAGTAAAGATTTTTGCATAGTCGGCCTTTTTCAGGGCTTAAGGATTTTCTCCCGGCTAAGAAGAAAATTTCACATTAGCGAAGCCGCTATTCGATGTACCAAGTGAGGAAATTGTTAAGCTTGGCCGAAGGCCGACTAGGCAAAAATCTTTACACTCCAAAAGTGTCATAATGTCCATGGAGCTTACGCCACTGCACTCATAGACATAATGACACTTTTGAAAGTTGCATAGTGTCAATGGACGTTATGACACTTTTTGGAGTGACATAATGTCCATGGACATTATGTCACTGGACATTACGACACGCCACCGCTGTATCACCACTGAAAATGAGTTTTTTTGTGCTACTTTTAAGAAATGGGCAAAATGACCCATACAACGTATAGTTAGAGTTAAAATATTCCACAAAAATATTTCTCGTGGTGTTTTTCATAAAAGTAACAAACACACCTTCCTTATACCTTAATAGTAAGGATTACAAGATTTTCTATACCGAGTCACTATAGCTATATACAAAAACAGGGAAATATAATTACCCCTGAAATTAATTCCAAATGTAAACTTTCAAAAAGCACGTAGCCGTATCTATTTTTTGGAGCTCTCCACCAGAATCAGTCGTTAGAACCTTGTATTTTGAAAAAAAATTTATTTTGATTGAAAAGAAATCTGGTAAGTCCACATAAAACGTTGAGAATCATAAAAAGGAGGTGTGTTAAGTCCAATAAAATCCTATAAGTATGTAAAAGTTTTAATTAGGAGTTCTGCGTTTACTGGCATTTAAACAAGATGAACTAGAGAAGAAAACTATGTTTATAGATTTATAAAAAGTTAACACAAAAAAAGTTATACAATTTTTTCTCCATCTTGACAATTTTTTACAAAATGACTTAGGAAGTCTGCAGACTAAGCCAACGATTTATTTTTTGTTAATTTAACCACGAATTCAAATTTAATTTTATATAATAAAAAAAATTACTCTACTTGAGTTTTTTAAATATTAACCTGAATTCAATCCATACGCATATCGGCGATATTTCTTTTTGAGTATCGATCGTATCGGAAAAAAGGCGTATCGTTAAAAACTGTCATATCTGCTGCGTATTACAGAAATTATCTCGTGTGGTACTCCCATGTTCTTCAGTTTGGTCCGTATACACTGTATGAACAGATTCAAATTCTTTCTCATAGTCTATAAATATGATGTATAAAAACGATAGCATTTCCACTATTTTTTCGATTATGTTTGAAACAAATCAATTGATTAGTGCTTCAATATGTATTTTGAATTTCAAGTTATATTAAACGGAAATTACGATTGTGCCAACCTTGCCATCCCTGCCTCAAATGATAATTCTATAATCTAATTGATTGTTACTTATACGCCAAGTAGTTCTAGACAATAATTTCAATAGCCTTTTACTTAAATTATTAGTTTTTTCGTTGGCTGAGTGCTAGTTTATTTTATTACGTTTCTGAAAATATAGGGTGTTTTTCTACTAGGATATTTTTAATCTTAAATAACACACAGCGAAATGTTTTCATTATCCAAAAAACAGACTTAATAATATTTTATACCAATAGCGTGAGAATATGATTTTGGGTGTATGGCTACCGAAGTTAAATTTCTTTCAAAAAAATAAGAATAAAAATAATGAAAAAATACACCCGATCTATCATAATGTTTGCTTTCTTATGAGTAATTTTATCACAAAAAGAAAATACAGTATTAGTAGTAGAGTTAAAGACTCACTAAATGTTAGGGATACCAAACGGGACTAGGTTTTTCGAAACCCGGGATTCGGAATTTTTAATTAAAAAAAACTGGATCCCGGGACGGATCGGGATTTTTCGTGATTTTTATACATAAAACAAATCAAATAAATTTATTGTTAGTAGTAAAACCATCGATAACTTAAGGCAATGATATATTAAAATCTCTTAATCGGATTTCTATGACCCTTTTCGTAGTTCAGTAGAAGTAACTAAGAACGATGTTGCTTTTTAATGTCTTTGGTTGGGGTTATGCTTGCCAGACGGGCTTGAATGAGCGTGATATTTTAGGTCCTGTCAAGTTAGAAATCCCAAATATAATTTGTGAAGCTGAAATTATATTTTTTATTTAATAATTCTTATACATAGCTAAAAAGAAATAATGCAATTTGATGAAAAAATATCTCAGCTTACAAGCACCACATCTGTTTACAACTTAAAACAATGTTCCTTAAATTAATATTCTGTGTGCAGTCTATTGGTTTTCATAACCATTTGGAGTCTCTTAGGAATAGATGCGACTGATTCTTTATAGTAATCTTCTGGTATTTTGGTTCATTCTTTCATTCCATGTGCTCCTGGTCTTTTTTTATTGAGATAATACCATAAATTGTTCATAGTGTTTCCATGGCATGAGGCATATTATGTAGCAGCCATGATCTTATTTTATAGGCCTTGTGTTTAGGATCATTATGCGTTATTCAGATTGTTGATGAGCTTTCCTTCTTACTAAAGCCACAGAGTACCCCTGTGGCTGAGTGGTAGCGATGTCAGCCTATCAGTCCAGAGGTCGTTGCTTCGATTCCCGCCATAGACCCTGGGTGTTTTCCGCAGACAAGCTAATCGCTTCGCAGGTTGTGTTTGTTAAAAAAAGCAAGCTTTGGAGCACTTAAGGAGAAGTTAGCTTTTTTCTTGCAAGAAAACGTTCTTCTGCCTCAGAAAATATTTTGTTGTTGGCCTGTTTTGGTTTGTTTTACACTTATTAATGTGTCAAGTTCTCTTTTGAAAATCAAACTGATTTTAATAAAATGTCAAGATAGTGTACTATTTGAATCTGGTAACCCTAGTTAGGGTGCTTACTTTCCATCTTGTTTTGTAGCCGAATATTTAAAACATTTTATTTCAAATATTTATCTGACAAAGTATATTTACATGAATATGTGTCAAAACACCTTTATTAGAACTCCCTAAAGTTCTTTGAAACCTTTTGCATAAGTGGCGATGACTTTGTAAAAGTCTTTTTACGCCTTTTGCCAATAAACTTCAAAAAGTCATGCAACAAAGTCAACATGTAAATGCCGTTATGATTCAATTTAAAATATTTGAAGTGGTAACTCATGTTTATTTACTAACATAAGCATAGTTGTATTTAATATAAAAAATAATTACACTATTTTTACTATTACCAAAATCCCGGGATTTTCGCATAAAAATACCGGGATTTGGCACTTAATTTCTTAGAATAATCCCGTGTTTTTGGAATTCCGGATTTCGGGATCGGCATCCCTACTAAATATAAGCGGCACGCTTTATCTTTGCAATATGGTTAGTTAGCTTTTGTAAAATTGCCTAAATCGTTTATCTTAAATACAACAAAAAACAATTCAAATCAAAACACTTTATTTTGATGACATTCAAAACGTTTATTAATTTCAAACTGATCACACCATTTGTGTTTTTTAACTATTATGTATCCACTGGATGTAGTGCTCTTTAAAAAATAAATGTCTGTGTAAAAATAATTTATAAATTATATCTGTGCTAATAAAAAAAAGTAAAATAAATTATCACAAGAGTTTTCCTTCACATGAGTTAAATGACGTCTTTTAAAAACAGTTAAACAAATTATTTGTAAATTAAAACAGTTTATCATGTTTTCAACGCAAAAAGCTAAAAAAAAGTAAATAAACTTAAAAATTTTTCTAAAGTGGCTAAACTGTGCGCAACCATCAACTAACTCTTATCCTAACGACACTCAAATCACTCGCTTGAATACTCTTCACTCGAAATGACTCTCAAAACTGTCAACTTTAAGAATTTTAGGCGCACCATTTATCATTATTAATTAAAAAAATTAAAAAATAAATAAATACAGTTACAAAAGAACGAAAAAAAATTTATATAAATATTAAAATGTCAAAAATTTGATAACTTGACGTATGTGCTGCTATTCCGCAAAGTATTTTTGCACAAAATATTTCTGTCTCAACAAGATTTCTTTTAATAAAATAATTAATTGTGTATAAATGTTGTGACACGGTCAACTAACACGTTTAGTATGAAATTATCAAAGAGCTGGGATGAGTTAATTTTAAGTGCGTCGCGTTTGAGTTTAAACAATTTACGCACGCCCGGCAAAAAGAAAAATAAAAATGTTAGTATAAAAAAGTAAATAAAGAAAAACTAAAAAAAAAAATTATTTGTTTAAACTTGAAATGAAGAAAAACATAAAAGCTCAAGTGCTTTATAAATAAAAAAAAAGTTATGAGAAACTGTGTGTTATTTATATTCATTAAAAAATATCTGAGATAAAAGTTTTTAATTTATAAAAATATGTACCAGGGATACAAAATGAGATTTTACAAATTGTACTAATTTTCAAGAAAAAGTGTACTTTTTTCAATACGACCGTACTAATTTTTATTTATTTTTGATTACTTTTTATTAAAAATTAACTAAAAAACGTACATAAAGATTAATTTTTACATATGTATGTCCTACGAATGCGTTATGATGTACATTTGCACTAAATACTTATATGTGATGAGCCTGACAAAAAGAGACTTATATACACTCTAAAACATTACTTCAAATTTAGGATTATATATTGTCTAAATTTGTGTGTAAAATTTCTCCTTGTCTAAAACTACATCGATTTTGTAGTTATTTTATTAAAGAGAAAACCTTTCAAATTAAACATATTTAGTCCAAGTGGAAAAAATTCAACATAAAGTGTAATACGGCTTTGTCTCAATGGTAGATACGTCAGACTATCAGTCAGGAGGTCGCGGTTCAAACCTGCACGCCAATTGCTTTTTTTTAGTAAAAACATTTTGTTTAAAAATAATGCGTGTGTAATTTTAGGTCGATAATAATCGGTAAAGTGTTGCCGACTATTATCGACTTAATTTTCAGCAAAAGTGTTTTAGAGTGTACCAGAGGCCAAAATTGAGTTAGCTACATATCCCAAAACTAGATAAAGTTTGACAATATTGTGGCAAATTTTCCGCTATAATAAAACCACTTAAACAATTCTTAAATAGTTCTACTTTTTAGCATGTTTTATCTAGTTTTCAAATTAGCAATGCATTTTACTCTGTGTTGTCCCGTTATTTTACCAGTGAAAAACTGAAGAAAAGAATAAAATCATATATAAAAATAGCATTTCGGAAAATAGACTCTAATTCCCCAATTCATTTCATATGAGGAAAGTGAAGGTACCAATTGTAAAGTGGGCTAACATGCCTGAGCAGTGATACCAACCATAATCACAAAATCGACAAAATTTACTTAAACAGCTATTTTTGGCTCTATTGAGAATTATTGTCGGAAATATTAGGCATCTTTTTTATCAGGATCACCACATATGTACACAGAAAAAAGTTTGATCATAAGTAGTATAAAAAATTTTATAATCTATTGTTCATATATTTTATTAATTTATAAATAAAAAACGGAAATAATTTCAGTCGCAGTATGAATTTAGTTTTTAATAAATAAATTTATGAAATTCAAGTTGACTAAAAAAATTTTGAACTTTTTTGTAAACAAATTCTTAAAAGTTTTTTAATTTATATGAAGTAAAAATAGAGTTCATTTACACTAGTCTGTTTGGCAGAAAGGGAAGAGTTGTGCCTAGTACAACAGGCTAGACAAGTTCAATACTGATTTTTTAAAAATATTTGTTAAAAGAAATATGAATTCATTTATGTAAAAGTTCCTAGTTGGAATGAAAATAGTTTGGGAAAAAATTACGATGTTCGATTCATAGCAATTATGAAAAAATTCCTTGGATATAAGTAATATTTTTTTCTGTGTAGATAAACTTAAAAATTAATATTAATTTTTAATTTCAAAAGGCACACAAAAGAGTATAAGTTGCTGAGATCTGAATAGAAAAGGATCATTTGGGATATACTTCTTGCTAAAAACTCTCATATACATATTTATTTATAATTTTTTGAAGACAGTCGATCTCTAAAATATTCAAGAGAACACTGAAGATGGCACATAGCCGAAACCAATCTCTTTATCAAACAAATTTGACGAGGGGTGACGAAAAATCGCTCCAAATTCAAACACACCCCCTCGGAAAAAACACAACAAGTTGAATGTTATATAATTTGTACATCAATGAGCGCTCGAAACTGTTTTTATTCCCATTGGGAAGCATTTTTAATATTAATGGTACAATGCTAGAAGTTGTTCCTGAAAAATATTTTCTGGCCTAAACGTCTTAAACCATAATAATATTTCATTATTAAAATCAACTTTTGATTTGAAGACTTCGCATAATTTCAAGTAAAAATGGAAAATTTTGAAATAGGGATAAATTAATCATTGGGGTGCGTGCTATTGTATTTTTGACTTTCAAATAGGGCTAAAAAATGTACAATTGTGCCAATTGTAATGCATTTTGAGCTTTTTTGCTTTGGGCCAAAATGCTGATTTAAAAGGGCCAAAATACCTTTGATGGGGCCAAGAAATTGTTTTGGAATATATTTGATTACATGCTTTTTATTTAAATAAAGGTAGATCTATAAGGTAGGATGCCTTCCTAAATGTCTGTATGCAACGTCAAAGCAGTTTTTACATCAAGCAATTATACTTTACAACTCAGCAAATCAAATGCATTGTCAATAAAAAGCATTGCCAATTTAAATAGTGCGCTAGTTGCGTTTATTTGCATTTCAGCTGCAAAACATGACTTTAGGAATGCAACACCTTGTCAAAGTTTTCACGGTTGCGTTTGGGAAGACGTGACATTGTTGAACTGCAGAGCAACATGCGTTTAGGAAGCCGTATACTTATCGGCGAATCGATACAACACAGCAAGTTTTTTTTGGGAATTATGGTGTCAAAAAATGTATGAGAAAAAAAATCAAAGCAAATATTGAAATGTCAGTGTATTGGTAAAATATACTAAAATTTGACATCTTGCTTACGGAACATATGGGCTGTTGCACAGACCTTATTAATCGGCCTTGATTTAAATAAAAACAAAAGTATTAGTACAAGTGTTTTATTTTATTTCGAACAAAAACAAAAATTAACGACAAAAATTCACATTGTTTAAAAGTATAGCCTGCTAAAGCGAAGTAATTATATATTTTATAAGTACACTGAAAGGAAAACCTTCATATATGTAATGATTTTTTTACGTTACAGCATATAATTTGTCATTGTTTTTCAACCTGGTAGGAAAATTGCTTCATTAATTAAAAAAATTTCATAATTAAAATGAAACTTTTTCGTTCATATATGTATAAAAACAAGCGCCATCAGGCGGCTTTTTACTTTTATTCAATCCTGTCAGAGATTTGATTTAATATTTTTAAAACTTGAACATTACTTACTTTAATTTTACTTCCTATAAATAAATTTGTAAATTTGTAAAGCCATGTCGCCATTTAAAATCAATGGTACAAAAAATCACTATAAAAGAAAAAGAAAATTATACGATAAAAAAGTTATTTTCCGATATCTGTATTTGAACTTGAGCCATATTTTTATTTTTTACTTTTTAATTTTCCGAATGAAAAAGTTTCATATTATTAATGACAACACAAAATTTATAAAATGTGCCTGAAAAAAGTTTCATACCGTTTATGTAATTTTTCATTGCTGATATGCAATATTTCATGCCACTAATGATATTTTTCGTTGAATTAATGTAAGGGTTTCATTCCCATTACGAACCGTTTTCCCTTCAATGTAGTTTAAAAATAAAATTGTAGTTTATATAAAAACATCCCGACTAGAAAATTTTCCCAATACTCATATATTGGGTTATCTCATTTGGAATTCTAATTTTATTGTATATAATTTCAAAGTTTTTAGTCCAATAGTTCCTCAATGGCGATATTACTGTTTGTAACATGTTTTTGTTATTTTTAATAAGTTTTATAAAATTTATAACAATTTTATAACAATTTGTTAATTATCAAAAGGTTTTTGAAAGTCTGTAGACTTTAAACACAATTTTGAAGTCTACTGCCGATTTGGTAAAGCACCAATGAAATGTTGCTTAAACACCAGCAAAAAAATTTCATTTAAAATATTTATAACAATTACTAGAATTTTATAGATTTTATTAAATCTTTCGATTGAATTAAAGATGACACGATATTTACATGAAGACGATTCATCATATTTTGGGAAGAAAAAATCTTTCTACACATGCTGAAGAGTGTTGTATAGAAAGAATTCCTTGAACGATTCTGTATAGATTCGTATATAAACGTTCGAACGTTTTGAAGTAGCTAGTTGAATTTTGAGCTGAAAGGGCCAAAATAGATTAGAAAGAACCAAAGGGCCATCAAATATTTAAAAGTGCCGCAAATGGCCCAATTGTGCTACATTTTGCATCACGGTTTGCAAGTATTGGATATGTTTTTATTATTATTTCGAGCTTGCAAACACCCGAGGTGAGGCATTCTGGTTTAAGGATTAATAGCTCTAAATCAACGTCTGCTTCCAAATGCTCAGTTCTCTAAATGTTTTTTCAGTAAATTAAATGTGTCGAGCTATGTTTAGCACTGGTCTGCAGAAAAAATCGCCTTTAAATAAAAATATGTGAAATATACAAAGTTTAACGCGCTAAATTCAAATCCGTTTTCTTTTTTTTCTATCACGTACAGAATTTTTTAATTCACATGACTAATATTTCCACTAGGTACATCAGTATATTTCACCATAACTCAAGAACGGCTTGTCGCATTTGAATAAATATTTCACCAGATGATGCGGAATAAAACTATCTTTAAGTCATCCACATATAATTTTCTTACATTTTCAACTGTTTCAGAGTTATTCAGAAATTAGCAGCTAAAATTTATTTTTTTTCATGCAAAATGAAAGTTTTTTTCATTATCAAAAACTCATAAGAAATTAAAAGGGTAAACATTTAAACATATTTCATTTATCTGAAAACTGGGTATATTAGGAATCAAATAAGCCATACATAAATCATTGAAATTGTGAGGGATGGCTTGTCACCTAAAATCGCCTGTAATATTTGCAAAACTTTTATCCGTTGAAGAATAAAATACGCACGCACTACTGCCGCAAATACACCTGATTCCACGAATCGCAAGATCACAACTTTTCAGAATAAGATCCTACGCAGATGCCTGGGTTTAACGGATTCTTTGCCGGTGCAAATTTTATATGTCCTTGCTGGAGAATTGCCACCTGAACACTGCCCCAGAGAAATTGTCAAACTAGAACTACAGAATACTGCCACTTATTCAGATATTTGCAAACAGAGATATAATTAAATCTAGTTACAGCAGAATATATCACGAATAAAAATCCATTTTTGATCATATAAACCTTAGGTGCTCTTTTTTAAAGCATCGCAACTTTGTATCCAGAGCTAAATTTATCTCCCGATAGAAAAAACAGTGTTCCTTGTGAACAAATTAAGGCTTTGGTATACAGTAAAATTGGAGAATATAGGAAAGATAACTTCGCAATCTACGACACAGATGCCTTTATTGCTGGTGAGGCAACTGGATGTAGAATTGTTGATGTCAGTCGAGGTTGAAAGTACTTTTATAGAATAGACTCACGATCCTCCAGCCTCTTTGGTGAACTTTGGGTTATTACGAAGGCAGTCGACAGGGCGGTAGAGCAGAAAATTTCCAAACTACTAATACTAACCTACAGCATGATGTCCTGCAGAACTCTAATGCAACGCAAGATTACATAGTAGCTAGGACTCACAACAAAATCTTCCACTCTAATAGGGAGAAATGTCATGTTATCTGGCTCCTTCGGCATGTTGGTATAAGTTTCAGCGAAAGTGCAGATCAGGCAGCAAAGATGGCTTTGGACGAAGGTACAAATTTGAGTGTAGATCTCACCCCCAACGAAGCTATTCGAACTATTAAGACGCCAATTAAGAAAAGAATGCAACGAGTTTTGCTGATAATTTCTCTCAGGTTCCTAACACTTTAAGTGTAACTTAATACTAGGGATGCCAAACGGGACTGGTTTTTGTAAATCCCGGAATTCGGGATTTCAAAATTTCTAATTTTTCGGGATCGCGGGATCGCGGGATCGCGGGATTTCGGGATTTTTCCTTTTCAGTAAAACACTCAATTTATAAGGTAAAATATCTTCATTATGTATATTCTTAATAACAACTATAAAAAGTTAAGAAAGAAAAGATAATTTTAATGTATTTTAAATACAAATTTTAATATTTTACTGAATAGTAAAATATAAATTTGGGAAAGAGGACGTTACAAAATTAAAAGTTAGTTCACTGAGCTAGGATCTTAGAAAATAAATTAGCAACAATAATATTTAATCATATTGCTCTTAGCGATCGAAATTTTCTTTCCCTCTATTACTGAGTTATCCGTTGACCAAATGACGGCACAAAAATGCTCTGAGTCCACTATGACCAAGGTATTCAGTAAAATAAAATTTGACCAGGTATTCAGTAAAAGTCAATTTGGATTCACAAAGCAAATACGTTCGAAATAATCATATTAATAAATAATTAGCTACTGGCTTGAGCTTTTCACATGTTTACATGTTCATATATACTTAACTATAAAATCAAACCGAAAAAGTTTGTCTTGGGTAGAACGAAAATCAGGAAAATGGGAATGAAGAAAAATAAACCGACGGCAACACTGAGAAAGTGCAGCTAATATCAGCTTAAGAGTGATTTAATTGTCGTATTAAATTTTCACGAAAAAGTTATATATATAAGAATTAAAATCACATTCAACAGAGCCACCTGACAAGTTGTGATAAGCAAAATAAACGTGAGCACTAACGATGGAAGTGTAGCGGTTTCCGAAAGTGGCAGTACTCTGTTCTGCTGTGCACGTTGAAAAATGAAGTTGATGTTAATTTTCCCTTCTTTCTTGGAATATTAATCATGCCCTAATTCATTCTGAATATAACGTTACGAAACTTAGCCTAATAATCAATTTGGAAATAAAATTTTGTTAGCTATTTATAGCTTTTGTAGTTAGTCAAACCACTCTAGCACAAGCTCTGATTATAATTTCCATGAAAGGAGAGATTTCAGAGCTGCTGGTCTATCTCAAAAGATAGTTTTGCCCTTAGGACTTTTATTTAAAATAATAACTGCACATATTACAATTGTCCCAATTTCCGCCGTATGCCATTTGCAAATGGAAATATATATTTTAACATTGAGTCCAAAGACTCACGCAGCAGCACGGTGGTTTGGATCTATACGCAAACAACCGTACATTTCTGGAATCCACAGGTGAACCAACATCCTCACACGTAGCCTTGAGCGGCCTAAGCTGAAATCAACATAATATTTTTCCAAGCCTCAGTTCATGGTTTATGCTTGCCATTCGGCATACGTAGCGTATAGTTCTCTTTAAGATATTGTACTTAGGATCGATGAATGCTATTTGCCAACACAATGAACAGAGTTTCCAAGACCCATACTGTAATCAGCCACTGATGCATATGATCTTATGAAGATCTGAAAAGGCGTTGGACTAATTAAGGGCTGAATGTCAAAGGCTGGGCATATCATTATTTCACCGGTAGCAAGAAGATATGCCAACATATTGACCATGCATAGCTTAGTAGCTTGTACAATCAGCCGAGATCGCGGCCACCATACAAGCGTGACGTACGTGATAGTTGGCTCGATATTCATGCTTGTTCTATATTCCATGCGGAATAACAGTTTTCGTAATTGCCATAGCATTGTTGTTATAAATAATAATTTGCAGCAACAATGCTTTGATAATTACCAACATTTTCATTCCGCATGGAATACAGAATATACCCGTATAATTTCATAAATCCACATGATAATTTTAGGGCTCATACTTCATCCAGGTACATCCAGCAGAACTCTAGAGGCTTTTTGTATAAATAATTCTGCATAGGTTTTCCAAGGCAGCCTTCTGCCAAGAAAATCACATAAATACCTGACATCCATAGAATGAGGGATATTGTATCCATTTAACGATACTATACCAACATCAAATTTTCTCCTAAGAGTGAAGTAGAGCACAAGCATCAATAATGACGCCTGAGAGAACACATCTGAATTTTCCAGTTACCATAATCGCCGCATTCAGTCAGTTCATGCCCACTTTTATTACGAATGTGTAGAAGTTCGTCTATGACCACAGACCACGGGAGTGGGAATAGAGGATACTAGGGTATTCATTTAATCGGGTTTCTGCTTTAATCGGTTAATCGCTCGATTAATTAATCTACGTTTTGCCATAATCGGTTAATAATCGGTTAATTGCACTATTAACCGGTTAACCGATTAATGAAGCTTTTTCATAAATCAAGTAATTTTGGCAAATAAAATTGCATAAATTAAATTTTATTTTGAATTTATTAGTAAAAAAAGCAATATCATAACAAACATAACAATTCTTGAACTTAATCAAGCAAAAAAGATCATAAATAGGTATTCATTAAAAAATTAACAAGTTTGTGAGATCATTATATCAGTTATTTCAATAGTTTAAGGAGTTCATCTAAAACAATCTTTTAGAAAAATAATTTCTTTAGTTTTGATAAAACTTAGCTTGAAAAAATCGAATGCAATCTATAATACAAAACATCTAGTTTCTCAGTCCTTTTCCTGGATTTCTCTAAACTTATAAAATTTTCAATTATGCCATTAGAGTCCTATTTTAATTTTTTTTCTTTCAAATTCTTAACATTTCTAATTGTTTCAGTTATTTCTGTTGAAACATTTCTTGTATTACTATCGATAGTTTCTTCTGTCGTAAGGTCATCATCTAATTCATGCTGGCAGAGCTCAGCGAAAAAAAAGTTTATTTCCGAATTCCTTAGTTTCCTTTTTTGTACTGTATTTTAAAACAGTGTTGCTAGAAGGAAATATTCCTGAGTGGAGGTTTAAAATAATTGAATTCATCTCTCATTAAATCTAGTCCTTAGATTTTTAATTAAATCGTTTATAGGCACGTCCAAAGATTTTAATGTTTTACTTGAGTTAAAATCAATGAACACAGTTATTTGTTTGTATGAAAAGTAATTTCTAAATACACATATTTTGTATATGAGACGAAAAAAATAATTAAACAGCCAAAAATGCTTTATAACACATACTACAAAATACGGAAAAATTTTTTAAGTCGATTAATCGGTTAATCGACTGAAATTAACCGGCTTAACCGTTAATGAAAAAAGCCACTTTTAAATTAACCGGTCAGTTAATCGGGTAGTAATTAACCGGATAACTGATTAACGGTTAACCGAATGAATACCCTAGAGGATACCCTTCGACAACCCTAATACATTCAACTTATAACACGAAAAATCATGTTGACTCAAAGTTATTTCAAAATGGCACAATGGGAATTTGATATTGAAACAACACGAAGAATCATGTTGAACCAAAGTTATTTCAAAGTTATTCATGTTGAAACAATAATTAACATTAATGAAGCCATTATAATAATTATTTTACTTACGTTATGTGTATTAGCATAGGCATCAGAAAAATTTTTGTTGTAGTTGGCTGCCCCAGCCAAGATTTGAACTCGGGCCACTTGCTTGGTAATCAACGCGCTAACCGCTATAGCCTCAACAGCCTCAACTATACTTTAGATAAATACCATCATAAGTAGTAGGATATTCACTCGAATAATATTTGCTCGATTAATCGAATAATTGAAATTTACATTTTACTACTGCCTATTTCACGATGTCGAAAGAATTTTTTCTTTTTTACAATTACATTTAAAACAAAAACTAAATTTTAAAAATTATTTTTGTTAATCCAAAGTTATTAAATTAGTTTGGCTTAAGTTCATTTTTAATTTAATAATTCGATCAAATTATTTTTTATTTAAGAAAGAAATTCTAAGCATTCAAAGAAAAATTTGGCTGTACGGAAGGTTGAACTGACAGCTGTTTCGTGACCACCAAGTCTACTCATCAGAGTCCTTTACCCACACTACCACTGACAGTGGCAACAACACCGTAGCGAAAATCCTACTAATATTAGTAAGCTCAATTAACACACTGTCGCCATCTTGTCTAAATGTTCGGAACTTCACTAACTGTCTTTTCTTAGCATGTTCAACTATTTTAAGCTTTTTCCATTTCAGTCTTACCAGCGTGGAATATCGTCGATATTCCCAATACTGGGATTTTATTGAATGTTTATTTGCCCAAAGTTTTAGGAACAGTACACATTCATGTTTAGCTAAGTGCCTTTAGAGTTTTAATAATTGAGTTATGAATTTTTAGTCGAACTGTATGGTTTTATCCAAAGTTATTAAATTAGTTTGGCTTAAGTTCATTTTTAATTTAATCATTCGATCAAATTATTTTTTATTTAAGAAAGAAATTCTAAAGCATGTAAATATTGAACATTCAAAGAAAAATTTGGCTGTACGGAAGGTTGAACTGACAGCTGTTTCGTGACCACCGCTACAGTGTTGTTGCCACTGTCAGTGGTAGTGTGGGTAAAGGACTCTGATGAGTAGACTTGGTGGTCACGAAACAGCTGTCAGTTCAACATTCCGTACAGCCAAATTTTTCTTTGAATGTTCAATATTTACATGCTTAGAATTTCTTTCTTAAATAAAAAATAGTTTGATCGAATTATTAAATTAAAAATGAACTTAAGCCAAACTAATTTAATAACTTTGGATAAAACCATACAGTTCGACTAAAAATTCATAACTCAATTATTTTTGTTTTAAATGTATTTGTACGAAAGAAAGAACTCATTCGACATCGTGAAATATGCAGTTAATAGTATTTTTACATACATACAGTGTCAGACAAAATAAAAGCTCAAATTGTTTATATTTTATTCATTCCATGGGGAAAAAAGAAAACTTAAACATTTACGACCGTGTGGCTAACAACAAGTTGGCATGAAGTGAGATAAATGATGAATACAACTGAAATGTTGGGCTCGGTACACATACATTTGGGTGTTTTTTATCGCTCTCTGTTGATGACCTTAATTTCTACTAAACAAGAGGACCTATCAAAAAGTGGAGTAGCAATAAGTAAAAAGATATAGGAACGTAAAATATTTACCTATTTTTAACGCTATATTTATATGATTTCATGGCAACTAAAGTGAAGTTTTTTGAAAAGCGGACTCAAAATCGATGCTGTATGCAATAAAGAACTTTTCGCGACAGTATTGAATTTATCGTGAAGATTAAAAATGAGCTTTTCCTTCATATTTTTTTGATATTATTAAAAAAAACGTGTTTAAAAGACCAATAATCAATTTCAGTAGAAAATCACAGACGTAAATTCGATTGCGAAAAGTTGATTTCCGATTGGAATCGAAATCGGTTTACCATTCCATAGTTTATGATATTTATTTTTGCAACAAACAGTTGAATAATTTCTGGTACTATATTTTTTGATAGCACTTTTAAAAACTAATTAAAATTTTCATTCGATATGCAAAGAAATGGAGCGGGGAAAAACAAAGTCATGGTGGTGACATATTTTAAATTCGAAAAATAATATTTCGATTAACTTCTTTATTTGTATTGAATAAAAATCTTCGGTTTCGGTATTCGGCCGAATCTGTGCTGTTGGCTGAGTAGTTAGCGCGTTTGACTACAAACCCTGAGGTCTTGAGTTCAAAACTAGTTTCAGGCAAGCCAACAACATCATGCATTTTTCTCATGTGCATTGGTGTGTTATTGTGTTGGTTGTTGTTGGACTGTTAAAGTGATGAAGGCATAGCACTGATCACTTTGGCAGTACCGGCAGCGAGTAGTACTAACATATCCTAATGCACTTCACAGTACCATCCTTCGTCTGTATTGTAGCAGAATCGTCGGCGAAGTAAAAGAACTAATAAAATGGCTACACAGCTTAAACAACTCAATGCCTCTACTTGACACCAGAGGTGCTTGCAACACTGCTCTACAAAAAAAAAAAACGCGCAATAGCAGGGTTGAATTAAGCTTTCTATATCTTTCCCACTCCACCACCTGTCCTCTCTACACTATCCCTTTCCCAAAGAAGGTAGCACGTTAATTAATTAAGTGGTAGGCATTAATTGCCTGATTGTGTTACTTCTATTAAAAAAAGAAACCGAAAATTTGGTCGGACTCTACAAAAAATATATCCACTTTAAGAAATTACGGCCACCCTAATATGCATATTTAATTTAACATTTTCGCGGTACTTTGTCTAACATTTTTCCAGGAATTTTGGTTCCCGGGAATTTCGATTTTCAAAAAAAAATCTTTAAAACAAGAAAAATATCAATTTTATATTCTGTTTAATTAGTTTCTGTTTTTATTTTTTAGGTTAAATAATATCTCGCAAATCTTATTTCTTTTCGACGTAAGAATTAGAGGACAGCGGTAAAAGACGCTGACTGATATTAGATTACTTTAGGAAAAAATGGAGATTGCTGTTCGTCATATACATACATAACATATATCAAATTTTTTTTAAAAGCATCACACCATAATTTTATATAAACAATTTTAAGTATTTACTTTTCATTTTATTTTGTTTGCATATTTAAAACGTGTATTTTGGAAACTGTAATTTTATTAAAGCGAATTCACGTGTTAAAATACCACGTGTGTATTTATGTCAAATGTTAAAAAAATTCAGACAAATGGTTTAATTAAAAATAAGTTTTTGAATAAATTAATGCACAATGGGGCAGAATCAAAATATTTTGGGAATAAATCAGTAATTTCTAAATGGTTAGTCCGATTTCACACGGAAATAGCAGAGCAGTATGTATACCCCTTAGATTTTCAAGATCAGCTCTAGTTATTACATTTATGTTTATTAATTTTACGGGTCTAAAGAGAAACGTACACATCGTTACTTTAATTTAGAAAAAGCGTATTTAACATACAAAAAATGTTTAAGTCTGAAACATAAAACTTAATAAAAAATACAAAAAAAAAACTTATGTATAATTTTGGAACTATAAGAAATTTAGGAAATTTTTTATCTATATTTTTCTAATACATGTTTATCGATGTCGAAGGAAATTTGTCTTTCTTACAATTTTATTTAAAACAAAAACAAATTTCAAAATTGTCTTGTAGCACCAAAAAGAGACAAACAAAATGTTTATACTTATTTCTTCAATTTATCTTGTGTTGTTTCTAATTCAACAGTATCTATTTGGATATATATTTTACTATATTCCTAGTTGCTTCTCTCTTAATTAATTAATTAAAAAACTAATTAAAGCTAAGGAAATTCGAGCGAAAATCACGAAAATATAAATTTTTTAAAATAATTTTTTAAGTTGTAAACTTTTTTTTAGTTTTTTTTTCTTCCAGTTATTAGAAAACAGTAAAAATTTAAGAAAACAGAAATAAAACCATAGACCATATTTTTCTTTCTTGTTTAATATTCTATCAAATTATTTTTAATTATTTTTTTGAACTATTTTTTAAAGTAAATAATAAGCATTTTTCAAACCAATAAAAAAACTTATAGGAAAAGAATTTATATTAAATTATCTATGAGCTAATTATAAATATAGTTAGCTATTACAAGAAAAAAATTTGAATCTCCTATTCCAAAAAATGAAGTTTTTACAATTATTTTCTTGAAACAATAAAAAACCAGCGTCATTTGTGATTTTAGCGCCCTCTTGTAGCGTAAAATACACACAAATGCCAACATTTTTTTTTATACATATTTTATTTTTTTTGTTTTTTATTGAACACTATTAATTTGAATTTAAATTTCAAAGTATTTCTAGTTTAATTTCTTTTAAACTCCTGAAAACTATGGAAATTTAAGTAAAAATCACGAAAATAGCAATTTTTTTAAATACATTTTTTTTCAAGTTGTGGTAAAACTTTTTTAGTTTTTTTTCTTCCCGTTATTAGAAAACAGTACAAACTTTTCGTTCTTTTTTAATATTCTATCAAAGTTAAACATTTTTTTGAGTTTAAGTGAAAAATAAGCATTTTTCAAACAAATAAAAAAATACTTATAAAAAAAGAGTTCATATGAAATTTCTTTTATATTTAGTTCTAAATATAGTTAGCTATGGCAGAGAAATTTTTCAATCTCCTACTCTAAAAAATAAATTTTTTCCTGTTTTCAAGGGGCCCGTTTCTCAAAAAGTACAAGTTACAAATCTACAAGAAAAATACACACAAAACAACAATAAAATTTGTAAAAGTGTTGTTGTTTTGTGGGTATTTTACTTGTAAATTTGTAGCTTGTAGTTTTGAGAAACGGGCCCCTGAAGGATGTAAAACTCAAGTAGTTGTATAACAATTCTTACTTAAAATTTTCAGATTTTAGCGTCCTCTAGCGCTGTTAAAAAGAGTTAAATCGATTTTTTTTTTAAATTCGTTTGAACTATATTGTTATCTATCGATCGACACAGTTTTATATACAAAATAAGAACATTATTTTTTTGTCTGTGGGATACATCACTGTGAGGCGTGTCGTAGCAAGCTATAGATTTTTTCATATTCGATAGTTGGTCATTCTGGGGAGAATATATTCAATATCAGGCAAAATATATTGATATTAAAGTCGCTGTAGTGCATTCAAATCCGTAACTCGCAAGGGACTAACATTTTAATAAAGAAACCTACTTAATTTTTGTTCAAACCCATACAAAGTACTTTATCAAAATGGCTAACATTAACAAAAAAATCTGATCAACAACTTTAAACAAAGAGTGCTATTAATTTTCATCTGGTTAACGTATTTTGATGTCAAACATTTTAACTTGATTAGTTGATGTTTGAAAATGAGTTTGATTGACAGCTTGACAGTTCCTTATCCTTTATTTTTCCAATGTCAAAATTAAATTTTTTTAATGCTCTTTTTTTATTATTATTATTATTGATTCTTTAACGAGTATTCTGTTTGAAATGTTATCAATCATTTAAAGCACACGAATGATAAGATGTTTGGGATTGTATTACTTTGTCATTTTTGATATTCATTTACAATTTATTTATTTTTGAGCGGCGGAAGTATATGTCTTTAATAAAAAGTACTTAATGGGAAATAAATTAATGTTGCAAAATGACGTTTAAGCCGCCATGCACTTAATTTCAAATAATACAAGGGCCGGCAGACAACATTCGGGTCACAGTCTAGCGGTTTAATATCTTTTAAGTTGAATTGAGCTCATACTTTTCATTTAATTTTCCATAAGGAAATTCTGTTTTTATTCTTTCTAGATAATTTCTTAACTTACTAAATTTCATAAAAAGTTATAGACTTTTGACCCTCTTCTCACGAAATGTCCCACTGTGCACGGTTCTTGGCAGGTTTCTACGAATATTTATATATGAAGGTGTTTTTTAAGAATGTTAGTCATCGCGCTGTCCGCCTGTCTGTCCGTCTGTAGGTCCAGGCTTCTATATCGAGAACGGTAAATAGTAGGGAACTGGTATTTTCACAGAATATGTGTAAATATGGCCGCTACAACTACAAATACCAAAAAGTTTATGGTAGCTAAAAATTAAAGGGTGTTCCAAAGCGAGCAACGAAACATGTTGCAATCCCAATGTTATATACAGACACTTGATATATAAACCAATAAATATTAAAATTTAAACAAAATAAATGTTAAAGGGTATTCTATCAGTTAACTTAATCTATGTTATTTTAACAATTAGCTGTAACTGGGAAACCATAAGAGGTAAACTCTTTAAATATTCCCAGCTAGTCCAGCATTTGAAAAGCAACAGTAACGAATGCTAAAATACAACCCAAAACTAAAGAGTATTCTATCAGGTAATGTAGTTTTAAAATTAAGCTATATCTTATGAGCCCCACTAATTAGACAGTTGAACCATCAGTTGGAAGAAGGGAATAAACGCAATTTTTCCAAAATTGAGGTATACACATTTCGTTTACTTGAAAGACAAAAATATAACACTTATATTTAATAGAGTTCCATGCGACTAGGAAAAGAATTGGTTGGAAAAAGGGAATAAATCCGTGTTTTTTATTCCCTTCTTCCAACTGATAACACTATGCAACAAAATAAAACTTTTGTCATGACCTTTGATCACCACATATCAGGTATAGACGTAGGGTAAAAGACATGATTCTTAATGTCTAAAGGTCTATTTAGCAAAAACGTATCGCGAAACGTTAGAGCTTTCAGTGCCGCCCAGCTTTAGGTGTTAGTTATAGAAAACGTATCACCCCAAGCAATTTTGTCAGCTGTTAGTATTGGATTGTAATGCCTTTGGTATTAGTTTGTCATTTGCTACGTAAAAATCTACTTTCTAGATTTTCTACGAAACAAAAGTAACGGTACGTTTTTACTAACCTTAACTCATCCTCTAATAATATTCTAAGCTTCAAGCAAATCTGACCAGTAGTTTAGAAGTTAGAGATTTATTAACATTTATTTCCCAAAATTCACCATTGTGTTATACTAAGGCCCAAATTTACAGTTATTAGTTAATTATTAGTAAACTAATATGATAACAATTGTTTAACTTAAACTTCATATTTACAGTGTATTGTTTAACTAAAATTTTTAATATGGGTAAAGAATGGTAACCCTATTAAATATAAATAAACATGAAAAAATAAAGAAAAAAAAATATTTCATATCTTAAGGCGGGATCTAACTAATTTTTAACCAATGGCATTTGACGGTTTAACTAATGGTAAACAAAGAAGTGTGAATAAAATATCATTGGCTAAACTATTGTCATTAGTTAACTAATGACTGTGAATTTGGGCCTAAATATGTTAAGCTTAACACTTTTAAGCTTCCCAAACGTAGAGAAGAAGCAAATATGTTTTCGTTGGTAACCAATACATTAATAAATAGGGCTCGGACTTTCATGCAACTTAAAACTGATTTTAAGCGCTTAACAAATGCACCTAAAAATTAAAAATATCCGCAAAAATATGCATTTTATAATAATATGAAAATATTTTTTTTATTTTTTATTATTATTAGAGAAGAAAAACATAAAACAACCATAATTGGGTATATTATTTAATCCAACCGATCTTTAGTTGAGTTGTCACTCGGCAAATGAAAATTAATGGTTGCCTGAAAGGCACTAAATAGCAACTGAAATTGACAGCTCTCAGTTGCCTGTTGCCAATATCATTTTCAGCAACTGGCAACCCAACTGGGGCTCAGTTGTCATGCATAACCAGCCTATTAATATATTTTTTTGTTTTAATGCATTTAAAAAAATTGTATAACTCCAAAAATATGCATTTATTCAGATATATTCAAAAACATGCACTTGCCACCAAAATATGCAACTACAAATCTATGCCAAACTACATAAAATTTTATGATTCGCATAGATAATTAGTCAATACGTCTTTATCTATCACCACAAAAAACATGCAGTCGCATGAAAGTCCGAGCCCTGTTAATAAATATTGTAATGTTCATTAATCTTGCGAGAAATGCAGAAACGCTATTAAGCTTTGCAGATTCTTTATTAATCATATCGTTTAAATAAATGAAAATGAAATGAAAATAATTCTCGCAAAAAAAACCGACTACAAGATAGGCTTGACACTGCATATAATTTTTATCATAATGTACATAATGTACATAATGTACATATGTACTTTCATGAGACCTAATTGTGTGCGAAGTTTCATAAAAATCGGTTAAGTAGAAGTAGTTTAAATGAAAATTTACTTTTCATGGGGGTGGCACTGCCCACTTTTCTAATCATACTGTTGAATTTTCTAATCATACTGTTGTATATCGATTTAGTAGAAGTTGTGGATAAAGAATATTTACTTTGCATGAGCTTGACAAAGCCCACTTTTTTAATCAAACAGAAGCTTAATGTCTGTGCAAAGTTTCATAGGAATCGGTTGAGCAGAAGTAGGTGAAAATGCAACAAAATAAAACTTTTGTCATGACCTTTGATCACCACATATCAGGTATAGACGTAGGGTAAAAGACATGATTCTTAATGTCTAAAGGTCTATTTAGCAAAAACGTATCGCGAAACGTTAGAGCTTTCAGTGCCGCCCAGCTTTAGGTGTTAGTTATAGAAAACGTATCACCCCAAGCAATTTTGTCAGCTGTTAGTATTGGATTGTAATGCCTTTGGTATTAGTTTGTCATTTGCTACGTAAAAATCTACTTTCTAGATTTTCTACGAAACAAAAGTAACGGTACGTTTTTACTAACCTTAACTCATCCTCTAATAATATTCTAAGCTTCAAGCAAATCTGACCAGTAGTTTAGAAGTTAGAGATTTATTAACATTTATTTCCCAAAATTCACCATTGTGTTATACTAAGGCCCAAATTTACAGTTATTAGTTAATTATTAGTAAACTAATATGATAACAATTGTTTAACTTAAACTTCATATTTACAGTGTATTGTTTAACTAAAATTTTTAATATGGGTAAAGAATGGTAACCCTATTAAATATAAATAAACATGAAAAAATAAAGAAAAAAAAATATTTCATATCTTAAGGCGGGATCTAACTAATTTTTAACCAATGGCATTTGACGGTTTAACTAATGGTAAACAAAGAAGTGTGAATAAAATATCATTGGCTAAACTATTGTCATTAGTTAACTAATGACTGTGAATTTGGGCCTAAATATGTTAAGCTTAACACTTTTAAGCTTCCCAAACGTAGAGAAGAAGCAAATATGTTTTCGTTGGTAACCAATACATTAATAAATAGGGCTCGGACTTTCATGCAACTTAAAACTGATTTTAAGCGCTTAACAAATGCACCTAAAAATTAAAAATATCCGCAAAAATATGCATTTTATAATAATATGAAAATATTTTTTTTATTTTTTATTATTATTAGAGAAGAAAAACATAAAACAACCATAATTGGGTATATTATTTAATCCAACCGATCTTTAGTTGAGTTGTCACTCGGCAAATGAAAATTAATGGTTGCCTGAAAGGCACTAAATAGCAACTGAAATTGACAGCTCTCAGTTGCCTGTTGCCAATATCATTTTCAGCAACTGGCAACCCAACTGGGGCTCAGTTGTCATGCATAACCAGCCTATTAATATATTTTTTTGTTTTAATGCATTTAAAAAAATTGTATAACTCCAAAAATATGCATTTATTCAGATATATTCAAAAACATGCACTTGCCACCAAAATATGCAACTACAAATCTATGCCAAACTACATAAAATTTTATGATTCGCATAGATAATTAGTCAATACGTCTTTATCTATCACCACAAAAAACATGCAGTCGCATGAAAGTCCGAGCCCTGTTAATAAATATTGTAATGTTCATTAATCTTGCGAGAAATGCAGAAACGCTATTAAGCTTTGCAGATTCTTTATTAATCATATCGTTTAAATAAATGAAAATGAAATGAAAATAATTCTCGCAAAAAAAACCGACTACAAGATAGGCTTGACACTGCATATAATTTTTATCATAATGTACATAATGTACATAATGTACATATGTACTTTCATGAGACCTAATTGTGTGCGAAGTTTCATAAAAATCGGTTAAGTAGAAGTAGTTTAAATGAAAATTTACTTTTCATGGGGGTGGCACTGCCCACTTTTCTAATCATACTGTTGAATTTTCTAATCATACTGTTGTATATCGATTTAGTAGAAGTTGTGGATAAAGAATATTTACTTTGCATGAGCTTGACAAAGCCCACTTTTTTAATCAAACAGAAGCTTAATGTCTGTGCAAAGTTTCATAGGAATCGGTTGAGCAGAAGTAGGTGAAAAGGCATGCGTATTTACTTCGTATGGGCGTGACCCCGCCCACTTTCCAACGGGCCCAATCTGGAAGTGCATCCTTTTAAATAAAGAAAAAAATCCGAAATTGGTTTATAAATGGCGGAGTTTTTAGGGAACATCTTTAAAAATAATGCATGACGAATTGATAACGTTTCTTCTTTTTTTGAAGTCGGTTAAAAACTCCAATAAATCGTTAACACTACATTTTTGCACCACATGTATTTCTTAAATGAAGAACATTTAAATATATTCATTATGCCTGGAGTTTAAAAATGTTTAACAGATTTTTTCCTCTAGCATACTAACACACTAAAGCTTTTCTAAAATATTGTTTCTTATGTATCATTCTTAATTTATTTCTTAAAAATCTCTTTTTCATTTAAATAATACTTTTAACATGTGCAGATGTATGTATAGTTTTAGGTAGAACCCCCGATTCTATCTAGTTTAAAAATTTTACTTTCATATTTAGAACTAAGATCCTTTTAAAAAAGCATGTTTAAAATTATTTTAACAAATATTAAATAAAAAGCCATTTATGTATGTTTTAGCAAAAAAATATTCCTTTTTAACTATTTATATTAAACGTCGACTAAATTATTATTTACTTTCTCCTTATCTTAGAACCTCAATCGTTTTGGAGATTCTATGGGTTCGTTGGGCCATCGTGCACTCCTACAGTATGTGGATGCGAACGATTTATCTGGGCTTCGTGCTATCTTAGACAGTCGTCATTTATCTGTTGATGATCGTGACGAAAATGGCACTACTGTTCTCATGGTTGTGGCAGCACGTGGTTTAACACCTTTTGTACGTGAATTATTGGCACGTGGTACTGATGTGCAAGCTGAAGACAATGATAATTGGACTGCTCTGTTGTGTGCCTCCAAAACCGGACATTTTGATGTTGTACAATTGCTATTGGATCATGGTGCTGATATTGAACATCGCGATATGGTGAGACTAAAAATAAAAGACTAATTTTTTTTTTTATAATTTTTACTTCTTTATTAGGGAGGGTGGACTGCCTTAATGTGGGCTGCTTATCGCGGCCATAAGGAATTGGTACGTTTTCTTTTGGAGAAAGGTGCCGATGTTAATGTCCATGGCAATTATCATTTGGGTCCTTTGTTGTGGGCTGCTGGCCGTGGTTTTAAGGAAATTGTGGAAATGTTAGTTACTCGTGGTGCTAAAATTAATGTGGGTGATAAATATGGTACGACAGCCTTAGTGTGGGCTTGTCGCAAGGGTAATGTGGAGATAGTTGATACGTTGTTGAAGGCTGGAGCTAATGTAGATACAGCTGGCATGTATTCGTGGACACCTTTATTGGTGGCCGTTTCTGGAGGCCATACCGATTGTGTTATATCTCTGCTGGAAAAGAAACCCAATGTTAATGCTCTCGATAAGGATGGCATGACTGCCCTGTCCATTGCGTCCCGTGAAGGATATCAAGAAATTACTGCCGCTTTGATTGCTGCCGGTGCTTATGTCAATATACAAGATCGTGCTGGTGACACTCCTCTAATACATGCTGTCAAAGGTGGTCATCGTAGTGTGGTGGAGTCTTTGTTGAAGAAACATGCAGATGTTGATATACAGGGCAAAGATCGTAAAACAGCCATATATACGGCAGTGGAAAAGGGTCACAATCAAATAGTTAAAGTTTTACTACAAACTAATCCTGATCTCGAGGCTGCTACCAAAGATGGCGACACAGCTTTATTAAAGGCGGTGCGCAATCGCAATTTAGATATTGTACAAATGTTATTAGATCGTAAGGCAAAGGTTGGTGCTAGTGATAAAAAGGGTGATACTTGTCTTCACATTGCGATGCGTGCTAGATCGAAGGCTATTGTAGAAGCTTTACTAAGAAATCCGAAAAACAGTCAATTGTTGTATAGACCCAACAAGTCGGGCGAGACTCCTTATGTTATAGATACCTCACATCAAAAGACAATTTTAGGCCAAGTATTTGGATCGAGACGTTTAAATACAAATGAAGATTCAGAAGGCATGCTGGGCTATGAACTGTATGCCTCTGCTTTGGCTGATGTGCTGAGTGATCCCACGTTAACCACACCGATAACAGTAGGCCTGTATGCCAAATGGGGCAGTGGCAAATCATTCCTGCTTAACAAACTTAAAGATGAAATGACAAATTTTGCGCGACAATGGGCTGAGCCACCGTTAAAAACTGGCGGGCTATTATTTTTGGTATGTTTTCACTTAGCTTTAATTTTGGGCACCATAGTAGGCTTGGCCACTTGGTCGTCCATGTGGGGCGGTATGGCAGGTATTAGTTTCTTGATGTTTGCTTATATTCTGCTAGCGATAATACGTTATTGTAACAATCAAATGGACATGTACTGGGCTTATTCTATCGATCATGGTATTCAAAAGCGTATTGGACGTTTAAGACTGATACTCCAAGTGGCCTTTTGTCATCCACCCGGTGCTCAGGCAGACACACAAGCAAAACCAGTACGTTTTCACTTTGCCGAAGCCAGTAGTGCGTCGCCTACAGGAGAAGGTGCTGTTGCTCATATGTTGGCCTCGCTATTCGACGCCATTGAAGTGCACTATGGCTGGCTGTCGACTAGGCTCTATAGAGCTTTTCGTCCCAAGCCGCTAAAAGTAACGGCTGGTTGGCGTTGGCGTCGTATGTGTTGTGTTCCTATAGTGGTTATATTTGAGATTGGTTTATTAGCTTTAATAACAGGTCTTTCGCTGTTGGTGGCCTATTTTGCTCATGGTTCCAATATTGAACGCGATAATGTTCTGATTACCATATATGTTATATGTGCTGTATTTGTTTGTATAATTTGTACGAATCTTCATGTGTTGGCTAAAGCGATGAGGTCATTGTTTGTATCTCAAGGCCGCCATTTAAAGAGAACAGTACGTTCTAATGAGGGTGCTCCCTTGACCGCCTTAGGCTCTGAGGTTGCTCTCATGACCGATATGGTGAAGGTAAGTTTAATTGAATTTTACATTTTATACCTGCTTATTATTAACATTTATGTATTAGTGCTTAGACGCATTCATCAACCAGCAGAGCCGTTTAGTAGGCGTTGTTGATGCTTTAGACTCCTGTGATACTGAAAGAATATTGTCCGTTCTTAATGCTGTACAAACTCTGCTTTCTTCGCCAAATCGACCATTTGTTATCCTCATAGCCGTTGATCCTCATGTTATTGCCAAAGCTGCCGAAGCAAATAGTCGTCGTCTTTTCACTGAAGGCGGTATAGGTGGTCATGATTTTCTAAGAAATTTAGTACACCTACCGGTATACTTGCAAAATTCCGGTTTGCGTAAGGTTCAAAGGGCCCAGATGACTGCCTTGCTATTCAAACGCAATTATGGTGACATGCAAGGCGATGATGCGCCTACTTTGGGACATTCTGTTTCGGCAAGACGTTTATCGAATGCCTCGGAAATAATGTCGAGTCAGGAGAAGTTACGAGGCCCTATGGGCGCTGGTGGTCGACCAACAGGACCAGGTAAAAAATTACGTTTATCAGAATCTGTGGCAAGTTCGATTGGCTCCAATCTGCATCGTTTGGGCCAAAATCCACAAGGTGTTTTAGATATGTCAAAGATAATGTTGACAGATGACTATTTTAGCGATGTCAATCCTCGCAGTATGAGACGCTTAATGAATGTTATTTATATAACTGGTAAGTAGAAGACTTTTTAAATACAGACAATAATAAGATTACATAATAGAGCTCGTTAATTCAAATTATTCATTTAATTATTATTTATCAAAAAAATAAATAGAGCAAAAGGTAGTTAACATAATATCACAGTTGCTGTTTTGGAAGGTCGCTACACCAACCCATCATGCAACAATAAAAATAAGAAAGATAACTACACTTTCATTTTGGCGTTCTAAAAGTTGTATCAAAAGTCTCATAAAATCGCATGTCTGTGTCGTAAGTCGTTCAAGGTCAAAGGTCACTAAAATTGGGATTTCGCGACTATCTAGGTTTGTATAGCTCTAATGATGTTAACATCTATTATGGAAATTGTTGAGTATAACATTTGCGGCAAATTTTGTCCCAAACATTTTTTTATGCAGTGAAGCAATTTTGTCATACAGGCCACAGAGCGGCGTTTCGATGTTGGAATAGAATTCTTGCTGATATACACTTTCCGGCACTTAACATGCAAAGTAGTCCCCAAAACTAAAAAAATCGCAAAAAGAATACAAAAATCGTTAAAACTAAAAAGCCCAAAACTAAAAAATTTTCAAAACGAACAAAAAGCACCAATATGAAAAAAATTTTCAAAAAACAAAAAAAAATTCCTAAAAAAACCATAAAATTAAAAAATAACCAAAATGTAAAAAAATTGATCAAATTAAACAAAGTGCAGAAACAAAAAAGCACCAAACGAAAAACTCGCCAAAACTAAAAAATCGCAAAAAATACGAAAACAAAAAAACGCCAAAAAAAGCTTTAAATCGAAAAAGGCACCAAAACGAAAAAAAATGTCAAAGCTATAAAAATAAAATTGCAGAAAAACGAAAAAGTCGTCTAAACAGCAAACCATAAAACGAAGAATATGTATTTTTTTTCTTTAAAAAATATGTATAAATTGATCATGCCTTCCGTTATGTAGTTCTTCATAGTTATGTAATCTTTATTTTGAAAAGTCTCAATAAAACTGAATTGAATTGAATCATGCTTTCTATCTCCAAATAAGCATAGAATAAAGCATAGAAAAATTGTTGAAACAAAATTTGTCGCAAATGTTAGTCTCTATAATTCTTAGATGTTAAGATCATTAGAGATAGATAATCACAAATTCTCGATTTTAATGACCTTTGACCTTGAATAATTTCCCATCAAAACATAAATGAATGCCTTCAAAATGAAATATGTAGTGCTTCATGATTTCTTGATCACTGGTTTCTTTGAACGCATTCTGAATGTCATCATAAATCGTAAATAAAGCTATGATTTTTGAACTCGTTAAAAACACACGCGATTTTACTACGCAATATATTGCATAAAATATCCACCGAAAAAGGCATTAAAAAACGGAATTAAAGCGTCGCATTGACACATTTTCATTTAGCTGCAACAAAAAATAAGTGGTAGAGCGCATATCTTAACAGTCAAAAGAGCACGGTTCGTATTCCAGGTGCCGTAATACTTTTTGTATTATTGTTTCATATTTACATGAAAAAACATCTTCGAATCAGGGAAATTGTATGGGTTCAATTCATTCATTTTAATGGAGATCAATAGATTTTAAATTCCCGCACAAACACATGATCTCTAATGACATGCTAATGTAAAAATCATGTATGTTTCACCTATATCGAACCAGTTTGTTATCCCTTGAACCCATGATTATACACATGATTTGTCATATTATTCGTTGCTGGGTTACGACGCAGACGTGAGAGGTAATGATAGTTTTGCGACAACCCAGCAAAAACTTTGCTTACTGATAGGCAAAAAAGTATATGAAGATTAAGTCGTAACTACTTACAATTTGACTCGATAACAACTTATTTTTGTTGCAGAAGTCCAAAAAATAAGGGATAACCCTTACAAATGTATTTCCGTTGTCACAGCAATTAACTAGTGATTATTTGGCTTACTTGAAGCTAAAAAAAAGTAGTCAAATAAACAAATTAAAATTAAAAAAAATGTATGCACACTATATTTATTTTATTTATATTTTTAAAATTTTATTTTTTATTATTTTTTTACCAAGCTGGGATACGAAACTGTGCTCGTTTAGATATTAAGACGAGAACTTTACCCATTCAGCTATTGTTGACATAAGTTTAAGCGACAAAAATTTGTTTTCATATAGAAACAAATGTTGACTTAAAAAGTTGTTGTCTACTTATTTTATTAATACATAATAACAAACTATAACTATTTTCAGATAATGAGAAAAATACGTACTAATTTTATTAAAAACTAAGTAGCAGTTCTAATTTGAAGCATACACTGAAGAAAAAAATATGCAATATATGAACGAAATCGGTCGTATATTTTACGAAATATTTTGTAACTTCGCACCACGAAACTCTTTCGTAAAATGTGCGAAACGAACGAAATTTGTGTATTTATTTTACGAAGTATGTTTTGTGTATAAAGAAATATTTTTTTATATAATACGATAGAGTTTCGTAGAAAAGAGAAAAAAGTTTTACATTTTACGAAATAATTTCATAGTTTAAGGTAATATTTAGAGAATATTACTAAATATTTTTTGTGTTTTACAAAAGAACTTTCTATATATTATGAATTAATTTTGTAAAAACAAAATAAAATTTTACGAAATATTTTCATAACTGAAGATAATATTTAGAGAATATATGAATTTTCTTTTTATTTTACAAAAATTGGCAGTTAATAAGAAACTATTCACACAATTTTGACTTTCATTAATTTTATTCCAAATTTGATCATGAATAAGACCTTCTTTAGCATAACATTTAATTTTGACCCTTTCAGCTTCAGATAAAGATTTACCTCAAGCCATTTAAATTTCAAATTATTTTATCGGCTTAGAAAGATCGAAAATGTATTAAAAACTAAGAATACTCGGGGAAGTTATAATGTAAACTATAAAATTAATCAGAAATCTATTCTGATTAGGCACTGCTCTTGGACAAAATTTATTTTGGAGCAATTATTTGATAATGGTACGATATTCCTCTTAATTTTTGCCACAGATTTCACGTAATGCATATTATTTATTAATAAGTCCAATTTTATTAGTAGTTTGAGCAATCGTTTTTAAAAATTATTGCTAAAATGTTAAACCTAATCAGATGAGCTGCAGTTTAAATTTCCTAACCTTTATTTTTAAGATTAAATAACTTTTTTTTTACATTTTTCTTGTTATTAAAGTTGCACCTTCTTTTCTCAGAAATCCTCTTTTTGTGCCCCTTTTATTTTCAAAATGGCCTTTTTGTGCCCCTTTTGAAAATTTTCAACGGTAACGCTGTCTACAGCTTATATGTATACGCGTCACTTAGCGCCCAATTTTATATGATTCAATAATTTTAAGAACAACTTATATAGTCCATAATTGATTTCGTAATATGTACGAAATTTTAGTATATATTACGAAAAAACGTACTAGTAAATGTTTTAGTTACTTTCGTAAAAATATAAAATCCTGGTGTAAAAATTTATTCCGTAATATGTAGGAAAGTTTCGTATATTTTACAAAAAAAAATAGCTACGAAAAGTTTTCGTTACTTTCGTCAAATAATAAAATTCTAGATTCAACCTAATTCGTAATATGTACGAAATTTTCGTACATTCTACGAAAAAAAGTAAATACGAATGGTTTTCGTTACTTTCGTAAAATAATAAAATTCTCGACTAAAATTTTTTTCGTGGAATATACGAAAGTTTCGTATATAATACGAAAAAATAACTACGAAAGTTTTTTTTCGTAAAATGTTGCATGGATTATTGTTAGTGTAGTAATAAGATAAATAAGTACCACTCATTACTTTGTAACCCATTAATAAAGTACTACCGATTACAAAAATGACAAAAGTTTTTGCTGGGAACTTTTAAAACGCCAAAAATAAAGTGTGTACGAGTTTTCAGCTTATTATCTCTTATTCTGAGACTTAACCATTTTTATTGATTATTTGACTGGGTATAATTAATAACTATAAAAGCAATAATAATTTAAAATTCTATGAATACGTTTTTTTGTGTTACAGAATTTTGTAGAAGATTCTGATCCATTGATTTTATTAGAACTTGAGAACGAGTTGTTTAATTTTGCTATAAAACATACCAACAAATTTTATATACTCAATGGTTCCTGAGTTATTCAGACCGAAATAATGAAACATAAAAAAACATAAAATAGAAAACGATAAAAATTTTACATTTTTATTATTGTATCATTAAGCTACGTGTACCTCTAATAAAATAAGCTTTTTCCATGGAAATCTATGGATAAATGTTGATTTTATTTAAAAATTAATAACATTTCTTTTGTTTATTTTTCAGTGCGTTTATTGAAAGCATTCCAAATTGATTTTAGTTGGTATCGTTTAAGTTCTTGGATTAATTTAACGGAACAATGGCCTTTGAGAGCCAGTATGATTGTTTTATATCATGATCAATTCATGGATCAGTTCGATGATAGTGTGCCACTACAAACCGTTTATGAGAAGTAAGACGGATCTTTATTATTCCGATATGATTACTAATAATTTTAAATTAATTTTACTATACTATATGTTTATGCCTCATGTCTTTTAAGAGTACGGCCCAAGTTAACTTGTTTACGTGAAGCTGCCCCCCTGTTAGAATTAGATCGTGATGAACGAAAACTAGATGCCTTTTTGCAATTGCATAAATCTGATCTTTTAGTAGCAGATTTACGCATATTTCTTCCATTTACCATTAATTTAGATCCATATTTAAGAAAAGTGCTAAAAGGTATAAACATATTTTATAAAACAGTTTTTAATTAATACTTGTTAAAACTATTATTTCCTTGCAGAGGATCAACAATCTATTGAAGATGAAGGTTCATTGGTCTTACAAAATCGCCCCAGTGTTCAGCCAGTATTACGTTTGCCACCAACACCCACTACTTATGTGCCTTCGCCTCTGATTCCTTATCCACCCTATCAACTTCTGCAGAATGAATATGTCATGCAGGAATTGAGACAACGAAACTTAAGCTCTAGTACTGAACCTCCCATGACTCCTTTACTAAGTTCGCCTGCAGACTCGTTTGGAGTGAGTGTAAAAAGAAAATAAATATTTGCTTTTACTTTATTTTTACATTTTTATTTATTTAAACACAGGATGATATATTGCAAATGAAACTTTCCGATCTTACCGTAGAAGGTGTTATTAGTTTAATCGAACGTGTCGAAGATTTAAAGCCAGCTCTAGCCAAATTAGCACCAATTCTTAAAGAAAATTCAATAAGTGGACGTGTTTTGAAATACTGTGAATTAAATGATTTAAAACAGGTAAGCAGATGTCATATATGTGAGTCAAATACTAAGAACTTGTGCCAAATTGTTCAATTCTGTATAGGAAATTTTTGTATTTCTAAAAATTTGCATAAACTCCCTGGTCACTTTTCTCGGAATTTTCGAACATACTGAAATCCTTTTGCTATACATAGAGTGATTTTAAGTCGCCTACTCCATCAATCTGACTTATTATAGCGCAATCAAATTAGCATTTCACCACGGAATGAGAGATAATAAGATGAAAATTCGTATACACTTTCATTTTGGCGTCCTAAAATTTTTCTCAAAAGTCATGTCTCAAATCTCATGTCTGCATCGTAAATTATTCAAGATCCAAGGTCATCGGGATTTCGCGATTATCTGGGTTTCTATAGCTCCAACGATGTTAACGTCTATTATGAAAATTGTACAGCATAAAATTTGCTAAAAATTTTTATACAAATATTTTTTATGCGCCCAAGCGTTCATGTATGTGATAATGGGCACAAAGCGTCGTTTCAATGCTGCAATGGAATTCTTACTGATATATACTTAACATGCACATTTACAGGTGTCAAACTATTTAAGAAGTCCATGTGGCCGTAATTTTTTTCGATGCTTTCAGTTTTCAATACAATCATCTTCTGAAAGTGCCTTCTCAGATATGAAACACAATTCAGCCATTATTGTTTTTTAATTGTACTCACGTCATTGCGAAGTAAATTTACATCTATAAAATAAAAAATAGTAGTGCAAAAAGCTTTTTGTGGTGGTTTTAAAATTATTTTTTCTTTGAAATATATGTATGTATAAATTTCAAACCTGAGCGGTTTGCAGTACTTTTGCATTGCGTTAATATATCATTACCACTAAAGTTTATGGCAGGTAACGCATTACTTTTGCATTATTATTAAAACACATCATGAATAATGCATTAGGGGCTATTCACATATTACGTAACGCTATTTTCGGAGTTTTCAGCCCCCCCCCCCTTCGTAACGCTTTTTACAAACCCTCCTGGAGCATTACGTAATATGTGAACAGCCCCTTATTTGTGCATTATCACTACACATAGAAAAATTTCCATGTAAAATAGTCGAAAACCAGGTTAATTTAACATTTTTCATACGAGTTTCATGTTAAATCAACATGATTCACAATAATCTTGAAAGAAAATTTTTCCTTTTGAATTAACTATATTTCATGTTGATTTAATATTCCAGTGCAGTTAAATCAAAATTAAATTGATACTGAAATAATACGAAAAATCAAATTGAATCAAAGTAATTTCGAGTTGAGACAACGTGAATTTAATATTGGAACAACACGAAGAATCATGTTGAATCAAAGTTATTGCAAGTTGAAACAACGTGAATTTGATATTGAAACAACACGAACAATCATGTTGAATTAAAGTTATATCAAGCTGAAACAACATGACTTTAATGTAGCTATTTTATTAATTATTATACTCACGTGATAGTCATCAGAAAACTTTGCGTTGTGGCTGACTGTCCCAGCCAAGATTTGAACTCTGCATGATAGTCCACGCGCTAACCACAGCAGCCACAACAGCTTCAAACTTTTCTTTACTTATACACTAAATAAATACCATCGTATGTAAAATGCATTTCATTTTAATTCAACATGATTTAAATGATTATTTAACATAAAACTTATTTGAAATTAAAGTTATACAGGTATGTGATGGAAATCGATTTTGAAAACGAAGCACTTTTGAAAGTCTCTTCTAACGCACTTTTTATAAAATTTTTATAATTTTTGTGATACTTCTCTTTTGTAATAAAGAGATATTTTTATAACATTTGTGATAAAAATTTTTTAAATAAAGAAATACCTTTCAAAACCTTTCAAAACTGCTTCGTTTTCGGAATCGATTTCCATCACATACCTGATAGTCATGTCGATTGAAAATGAAACTTAACGTTTATAACAAAATTGTTTTAATGGTGATTTAAGATTAGATTAATAATTTTCCGTTTAAAATTAATATGAAACAATGGTAATTTTAAACCAGCAGCAGTAAATTTTCGCTTGTAATTCGTTTTTGTCGTCTGCATAGACGACACATGTTAGAATAAACAACAACAAGTCACACAACTAAGCAGAACTGTGAATTGTAGCAATGAACAAAGCAAATAAACACTAACACACTCAAACGACAAATTATTTCTTGTAAATTTAATATGATTTCCAATCAAAATTGCGGCATGTGGATTTTGCATTCCTTTTTTTCTGTTGTTTTAGTGTTGTGAATTATTTGGGTTTTATAATCGTTAATAAAATTTCATAATTTTTTCCTTGTTCGAACAGCCGAATATATTAAAACGTTTATTCGAATATTCGAACGAATAACGTATACAAATTTCCTTGTTCGAACAGCCGAATATATTAAAACGTTTATTCGAATATTCGAACGAATAACGTATACAAATTTGCATTCGAATAACTACTTTAGAACCAAGATTTTTAACATATTCTGTCACACCTCCTGCGGCAAATGTTACACCAATTGTCTTGAACTATAAACTGGCGAAAATGGGAATGGTCCTCACTGTAGAATCAGATTTTTCCAAGTCAAAAATATCTGTTTAAAATTTAGTAATTAACTAGAATCAAAGAAACCAACACAGGACAAGTACCTTATGTTTGGTTCTAGAACATATCAATGATTATCTTAATTATGCCAATTGACCCCCTCCAATGACAACGTCATATAAAAGTTACCGGTGTCTTTCATATAAAATTCCGAAAGTCGGACCGGTTGCTAGTCCTTGAGAACCAGTCACGTAACTTTTCTTGTGACAGGTTCACTTTCTTCTAGGGTTATTTTCGACTTTTTAAAGGCGTTAACAGACAGATTGCATCTTCAGGCAAACTCCTTCCTACATGAGTGTTGTGTTTTTCTTCCGACAGGATTTGTTTGAATTTGAAACGATTTTCTGTCATCCCACGTCAAATTTTGTTGATAAACAGACCGGTTTCGGGTATGTGCCATCTTCAGTGTTCTATTGAATACTTTTAGTATTCAATTGAATGATTTTAGTATTCAATAGAACACTGAAGATGGCGCATAGCCGAAACCGGTCTGTTTATCAACCAAATTTGACGTGGGATGACGGAAAATCGTTCCAAATTCTTCCTACATATTATTTCTTCGACTGAACTAAGATTACTTTTCTTTACATATTTTGTAATTATTCTTGTTAGATATTTTTGGATTTTCACTGAAACTTTCAATTTGTATATCGTGTACTTTACGAAAATGGTGCAAGCGTGGAGAAGTTATTGATCCGTGACATTTGTAAGACTTAGAACACCTTTTAGTTAATTTAAAACGCTATTTTACATTCGTAAATGTAAACTAATTTTTAGAAAATATAGTTTAAAAAAGTGTTCGAATATTCGAGTATTCGACAAAACTGTTCAAATAATTTTTTATAATAAATTGAAAAATTTTGTTCGCTCGTATAAAAATTAAAAACATTTGTTCGAATATTCGAAAAATTCTTATTCGAATGGCGACACAAATTATCACTAAAACATATTGTGTAGAACTAATTTCGATAAAACCTGAAAATTTTGTCATCAGATGACACAAATAAGTAATAAATAAATACTCATACTTTCGTTCGCAATAACTAACACAAATTTTTTTACTTATATATTAATACGCAAATAAAAAGTTTGCATCCAATGTTGATAAATTGTTGTTTTTCAGAGCCATGCTAGTCTGTAGCTGCTATAAAATATAAAAATTACCTCAATTAACTAATTAATTATTCTGTATTAGCACAGTGTGATATATCGGCAATCTATGTGGACAAAAATCAATTTTTTCGTCTGAAATTTAAGCAAAAATTTTAATCAGATGTGAAAGACAACTTCTCATCAAATAAGAATATATAAACATTTTGTGTAATTTGTCAACACTAATAATATAACGGTGCTTTCCACTTAAACATTTTGCAGTTAACTAAAAATGAGAAAAACACATTCTGAAAGTTGCCATCTTTTAAAAGCGTATAACTTTATACTGTTATCGTCTTTTAGTAGACGTCTTACTGGTTGAATATGCGTAGTAAGGAAAAGTTCATACTTTTTTTTTAGTTTGAGAAAAACACTGCATTAAAAAAAAACAAAATTAATTCTAAATAGACATGCAGCGTTATACAATGTTAAAATTGCATTTGGCAAAAAGCTGGGTTCATCTATTATACAAATTGGAAAAAAGCCATTGCGAATGTTTGCACGGTTTGAAAATATTCGTGTTTAAATGCAAATGGCTCTACTAATAAAATGCAGACTGTTGTGATTATAAAAGCGATTTTTCTGGGTATAATTAATAAAGCCTAAATTAATGATACTATTCTGGAAAAAAAGTTTTTGTAATCACAATAGTTTGCATTTTATTAAGTTTCTTTGTTTCTCTTGAAATTTTTTTAAAATTGTGTGAAGCCCTTTTACGTTTTATACGACGATATGTAAATTATGTATTTTATTTATAATTATCCCTTTATTGACCAAAAACGTAAAAGATAATTTTGTTCTAGATTGGCCAAATATCACACTGTGCAATGGGTGCCCGCTTTACTATAATTTTGTTTCCATTAACAGAGTTGATTAACAATTGTAGTTGCGCCTCGCAGACGGAGTCTGTCAAGCAAAAGCTTTGTCATAATCAAATAATAGTGACTTACTTAATTAAAAATTATTTTGTGTTACTTCATAAATAGTGCATTAAAGGTGTGGAAAAATTTTTAATGCATTAGCTCAAGTAATGCAATTGTCCCAGGTCTGATAAATTTATCATGCCTTCTTTCTATCTCCAAATTGGTTGAGGGCATAGAAAAATTGTTGAAACAAAATTTGTCGCAAATTTTGTGGTCCCACTCAGTGGGCTTCGCTACCCCACTGTTGTGAAGATAAAGGAAAATTAATACATATTGATTTTGTACCCCCGTGTGCTCCCTCCTGTGCCACCAGGATTTTGTTTAAAAGTTCATTTTCCTCTCCGTGTAACGTAAACCAAAGTTAGAGAGTCTCGCTATTGGAGTTCTCTAGATATAAAAGGTGGCGCAAAATTAATCATCCAATTTTGTTTTTGAACAATTTATTTACTAAATAAACACAAATAGTTTTGAGTGATGGAGATCTTTATTAGGACCTTTAGAATTTCTTAACAGAAAAAATTCTAAAGGCCCAAATAAAGATTTCCATCACTCAAATTCATTTTTGTTTATTTAGTAAAAAAAGTTATTCAAAAACAAAATTGGATGATTAATTTTGCGCCACCTTGTAGGATAATTACAAATTACTCTGCATGGGGGCTGTAAGTCTCCATATCCTCCTACTACCAGGGTTTTGTTGAAAAGTCATATTTGTTCTCAGTTTAAGCTACAACAAATTAAGAGAGTCTAGCCTTGGTGGTTCTTCAGATATAAGAAAATTAATAATTACATTGTATGGGGGTACCCGTCTCACTATTGTAGTTCCGCAGATATAGAATAAATAATAAATGCTTTGTATTGGGGCTACCCGCCTTCCCTCTCCCATACCTCCAAAATTTTGTTAGGCTTTGCACTTTGTTCTAAGAGTTATTCACATCAAGTGTAGAGAGCCTCACTATTGTAGTTCTGCAGATATAGGAAAATTAAAAATTAGTTTGTGTGGGAGGGTACCCGTCTACCCCTCCTATACAGCAAAATTTTTAATTGGAAATTTCAGTTTGTTCTAAAAGTTAGTCCTGTAGATATAGAAAAATTAATAATTACTTTGTATGGGGCGTACCCCTCTCCACCTATACCTCCAAGATTTTGTTGGACCTTTCGCTTTGTTCTAAGAGGTATAAGATGTATGTAGTTCTGCAGATATATAAAAATTAATAATAAGTTTGTGTGGGAAGGGTGGGGGTACCCGTTTCCCCCTTCTAGACCGCTAAGTTTTTGATGGAACTTTTTGTTTGTTCTAAGAGTAAGCCACACCAAATTTAAAGAGTCTCACTATTGTAGTTCTGCAGATATTTATATGAAAATTAATAATTACTTTGTATGGGGGCTACCCCTCTTCACCCTCCTATACCTCCAAGATTTTGTTGGAACTTTCACTTTGTTATAAGATGTATAAGAGGTATAGAGGTATGTAGTTCTGCAGATATAGCAAAATTAATAATTACTTTGTGTGTCTCCCACTGCAAGACCTCTAAAAAACATTTTTTATTAAACAAAACGAAAAATTTAAAAATGGAATACTCCTTCCAAAAGAAGGGAGAACGAACGTGTATCGGATCTTTTAGAAACGAGTGTAGAGGCATTCTAGAAGGTTACACTGAGAAGGCAGAAACTAATTAGTTTTGGATCTTATGTCAGGTCTTTGAAGGCCTTTAAAAAGGCCTGTTTAGTGAATGCCTCGTAAGTTTTACCGTTGGGCGGTGCCAAAGCTAGAACACATGAGGGGCTTAAAGCACAAGGGACTCAAGTACAAAAAGGAAATTCTGAGTAATTGAGCTTCAAAGTTTTTTGTTTCTATGCATTTCATACTTAACATTTTGGCTTTGTAATCCATACAGCTGATTGAGGTCATCATGCAAGTCTGAATTTATTTTTAGAGTGATAGGTATTAAGTATTGATTCCTGCAGCTAATACAATTTGTTTAGTTTGGTACTTGAACCCCTCGTGTTCTAACTCCCTCATATGGTAGTGTGTATCTGTGTGCCTGTCTGCACAATCGTATAACCAAAATGGCTTGAAGGATTATTTTTTTGAAAGGTATTTGATCTAAAATCGTCTAGCCTATTATAATCTATTTATTTCGGCGGTTTTTTAAATTTTAATTTATTGTTATTAAAGTAAATAGAAACTATAAATAAACCAAAACCTGATGACAAATATTCAAATGGCGAAGGAGATAAATATTCACGAATTGTATTGTCATCGCTCACAGTTTAATTGTAATTTTTCATTAGGGAATTATATACAGAACTATTAGATTTTTATTATTAAAATTCTAGCTTAGTGGCTTTGTTTTTCTAACATCTTAAACTTTCTTATCCAAGGTGATTATATAGGCTAAGGTTTGTAAAGTTATATTCAGAAAGAATGAGATGATAAATATTCCAAAGAACAATGAAAAACCAAAATCAATTTAATTTGCATGTGTATCTCTGCTTATCATCACTTGTTAGGTGGCTCGGTTGAATTCATTCTGAACATAATGCCCTGTTCAGATATGCCCCTTAAATGCGCAATTAGGAAATTTATACAATTAAGGCCTTAATCGAACTCAATTTACCATGCAAGAACTGCATTAATAAATTGAGCAATTAGTACTTAATTGGTTCATAAATTCAGTAGCCTCTACAGGACACACTTATGAAGTCTATTCAGTGGAGGCACCTCTACTGAAAAGACAACGCAAAGCGTATCTAAAAGATAAACTCACTATCTGTTCGTTACATAAAAAAAAAGATTTCTAAATACAATTAATTTATTTGTAAATACAATTAAAGCTTTATTTAAAATGACACCTACAACGATTTTTGTAAATACAAACACGGCATTTGTGACATTAGAAATTAAAATCAAGTCGATTATATCCAATTAAAATTATTGTGTTATTCACAATTGAGGTGTTAACAAAAAGAAATATTTTTAATAAATTGAATTCTCAAATTCCAATCACATATACAAAATTGTAATATTGACACTAAGCTTTGTTGTTCCACTTTGGTTTTTTGTTTATGTTATGTTTTACAAAAAATATTTTCAATTAAATATACCAACAAATAATTTGTTGACAATCGTAGTGTACTGGATAGTGTGCCAAGCTACTACCCGGAAGGTCCCAGGTTCGATTCCTGCCAAGGGTGTTTCTGCAAAAAAGCAAAAACAAAAAAAGAAGGCTTACGCAGTATGTGTGTTGTATGATTTTTTTTTAATTTTTGTTAGATTTTAAAATTATAGCAGTTGAAATTATTATTATATTACCAATGTTATTTGTGATTTTATTGCTTGTCTGCGAAAAACACCAAATGTCTTTGGTTGGAATCGAACCGGCGAGCTCTGGACTAATAGACTGGCGTACTTTCTTCTCAGCTACAGAGCAACCCGTTAATAAATAACCCTACAGCTAAATGTACAACTAGTTACGTTTTGGGACAGTCATTATACTAGTAGTAACGTTACTAGTCAACAAAGGACTGTCATCTTACTAGTTGTAATAAAGCTAGTAACGATACTAGTCAAACAACAACGTTTTGGAACAGTCATACAACTAGTTGTAATGATACTAGTAATTTAAATAATTTTTTAAAAGTTTACATATTTTCAAGTGTAAATACATAAAACAAAGCTTTAGCTCTAAATATAATAAGTAGAAAGTAGCTCAGTGGATAGAGTATATGTCTTGAAAGATGAGAACTGTGTGTTCATACCCCAGTTGAGCCAAATGTTTTTTAATATTAAAAAAAAAACTATAAATAAAGAAACTTGTAAGAAAACTAGTCTATAATAACTAGTATTTCAACTAGCACATAACAACGTACAAATGAACTAGTTGGGATCCTATGACAACCTAATGTTAAAATCGATAGTTCGATATATGGAAAAAGGACAGTTAGCGAACTAGTCTTAATAAAAAAGCAACTAGTATATTTCTAGCCACATACTAGTCATTTTGTCTACAGGGAAGTAAATAATAAATACAAACAAAACATGATTTCTTACATTTCTTTTACGTGTGTGCATTCCATTATGATATAATTTAACAAATCATTTTGTTGAGTAATTCAATAGATTAGAAACATTTTAATTTGTAATATGAACAATGATACTGTGATGATTGTTGATTTTTCCAAAATTTTTTTTTATCAAAAAAAATTTACAAAAACTATTGGTAACTCAGTTTATTGAAAAAAATTTCTGTGTTTGTTGTATCAACAACCAAATTTGTTATATTAGTTATATATATTTTTGAATTTAAATTAAATAGTAGTCAGCTGTGCTAGTGATCCCACCTGTTAGATATGCCTTCAAAGGCTAATTGAGTAAGGTAAATTGCATATGTGTGAGCACCAAAATTGATAACTCAATTAAAGCGCATATCTGAACATAGTATATCGTTGCGAACCTTATCCAATACAACTAATTTTTATTATTTCATATATAATATTTATTTTTAGAGTAATCATATCGTAAACATTTTCTTCTTTTAAAATTTACAGGTTCTTAGTTTAAGTTTTGGCCACTGGGAGCTCTTCCGGTTACTTGTTACTACAATGCGTGATGCTGAAAAAGTGCAGCGAAAATTTAAAGCCCCGCCAGCCATAGGAGATATACCAAACAACGCAGTGGCGCCCTCTACCAAAGATCAAATTGATTCACATAATTTGCCACCAAATCAACCGTTGTCTAGGAAAAATTCCACAACATCTCATATGGAAAAACAGGTAAAATAAAATAAATCCTTTTAAAAATTCAAATTAAAATATTCAAACATAAGCACAACAAAGATCTTATTATTTACACTAGACAACAATGTTTAAATGCTTTAACTCCACAGTATCAAAAATAAAAATAAATAAATATTCGTATATATCGACAAAATTAAATTATGTAGACAAAAAGAAAACATATTTTTCAGGAATAAAAACTAAAGTAAAATTTTTTATTTTTAAACACGTTTTTAAGTAGCTGCATCATTTACGCGTACATACACTCGATTTTTTCCGCTTAGTTGTACAATTTTCTAAATGCTTATTTTGAAACTGAAATACTATTTATAAAGAAGAATACATCATTTGCATTGTCATATCTATTTAATTGAATTGAAACTATTTTTATTTATCGTTTTTCCAAATTTTAATTATGCATCACAAAAACAAAAATATCAATAAAACAATATCAGTCTAAAGTACATGATTATGATATACTACAGGTAACAGCAAAAATTAAACAAAATTTTCATCATTTCTATTCCGTTTACTGATCTTCTTTTAATTAGTTGTCATACCGTTGTTATATTGTTGTTATAATATTGATAATTGTGTAAATGTAATTTCCCTTTGTTTTTTTAATATAAATATCTACTTTTTAAAAGGCTCAATTAATACTGTTTATAATCATTTAAACTAGAAATAAGTTCTTTGAATGTTCCATTTGTTACTTAGTTACGATTTAACATAATTAATGGTATATACAGTGTTGTAAGAAATAATAGGGAGAATTTCATAAGCTTCTTCGTGATGAGCTTTCATTGATTAAATTCACTGTTTTCTTTCAATTAATTGCTTTTTACATAAAAGTTAAAAAACATACACACGAATTGATAACCTCCTTCTTTTTTGAAGTCGGTTAAAAAGGACTATATTTATATGGAAAAATGATAGGGAAAAATTTTTAGAGATCTATTAAAATTAAAGATTATCACAATTAAAAAAAAATGCGTAAAAGGGGCAAAAGTTAACCAGCAGTGACCATCCCAAATAAAATCTGATACATTTTTCAGTTGAATTTACTATCGATATCTGTAATAAAATGGGTCGTGGTGTTCATACTACTGCTGCTGAAAAAATGTTATCCTTAAATTGAAACCGGAAGTGCTACCAATCAGACCAAGTACATTGACTAACAGGTAGTGTTGAAAGGACAGATCACAGATTGACTTTAAATTTTTCCTCCTACGGTAGGGCTGCCAGAAGTCTGAACCCGTTGACCAGGACATTTATAATACATATCACCAACGAATGTACAACAAAACCGTATATCTGTGGTCAGAAGCCTTAACCGCTTAAGTCGATTTCAAAATTTCTCGGGAGAGCTGTTTAAAGTATCCAAAACTCGCATCTAGCCAGTCGTCAGTTTTTTTCCTTAACTTATTTATAGATAATTGTCGTCTTAAAAAATTTACAAACATAAAAAATTTGCAACGATCACACCAAAAATTTAATATTGTCCCAACTCGAATGACTTACTAATTGTACTGCCATGTCTTCAGCTGAACGATTCAGTTCCATGTTCTCCATACAAGCTGCGAAGATATCGTTATCAAAGGTATTTACCTTCCATCCTGTCAAGCCTCGTGCTTGTGCAGTCACACGGGGCTGTTCATCGTGTACATCTATGATTATAGCGCTATGATCGCTATGAGTATAGATGTCGGATGTTTTCCAGTTCACTTGGCTTGTGATGCTGCTACTGACAAATGTAATGTCAATTACCGATCCAGCATCACCTCTTCTGAAAGTTTGTTCAACTCCATTATTAATGAGTACAACACCAAATACAGAAAAGGCTTCCAAAAGTACTCTACCTCTTGTGTTTGTCGAGGGGCAGCCCCATTCAACAGCCTACGCATTGAAGTCACCTGCTATTATGACAGGATTTCCTGTAGCTGCATCTGTTACTATATTGTCAACTATTACTCGAAAGTCCTCTATAGAATAACTGGGGGGAATATAGCAACTGTATAGTGTGATGCCAGAGACAGTGGCTCGGGCATATCCACATTGTGACGTTATTTTTTCTCGTATTGTTAGCGTGCTGGTGTTCCATATCGCCGATGTGTCCGTATTATCGGAAACCCAATTTACAGATTCCATGTTCCGATATGGCTCACTCAGCACAGCGACATCTACATTTAAATCTCGAACGCTTTGCTTAAGAAGCTCTTGGGCTGCCTGGCAATGGTTGAGATTTAACTGTAATATACGCATTTTGATGCCTTAAGTTTTGCTTTAAATCCTAAGTTTCTGTAGAGCTCTTCTGTAGTATGGACAAACTGCACATCCGGTGACATGGTCACTAGCGGTGTCTGTTCCATTCATACAAAGCAAGCACGACGGTTTATTGGAACAAGTTCCAATTTTGTGGCCAGTTTTGCCACACCGTAAGCAGTTTTTAGAAAGGTCCTGCCCCCTACAGTTTGCTGCTCTATGTCAATAATCAAGACATTTATAGCACCTTCTTGGTGTTACCTTTTCGCGTATTCTGCAAACAACCCAACCAATACGTATCTTCGCCATCTCTATAAGACGGCAAGCTAAGACAGCACTTACGCCAATGGTGGCAGTTTGCGTTCCTCCATACGCTCTCCCTAACGATTTAACTGCAGCAGGCTGCAGGGATTTAAAATCGTCGGATTCTTTAATGAGGGCTTCATAGACGTCCTCCTTTGTGGTTACCTCATCTATATCTCTAATCTCGATCCTAAGCTCATGGGATAGTGCTCTAACTTCTGCGACCTCACCTAATACCTCTTCTATCGTCGACTTGAATTCACTTGTATTCTGATGCGAGGGCTTACTCAACTCTAACAATAATTCGCCTTTCTCAGTCTTCCTGATATTTTTCACGTTTTGACGCAGATTATTTAGCTTAGGGTCTTTCTTCACTTGTCTGAGAATATCAGCATAGGAAGCATCCCCACAAGTTTTAATAACCAAAGCATCTGGTCGTATTGTCTTCCTTCCATTTCTAGCTCTTGGACCAACTTTAACCCAGTCAGGATCTTTAAAATTCGGATCTGGTTTACCAGCCGTACTTATACCTGTCTCCCTGGGTACAGTATGTTCACTTTTCTTCAATGCCCTATTGGGGGTTGAGCCCTTCTTCCTCTTAGATTTGTTACCCTTTGGGCTAAGAATATTATCACCTCTTCCGCGCTTTGGGGTTCCACCTTTTACAAGGTTTACCCTTGCCAGTTCGTCTGTCTGCGTTTGTCTACTAGTCCGCGATTTCTCGTCACTACTAATATCTCCGCTGCTCAATTCATCTGAAACCTGCATATACAACGCCTGTATCTCACGGGACATTGTCACTATATCCCTGTGCACGTTTGAGCGTGTCTTCAGAAAATCTAACAACTCTCCTATTTTCACTCCTAATCTCTTCACGCTGTTATTGTGGCCCTCATTACTATTGTCGACGGTATTTGACTACTCACTGCTGTAGGAGCCGATCTCGTGATCACCGACTTCCTTACAAATGGGTTTTCAACATCTCCCATATTAAACTCATTAATATTTAGCAGCCTTTCAAAATGAAAGGCTGCTAAATATTAAAACACAATTACGATTAGATAGCAAAAACAAAATTTTTTCTATAATTTTTAAAATGTCCCTATTATTTTTCCCCTATTTAAATTTTTCGAATGCAACAGGACTGTAAATTTTTTTTTATTTTTTATTGAAAAATTTTATGTGTGCCTATTATTTCTTCCAACACTGTAGATATATGCCTAAAAATTAAAAATATTTAGCTGTGGAAGTGTAAAATTTTTAAAGGGCCTTATTCATAATAAATTATCAAATGTTTTTGAAAAGGTTTTCATAAACCTCTCATAAACCTTTGTTAAGTGTTATGAATAAGGCTGTAAAGATCTATTTCGTAAAAACGTATCGCGTAACGCTAGAACTTTTACTGCCGCCAAACTTAAGGTGTTAGTTGTAGAAAACGTCTCACCCGAAGCAATTTTGTCAGCTGTTAGTATCGGATTGTAATGCCTTTGGTATTAGTTTGACACTACTTGACACTACTTTCTGTTGATTTTCTACGTGGAAAAACAACGACGCGTTTTTAGTAAACAGCAACGAGCTCTGTTTATGTTACAGATTTCGCCAGCTGATCCCACGATCGCGATACGTTTTTACTAACTATGCCTTAAGAATTTAACTTGTAAGATATACTTTTGTCCTCAAAAGAGTGCTACCGAGGAGCTCAACTGTTACTCAGTGTAAACTACATATATTCGAAGACAATATTCCGAAAGCCTAACTACCTCGCTATTGATATTTTAAGCTTCAAACAAATACAGAAAGTAGTTTATAAGTCATGGATCTGTTCACACGTATTACTTAATGTCAATCTCCTAACTTAATTGCCCCCTTCGTAATGTATCTTAAAAAATTTTCCGTATAAGCTGGAAACTACGTAACCAATTTTAACCCCTAGGTACGCTACGTAATATGAGAACAGTCCTTATGTAAGTATGTATATCTACTCCATATACATATCGCCCCTTTATTGCAACGTAGTCATATCTCAAAAAAAAAACTTTTTAAATTACTTAAGCAAAAGTCTTCATTAAGACCTTATTTATATGTAAAAAAATTCAGAAACATATCTTAATCTAAACCGAAGTTATAACCTCTAAAAAGGTAACACCGCCCATATACTTTCTAATATTTTTAAAACTTTAAACCAAGTTTAATTTTTTTGAGATATGACTACGTTGCAATAAAGGAGCAATATGTATTTTACGCGCTATAATAGCTCTATTTTATACGCTCTCCATTGACCAATCTCGATTTTTTGTTTACTGCAAAACAACTTAACTTCTATATTGATTCCAATACTTTCACCAATAACGAATATTCGCGTGCGACGAAGTATTTAAACACAAGCAGAGAACTGTCTAAGTAATATGCAAGACGATGTTTTGATATCCCTTTTATACTCACATGAGGCCGGATTAGACAAAAAATATACCATACAAATAGTTTTTATTTGCAGATGTGCTCAATCTATATTTTATTAAAATCGGTTCAGTATTTTGGAAGATATAGCCCAGTTAGCATTTTTTAAAAAATTTAATCTGCGCGATTAAAAAAACCAGAATCTCATCATAAATGATATGAAAATCGTACTCTATCCGCGACTCTTCTGGAAGGGTCATTAATGACTCGCTCATTCATCAGTTGCGAGTCTTTTTCGGGCCATATTTTCGAATCATATTTAAGTCATATTTGTAATCACTGCGAGTAAAAAGTTATCCAATGAGGATTGAGAGAATGATAAATGGATGTATTCTAAATTAAGTAACGTCATGTTGAATACGTATTATTTGGCATTTTTAATGACTGATTTTATATTTTTACTCAGTTTTGGTTATTTTAATTCTACTGGGTATCGAACCAAGCGCCTTTATGTTTGCAGTCCAACGCACCAACCACTCAGCTAAAGGAATGTATACAACAACGATAGCACAAAGTAGGGATGACCAAAAATATCGATATATCGATATTTTCTTAGACGATATATATTGTCGATGTTTTTAATTTTAATATATCGATATATCGATATTTTAAAAATATATCGACAGTATAAAATTCGATATTTTTTAGCTTTGGTTTAGTTTTTCGAGCAGCTTTTAAAAAATTTTCGTCTCAATCTTTATTAAATAGAATATTACTAACAAAATATTTTGTATTAAAAAAATTATCTCTTTGAGTATAGTTTTTTTGATGTACATTCTCCATGAAATATTGGTGAAACAGTAAGTTTGATGAAAATTAACTCTTTTCAGCTTAATTATTTATAAGAAAAGTACTTTTCGTGTTTTATTTTAAAAAAATTTGGGATTATGTATGAATAATCATGCTTGAAATTATATCGATATATTTTATTCGATATATTTTTTTTCACTAGCACATAGTTAACATAAACTTACGCCTAAACAGTCAGAATTTTTTAAAATTATTGATAATTTTCGAGTCTTATGACTCTTCTGGTAGGCCAACCGCGACTCTTCTGAAAGAATCATTTATGGCTCACGTTTCTAATCAATTACGACTCATTTTCGAGACTTAAACCAGTCAGATTTCGAGCATCTTCATGATCAATGTATGATTGCGCATATTCTGTAAATTTTGTTGTTGCTTTTTAAACAAGTGGTTTTCTAATCATTTGTGAGAATCATTTTCGAGTATCTTCTTAAGCGCACAACTTATTAATCAGTTTTTGATCATGTAAGATAGTCTTAAAATACACAGTTTGGTGATTTTTGCTAAAACTATCTTCCAAATGCTAGCTGGGTAGAGCCTAGTACGCAGTTCTGCCTGAATTTCAGGGTGCCATAAGAAGTATGTGTACAAAAAAAACTGAAATTAAGGTTTTAAAATTCAGGTAGCTTTCTGTTTTGGCAGTACGCCGCTGAAAAGAAAAATCAACACAATTTTTGAATCCAAATTGATTATTAGGCTAAGGTTCGTAACGTTTAATTGAGAAAAAATTGGGCATGGTTAGATATTCCAAGGAACAAGGGAAAAATTAACATCAACCTAATTTTTCAATTTTTAAACGTGCTCACGTGTATTTTGCTTATCACCACTTGTCAGGTGACTCTGTTGAATGTGATTTTAATTCTTATATATCAACTTTTTTGTGAAAATTGAATACGAAAATTAAATCACTTTCAAGTTGATATTAAACTGCACTTTCCCAGCGTTTCCATTGGTTTAATTTTCTTCATTCTCATTTTTCAGATTTTTGTTCTACTCAAGAAAAATTTTTTTGGTTTGATTTTATACAAGGTGGTAATAATTAGGGATGTAACGATACGCCGTTTTGCCGATCCGATACCGATATTTAAAATATTTAAAAATAAATATCGCCGATACCGATTCCGATACCGATACGAATATTGAAATTGTTCAAGTTCAGATTAACAAAACTCAAGTGCAATTTTTTTATTATACAAAATTACATTGTAAGAGAGAATATTTAAAATTGATTTTAACCCAGTATAAAAAATTTGAAGTAATTTTTAAGGAGCTACATTTTCTTTGCTTCAAAAAAATCTATATTAAAAATATACAGATAATTAGTAGAAAAGCAAGAAAAATTTTTAAATTCCTTTGTAATTTTAAAAAATACTCGCCATGCTTTTTAAAAAATCGATTTTTTAAAGAACATTTATCAACTAATATTCTTCTAAATAACTTAATAGCTTAATTATTAAAAGTCTTCAAAAAGTTTATATTTATTCACTTAAATTTACATGAAAAAAAGTTTTGATTTTAAATTCGCATAAAAAAATTGTGAAAATGGGTAATTTTTTATCCTTTTTCCTTGAGGAAAAACCATTATAGAACACCGAAAAAGAAATTTGTCCTAGCATCGCTTCCAATTCGGTGATTGGTAATCGAAAAATATAACTTCTTGCAATGGCAAGGATATGTAAAACTAATTAGAAATTATCCAAATTTGCAACGCTTCCGGATCGCGAATTCTACATTTTCATGACTTCTTTGGAGTGTCTTTTTTTGCTGGAATAAGATTTAAAAAACAACGACTTGAATTTGAATTCATGGTAAAATTAACAAAAAATAAATATTTTTTTTACAAAATAACAGCATAAAAGATTATTAATTTTTAAAATTGGTATTAATAAGATTTAAAAAATAACGAAGTGAATTTAATTCATGGTAAAATTGAACAAAAAAAAAACTATTTGTAAAAAAAAAACTCTGAAAAAAATTTTAAAAGTATCGTCGTATCGACAGTAAATTATCGCCGATACCGATGTATCGGAAAATCTGAAGTATCGCCGATATATCGGTATCGGTATTCGTTACATCCCTAGTAATAATACAACAAACACAATATCAATTCGCCTCGTTGGCCGTATCTGTCAAAAACAGAAGACGAAAATTTATTTAAAATGTGCTTTTAACAACTGTGATTACAATTCATATGCCTAAAATAAATACCTTCTCTTGTTTATTGCCACATAAAAGTATCAATGCCTTGCTAATCATTTAAAAACACACGATTAAAAAACAATTGACAGATACAGCCAACGCGGCGAAATAGTCATATGTGCTTTCAATACGACCTGTATTATTGCATCATGGATTTTATACTTAAGTATATATGTAAACATGCAAACATGTGAAAAGCTCAAGCTAGTAGCTAATTGTTTATTAATATGATTATTTCGAATCCAAATTGATTGATTGTGAATCCAAATTGATTATTAGGCTAAGGTTCGTAACGTTTAATTGAGAAAGAATTGGGCATGATTAATATTCCAAGGAACAAGGGAAAAATTAACATCAACTTAATTTTTCAACGTAAACTATTTTTGTTTAATACAGAGATGACATATCAATCAATGGACACTTTTTCCGTCAACTAAAACAAAAATGAAGGTTCAAGCAATAATTTGTTGATCAAGGAATTTTGAATTTGCGTGAATAAAAACAAATGTGTCTACACAACCACTATTCCGTGTAGAAATAAATACAAAATTTCAAATCGGAAATTCAACCGGAACTGCGTACTAGGCTTAAATAATAAAATAACAAATCATTTGCACTATATCTGTGGCTTGGTGCTAAAAGGGCCAATATCAGTATTTTGCTGTTTTGAGTTAATCATTGCATTAGGTTTCTGTTCTTACTCTCTTTTATTTTGCTGAAACAGCCAATGTCTAATGTAACCAAGAACAGCTTCATAAGGGTTTTGCTAGCCAATGCAATGCTTAACCTAATGCAATGATTAACTCAAAACAGCAAAATATTGACATTGGCCCTTTTAGCACCAAGCCACAGATATGAAGAGTGATTTTTCAAAAGTGCTTATTTCCACTTGCGATCTCGAATAAACCTAAGAATGCCATCGCCATTGTCATGCTAAAATGTATCCTCTAGTTCAAAATCTATTGCAAAGAAGGTATACATATGCATTTCCAAGTGCAAGTCGTAGTTAAACATTACAGTTTCATAAAAAACGACAAATTTCCATCTACTTGTTGTCATGATTAGGGTTTCCAAATTCCTGACATTTTTTGGTTCCCGGGAATCGGGAACATTTTTGCTGCGTTTCTGGGAACCCGGGAATTTTCGACATATATTAAACAATGCTATTTTAAAATTCTATTATGTATATATATTTTTATTGGAATAAAGTAAAAGAAATTGAAACTCAGTAAAGCAAATTTTATTGAACAGAATAATATAAATACCTAGCGGAAAATTTTGTACCAATTGATTTCAACGTACTTGACCTTTGACTGGTGCAAATGAGTGTCGTGCTATATGATCTCGAGTTGTAAGCGATGAAAAATCCAATTAACTAAGGAAAAAATATTAGCAAAATGTCATAACTATATAAGCAGATTTTTTCCACATCAAAAATATTTGTTTAAGGTACATACAGTCATTTGACTAGTATATTTAAAAAACCACAACAGGACAAGTACCTTAAGCTTGTATATAGAACCTATCATATGAACATATGAAAGGTGCCTCTCATATGAAATTCCAGAACTTAACAGGTTCTTAGTTGTTAGATGCCAGTCACGTGACTTGCCTTGTGACAGGTTCTTTTCCTCCTAGGGTAGTTACATAATTCAGAAACATAAATTTAAAAGGAAGAACTTCAAAAAATTTGTTTAAAGCATTATTTGAGAGTAAAATAGCTGAAGAAGTGTATTCTGTACAAAATGGCCGTATATGAGAAATGAAAAATTGCTCCATTTCCCGGTAATTTTTTCCCGAGAGAGTTTGATACAAAAAGGTGTTTTACCGGTAGTCACTAAAATTACAAGATTACATTACAATTCCGCTGAAAACGTTACTAACAATCAAATAAAATAAACAATATTATGATGCTATTTTCGTTCCAAACATTACCAACTACCAGATATGCAAATCGATACTTCTCAGAAGAGCACCAAAACCCGTCAATTGTGAACTCAAAATCAGCTTATTCCTAAAAGTGGAAGCTTTCAAATATTTCTTTTTGAGTTTTCAATCCTCTATGGGAAATTTAACATTTTGCAACGAGGCGTGTTGCGCCAATTGGAAGACCAAGGTAACGAGTCTTAAAAATGAATTTGGCATATTTGATAGTCGGACATTATAGGGAGGGAATAAAATTTCATACATATGTGCATAGCAGAGGAACTATGAAGTCTCCAAGTAATGAGAAACAAAAACATGGCAAGCGTTAAACAATTTTACATTGCCAAAGTGCCCTACTTTGATATGTCATAGCTCCGCTCCTGAGCAATACACGAAGTTTAAGTAGAAACGGGCCGATATGTAACAGCCTCAATTTATTAATATGTATGTATACGTATTTGTTTATTAAGTTGTAACCAAGGTGTATCTAACAGGTGGGATCACTAGGTCAGCTGACTCACCTGATTAAACGTCAAACTTAGTAGTGCTGGTGAAATGCTAATGATATCACCACTACCTTCAAACTATCAAACACCATACACAGACTTCCTTCTGTGTGATGTTTGGCATTTACTTCAAGAGATATCTGCGCTGATAATACCACCCGTTTTTTTACAACTGTTAAGCTAGTTTTAAAACTAATTTTCTATTGTTTTAGTAATGCCCGTACCTGTTAAATTTGCCTTGGTTGTAACCACTTTGTTTGCTTATACCTTCTTATTCTTTCACATTTTATTTAAGTATGTACTAGTTTTTATTTACTTAATATATATTTTTTTATTTTAATACTTGTATACAATTTTAATTAACTCTTCTTAGTATTTAGTTTAATATTTTCATTGTCCTCCACCAAAAAAATTTTTTGATAAAAAAATCATCAAATAATTTTCATTTATAGGTTACTTTAGAGGAACAAATGATCTGTGGCGCATTACAGACGCTAAATGAGGATGCCTTTGAAGATGTGGCCAGCAGTGAGAGACCGAGTCCATCCGGCTTGCCAACAGGTGAGATGATAGCTGCAGCCGCACAATTGCATTTAGCACCCATACGAGAATCATCGGAATTCGGTTCACCATCCGATGAGCAAAAATTTAATAACAATTTAATATCATATGTCTCCAACAACAACAATAATAATAGCAATAACTTTAATACTACACCAACCCAACAACAAATGCAAAACAGGGAGTCCACTACCACCGGCTATAATCGAAGTGCCAGCTCTCATTCATTACATAGTTTTAGTGGAAATCTAAATATGGGTAATGGTATTAATAATAGCACTTTAACTGCTAATAATTCAATGAATATTGCTACTGGTAATGGTAGTAATGGCGGTAGTGGTAGTGGCAACATAAACTTGATTTCTAATAATTTACGTCATAGCATTGGTGATGGTGCTCATTTATTATCTGCTTCTAATATCACAACCACTGGCAACAGTGGTGTTCGTGGTTTAGCTCAACGTCATCATTCGGTTGGTGATGATTTATTATGCCAACCATTTCCTTCGCAATTGCGAACCAATTCCAATTCTGCAGGTATACCCACCGTAGTTATAATACCAAATAGCAATGGTGATCAAATCCCTCATCATATTGTTGATGACACTAGATTATAGAATTTAAATAGCTTGGGTAAAGCTTGGTTTCAATTATGATAATATGTATTTATATTCTTGCTGCTAAACTCCTATAAAAACACTCTACAACACACATATCTTAGTAGCAAACATTATAAAGTTGTTACAAACATCTTTCAAATAATACGTATGTATACAAATAAGTACGATCCTAACCAACAAAAAATCTTAGAAATTTTTACGAAAACTTTATACACACACATGTCAAGTAAAAGCAATCAACTTTTGAATAGGCTCATAGATCTCTTGATAACGTTAACAACTTTGAAAAGTTTAAAGTCTCTATTTATACGCAGTGGTTATTTGTAAATAAGAGCGTAAAATGCTGCCAAATTCTTTTTTATTGTCATTTATTAAATCACTGAATATATATCTATTTATTAATATATTTATCTACATATTTATAATTTTTTATTAACAAACGTGTGTAAAGGTGGCACGTCAAATTTCTTATTTGCAAATAGCGCGTTAATCAGCAATTGTTTTCGTGAGGTAGTAAGTTACAATAAAAAAATATACTTGGTAGCACTACGTTTTTATTTGCAAATAAGAAATGCTTTATAAACGAGGTAATAGTAACACATACATATATTGTGAGTTTAGTAATTTTAATATCCTAAAAAAATATTTAACGATTTTACTAAAAGAATTTAAAAGTTATTTTACGTAGAATACATACGACACATGCATACATACTACATTCATATACAACACATAGCATCATATTACATACATACTTAATATTTACACGAAATTGAAATCAATGTCAAAGACTTAGTAAATTTCGATTAAAACCATGATTGAGATTTTTATATTTTCGACTGTATAAAGCTGCGTATAAATCGATATTTACATGGCTTATTAAAAGAAATATTTTGCTCACACAATTTAAAAAATATGCTTATATTAATAATAACACGTGCATTTAGTTGTCAGCGATCATTTTACAAATAAAGACGAAAACAATGAATACCATTTTTGTGATTTTTTTATTTTAATTTTTCAGCGTATTTTTTGTTATTGTTATGAAATACAAATTAGGGTGGAGCGTCGTCGATGTTTCAAGGGGGGTCATCCAATCGATTTCGATTACCTCCACAATGTTGCATTTAGCTAAATTATATAAAATTTTATATTTTTTCCCTCATATCTTTTAGCCCTCTACCACGGCTGCAAGTTAAAGTAATTTTATGAATTTAACTTTAAGTTGCTTCATTAATATAGGAAATAATTTTATTAATTTCTTTTAATCAATTTTGTGCCGAATAGAAGAAGCCTAGAATCGAAGAGATCTGACAAAAAATAAGAAAGTTATAAGCCATTAAATGAAACAGCCGCTTTTATTTCCCATACAAAATTGTTTTCAATCAAAAAATTGTTTTTAATACAAACTGAATTAATTAGAGTGAATGTAACTTCTTATATTTATTTTTGTCAATTCACCTTTGGTCAGCACATGCATGTTTACTTTCTGATGTCTGGTTGTATATAATGAAATAAATGCAGCCAAATAAAAGACTAATGCAAATTGATTATTAGGCTAAGGCTCGTAATGTTATATTCAGAAAGAATTGGCATGATCAATATTGTAAGGAAAATGGGAAAAATTAACATCAACTTAATTTTTCAACGTACACAGCAGAACAGAGTAGCGCCACTTTCGGAAGCCGCTACACTTCCATCGTCAGTGCTCACCAGGGCTTTTAGATATGGCGATTTCTCGACAAACGTGGCGATTTTTCAACTTGTTTGGCGTCTAAATTTTTGATTTGGCGACATGGCGATTTTTCTGGCGATCACTAAATTTGTTGGCGATTTTTATAGCTATTTTTTTAAACAAAATTAAACTAAAAATTTTTGCAATCTAAGAAAATTAGTTTGTTGAAGGAGTATTTTCAAAAATAAATCCCACCAAAACTCGTCTACAAGAAATTAAAACAATGTGATTTTTCTTATATTAATTATAGTCATTAATGGCTTTTGAATTTGGGTGAGAAAATTTACAAGAAATAATTTTTGGCGACTTTATTTAAATTTTTTGCGATATTCTGCAAAATTTTTGTACGATTATTTTATAAAAATTTATATTAAAAAAAGTAATATAAAAAAAGCTTTATTATCAAATATATATTAAGAAAAACTACATAAAATAAATTTTGGCGACTTTTGGCGATTTTTAAAATCAATTTGGCGAAATAGGTCGATAAAAATCTGACAACCCTGATGCTCACGTGTATTTTGCTTATCACCACTTGTCAGTCAGGTGGCTCTGTTGAATGTGATTTTAATTCTTATATATACAACTTTTTTCGTGAAAATTGAAGACGAGAGTTAAATCACTCTCAAGCTGATATTAAACTGCACTTTCCCAGCGTTGCCATCGGTTTATTTTTCTTCATTCCCATTTTTTTGATTTTTGTTCTACTCAAGACAAACTTTTTTGGTTGGATTTTATACTTAAGTATATATGAACATGTAAACATGTGACAATATTGAAGGTATGCACGTCACCAATTTGGTCTTGCGAAATTGGGTTTTGATAAAAATGTATGTTATAAAAAATAATCATGCATCAATAAAAAAACTAATCAAAAAATATTTATCACTTCGATTTATAATATTTTAGGAATAAATAAGCATTTTTCAACGTGTTTTTGTTATTGAAATGTCGATATGTTAATAGCTAACTCTAATCAACAAATGGCGTCTGCTATTTTGCATTACTATACATGTTCTTGATGCTAAAATGGATTCTCATGTCAACTAGTGCAACATTTTGCTTTTTCGCACTTTCGCATTTTTGCAATTGGTGACGAGAACAACTTTATTAATAAACAATTATCTACTGGCTTGAGCTTTTCACATGTATACATGTTCATACATATATACTTAAGTATAAAATCAAATCAAAAAGGTTGACACTAGTTTTGTTCTACTTGAAAAAGGGAATTTTAGCTTAAGCGGCACTTTGCAGTTGCCAAAAATGTACACAAATTAAACATTTAAAAGGAAAATGCCCTTAAGCTAAAATTTCTTTTGCTGTGTTTCCGTAACGGCACTTAACAGGACTTTGAAACTTTGACAGATAGTCCAAATTATGTCGCTTAAACTTTATTGGAGGCTGTGGCTCGATATGGCAAAGACTTAGGATTTCAAAAATTGCCCTCATAAATTCATCATAATCTGAATTTTTTTGTATAAAATATTGGATTATTTCAGTTTAATGATTTGCAACAACTGTAAAATATGCTTAATGTTGCAACATATGATGTTTCACAAATTGACCGATTTGATATAATTTTCAAAATCTTGATGCTGCGGTAAAGGGCTAAAAGTAGATCCCAATATTTGTTTCATTATTTTCTCTTATGTATCTAAGAATAAAATGCAAAGTTTTAGTGCTATTTGAAATTGAAATTAGCAAAATAAAATTCGGGCGCTCCACCATAATACACATGCATGTATGTGTTTATGTACTCGTATATACGGAGAGTCTTTAAAAAATATGCAAACTAGCGCTTAGAACTGTTAACTTAAAACCAACCTTATGGAAAAGAAATAGCTCACCATGGTTTATACACTGCGTATAACGCAGTGCCTTTAGCAGGCATTTTTATACTGTTGTATTAGTAGTTAAATTTTAAATGGATTTGGTTAGAGCGAAATAAAATGATAAATATGCTCGCGGAAAATTATGTAGCAATTGTCTTTAACGTACTTGTCCCAAGACTGGTGAAAATGCGAGTGATGCAATCATAATGTTGGTACAAAAATGTTTTTATTGCGTGATATTTTAAAATGCGCGGTTTTGATACATTTTGTATTAAGATAATTACATTTCTTATTGAAATTCATATTTTTTTCAATAACATGGTTTTATTGAACATAATTCTTGTCTATTTTTTTCTGTGTAGACACGTAACTTGTGTTGTGACAGCATCTCTTCTCTCCAAAGCAGTGTTGGCCAAACATACACTATCTTATTCTTTGCTTGTGTATGTCCTTCGCGGCTAAATAGGTAGGCTGTGTTTCTCACACACAGTGTACGTGTGTTGAGAGTAAAAAAAAACAGCCTATACTCGCGAGTATAGGAAATTGCGAGAATTGCCGCTACTGCTCCAGAGTAATATCTATCGATATGAAACTAAAATACAATAACTTTCTTTCTGCGAGCCTGTTATACGAGCACATAAATACGGTCATTTCTATCAAACTCACAATTTTGCAAATTATATTTTTGTAAACATTATTTTTGTAATATGTACTAGGGATGTAACGATACGCCGTTTTGCCGATCCGATACCGATACCGATATTTAAAAATAAATATCGCCGATACCGATTCCGATACCGATACGAATATTGAAATTGAGTTCAAGTTTAGATTAACAAAACTCAAGCGCAATTTTTTTATTATACAAAATTACATTATAAGAGAGAATATTTAAAATTGATAAAACATTGGAAGTAATTTTTAAGGTGCTACATTTTCTTTGCTTCCAAAAAATCTATATTAAAAATATGCAGATAATTAGTAGAAAAGCAAGAAAATATGTTTAATTCCTTTATAATTTTAAAAAATACTCGCCATGCTTTTTAAAAAAATCGATTTTTTTAAAGGACATTTATCAACTAATATTCTTCTAAATAACTTTATAGCTTAATTATTAAAAGACTTCTAAGCTTATATTTATTCACTTAAATTTACATGAAAATACAGATCAGAGTTTAAATTCGCATAAAAAAATTGTGCAAATGAGTCATTTTTTATCCTTTTTCCTTGAGGAAAAATCATTATAGAATACCGAAAAAGAAATTTACCTAGCATCGCTTCCACCGAATTGGTAATCGAAAAACAAAACTTCTTGCAATGGCAAGGATATGTAAAACTAATTAGAAATTATCCAAATTTGCAATACTTCCACATCGCGAATCCTATATTTTCATGACTTCTTTGGAGTATCTTTTTTTTTTGCTGGAATAAGATTTATAAAACAACGACTTGAACTTGAATTCATGATAAAATTAACAAAAAATAAATTATTTTTTTACAAAATAACAGCATAAAATATTATTAATTTTTAAAATTGATATTAATAAGATTTTAAAAAATAACGAAGTGAATTTAATTCATGGTAAAATCGGACAAAAATAAATTATTTGTTAAAATAAGCTCTGAAATTTTTTTTTAAAGTATCGTCGTATCGACAGTAAAATATCGCCGATACCGATGTATCGGAAAATCTGAAGTATCGCCGATATATCGGTATCGGTATCGGTATTCGTTACATCCCTAATATGTACATATATTTTTGGCAAAATATTTTTGATAATAATAATTTTTTTAAATGTTTATGTAATGGCTTCAGTGCTTCTGCGCACACTAATTGGTTTGTATTATTGACAAAAAAAGTTTTACACAAAGTTTTGCTCATTTATTTTCTTTGGGGAAATTTTGAATTTTCGTTGCACCAAACTGCTTTTTTGATAATTATAAGCTTTCTATTAATATTTAATTGTATTAAATTGTATGTTACTAAACCATAATTGTAGTAGTAGACATACATATATGTATTATTACCATAAAAATGGAAGAAAAAATAAAATAATAAGATAGTTTAGCATTAACAAAATCTAATTGTGGGAAATAAGAAAATAAAATTAACAGAAAAAATAAATAAACAAATAAATGGCTATAAAAAGGCATGTAGCGCATAATTGTACTAATATCTAAAACTGAAGCAAATTAATTATTGTAAAAAAGTATTGAAATAATAAACAAAATAAATGATATTCTTTTAAAACAAGCAAATAAAAAATATGATTTATTAACATTTGGTAGTTTTCTTGTTTTTTGATTATCATTAATATTCTTTAAATCTAACCCCCTTATTCTAAGCTCTGTGACAAAGTAAAAATATCCCCCCTTATTCCGTAACTATATACCAAAAAATTGGCACTTGCCTACTCGCTGTCGACAAAAATTTACTACTATTAATAGCCTCTTCCCATGTTCTATGCCTTAGAGAATAGTAAGTGGCTGTCTGTAATAGGAAATTATTGTCGAGGACGATTAAAATGGGCCATTTTTTTAGTATTGTCTAGACGTGAAGTCGACAAATAGTTACGGAATAGGGGAGAATAACAAATGAAAATTTTTACTTTGCCTAAAATAAAAAAATTATTATTTGTTATAATTTTTTCAATTGTCACAAAGTGCAGAATAAGTGGGTAAATGCTTAAATTCATTTTTAATAATGCTGATGATATTTTTTATGAAAAACAAACAACCTGGTGTCGGTTATAAGTACATTCGTTATATACATACTATTTTTTGCATGATTTCAATATTTTATTTTAATTTTATACTACAAAGATTATATGGAAATTAAATCATCAATTTCACATTTTAATACTCCATGTTATCTCTTTTTTATTTATTAATTACCAGAGCTGTGAAAGATTGCAATCAATTTATTTGCAATCACATGATTTTATCTTAATGATTGCTAGTTTTTGATTGCAATCAAAATCGTAAATTTGATTTCATGATTTCAATTTGAAATCATTTCAATAAAAATGATTGCAATAAATTTTTTGAAACTAATTTCTATATTAATTGATTGCAATAAAATTTGATGTCAATCAATTGATCGCAATCAAATCCAGTGATTGCAATCAAAATTAAATGAGAATCAAAACCATCGTTCTCTTCAGATGATACTCATTCTTGTAGAAATAACGCTTACTTTGATAATTAAAAAAAAACTGCATGAAATGGCTAACAAACATACGTTTTGGTACGTTTTATATACTATTTTGTTGGACTTACACTATAGTAGTGATTTCAGAGAAATTGATTGAAATCACATGATTTCAACAAAATTTGATTGCAATCAAATTGATTGGAATTAAATGGATTGCAATCAACGGTTTAAAAAACAGGATTTCAAAATTATTGCAATCACAAAAGATAGCAATCTTGACACGATTTCAGTTTGAAATCTGAAATCATTTTGAAATCAAAGAATAAAATCAATTTCGATGAAATCATTTTGATTGCAATCAAAATTTATTGCAAATTTTTACAGCTCTGGTAATTACTCATACATATGTCACTTGTAGCAGATACATAGACATTAGAGTAGTCGTAAAATATTAAAATTTGGATTTCTTCAAGTCTAATACCACATATCGATGGGTATTTATAAAAAACCTATCTTAAAAACTTTCAGGTTAATCCGCTGAGATTAAGGTGTGTCGGACGCCCACAAAAGCTTGAGCAAATACTATTTTTCTACTTTTTTGTCTCATAACTTAATAAATATAATCGGCCATATTCCCGTTGGCGTTTTCCATCTTATAAAGGGCCCAATAAAGTCACATACATGAATGACATACTTGAAAACTGACAAACATTGGTATTTGTCAGTTTTTCTCCTCACACTGTTCATGGAAACTGACAAACATTTGTTTAAAATTTTTTCAAAAGAAAACTGAAAAAATTTTCCAATTTTCAATCATATTTAAACTAGAAAAATTGCTACAAAACCAATTGTCTAAATTTTGTACGTTTTCCTTTAATATTTACATTCAAGTATGTCACTCTTCCCCTTACACCATATGAAATGTGTGAGCAAAGAAGAAATTATTTAAACTTTTTAATATTCGTCCAACATGTATGTCATACTAAAAATTTAACCATACACAGTCAGTGAATCTGTCCAACATGGCATGTATGTCATACAAATATGTGAGTATAGGGTACCCTTAAGTAAAATATTAATTTTGGGCAATAAAATTAAAAAATAAAATTGTAAAGTTCCTAAAATGTAGGAAAATCAAAAAGTTCGGAAAAATTCTGTATTTCGTGAAAATAGCGGAAATTCGTGAAGAATTGCAAAATTTTGAACAAACCATAATCTTGATTAAAAATCGATAAAACTCTAAAAAAAAATTTAAAAAAGCGGCATAATAACAAGGTTCAATATTGTTTAAAAATCGTGAAAACTGCAAAAAGTTGAAAACTTTAAAAGATTTGCTTTTATTGCGGACATTGCGAAAATTACCTAGAAATTGCAAAATCGGAAACAAGACATATAATTGATCAGAAATCGTTCAAACTATTAAAAATAAAAAAACTCGGAAAGAAGCGAAAAAATCGCAAGAGATCACTAACAATGTAGAGAATAAAAAAAATGTCAGAAAATTAGATAGATCGCAAAAAATGGATAAAATTCGCTAAAAATTGCTGGCATCGCCGAAATTGCAATAGTTAGTAAACATTTTTGTTAAATTTTGATGTCGTAATAAAACCGCATCACTACAATGAACATTTTTTCATTATTTAATTACAATCGTTTCAACTTCGATGTCCTCAATGAAAACGACAGAACGATTGTTTCTTAGCCGATACTATCTTCATTTAAACATAGAGAATACCGATATAATTCCGACAACTGTCAATAACACCAACGCTGATACCAAATTATCGTTTTTATTTCGATTTTAAACGATAACGCCAACAGTAATAGGGCCGAATATTTAGAATTTTTTAAGTTGCTGTCTGTAAAGTTTCTAACAGCTTTTGCCTCACCGAGACTTTTACGTAAATCTCATAATTAACTAAATAAACAGTAAAATATCGAATAGCCCACTATTAAAATAACAAAAAAAAATCCATAAAACTACAAAATTTCGCTAAACTTTTTCTCTGAACGCGAATCTACACTCCAATTTTTTTATCAGTTCTAGTTTTCTAGTTTTTATACCGTTATTTCAAAGATTAAGGCACTTGCACGATATAAGTATGTACATTCGCACAACTGGAGAAGGGTTTGCCCTATTCAGTAAAAAAGAAAATTCGACAACAAAATTGTCTTTAAGCCGACCGAAAATTTGGGGAATTACAAGGTAGTCATAAAGTCATGTTTTAAAATAATAACACGATAAAATATGACTGCTGTGAGCAACCCCTCATAATTTAGTGTGCTATTTCAAATTTGTATCAGGTGGTAAAAAAAAACCATTAAAAATAATTGAAATCAGAAGGCCAAGAACAAGTGAAAAAATTTAAATAATAGCCAGTTTGTTTTTAAATTATTCAACTTGTTAATAAAGTAAAAGCCAGCTGAATATATTTTAAACACTTCATTTTTAATTAAAGTAAAAATAAATTTCAACGAACAGAAAGCGAAATTGTTCAAATACATAAACATAAACGAAACGAGCTGCTGCCGGTGACTGAGCCGACTAATTTTTCACACGGCTGCTAGTGAAAAAACGTTAGTTGGCTGCCAGACAGCTAAAGTATACAAAGAAAATTTTCTCACTTGTATATTTTTAAATGTCTCGATTTTTTATTTTCATTTGTTACACAGCTATAAAAATATAATAAGATGTGAAGTTTTAAAACTGTGAACAATTTTAGGACATACTTTACTGCATATTACATATATTCATTTATATAAATGGTGGCGGATTGTAAATATTATCACCGGCTCGACGAAAGAGTCTCGGCCGTTCGGCTCAGATTTGTACTGTGTAGTTATGACAAAATAATAAACACAGCACAACAAGTCTTATTATTTTTTTATGACGTTTTTGTTTGAAGCGAATGGTGAAAAAAGACATTATGTAAATGGTCACATATTAACCATTTTCAGTCAATTTAATTGGTACTCTGGCTAATATTGTAGTAAACGGCACTGAACAAATTCGATGCACCTGGATCTAAGGCCTATCGCATAGTATCTATATAATATTAATTGTCTCCCTTCAATGAGACTGCCATTCCACTCAGGAACCTATTCCGTAAATATATTCAGATATTAACTCCAGCTTAACTGGTATTTATAACATTGAAATATAAATTCCCCTGTGGTCGAGTGGTAGTGTACTAGCCTGTCATGCCGGAGGTTGTCGGATCGAATCCTATCAAAGACACCGCTTAAAAATAAAATATAATTTCTACTTAGATTTGTAAAAATAAAAAAATAAATTAATCGATAAATACATCTGGAATTTGGAATAATATTATATAATCTATATTATTCTACACCGATTAGGACTCCACAAGATAGTTCAGAGACAAGTTACAAGGTGCATAAAAAGTATCAATTAACCCCATCCTAGGCCATCCCCATGTAAAAGTGACTGGTTCGCTTCATAGGAAGTGTTAGAACCCGGACTGGTCCCTATCACCTGGGGATCGGTCACGTGACTTGTTTTGTGTCAGTTCCATTTACCGTAGGGTTACTATATCTTTAAAGTTCATAGTAGCTACGAAGCAATTCCAGGTTAACATAACTTTGTTAAGAAATTATATGCAAAAAACAACTTAAATTATTTTAAGATTAGACAATAAAGACTGGTAACAACCACCGTGATCAATAACCACCAGAGTACGGAAAAACGCAGCGTAGCGCCGTTCTTTTTGCTCTTTTTTGCGCTTTACGCAAAGTGCGGAGCCAATTTATTATTGCGCTTGCTCCGCGCCATTATTTTCAGGCTGCGCATAACAGGAGCAAGCGCAAAAAGGGAGCATTTTCTTTTGGGCTTTTTTTGCGCTGCGCTTCTTTTTGTGCAATGCGCAAAAAGAGTCAAAAGAGCATTATAGTAGTAAAGAATGTTAGTAAATGCAATAAAGATTATTTCCATGGACGTTAAACCATGCCACCGTAGTTTTTTGTAAAAAATTTCAAAACACACCGTGTGGCTAAGTGCATGTATGTATATATATCAAAAGGGATATATGTAGCAACAGTGGGATGACAGTACTGGTTCCGGACTTCCGCCTGAAATGGTTCGGTAGTACGGTTCATATTTCCGGCTTCGGTCTGGATCGGAAGTTGGGACGGTAGTGCAGTTCACACTTCCGGCTTAGGGGTTGGACCGGAAGTTGGGTCGGTAGTGAGGTTCATATATCCTGTTCCGGTCAGAACCGGAAGTTGGGTTAGCAGTGTGGTTCATACTTCCGCTTCCGGCACGGAAGTTTGACCCGCCTAGGTGCGTCATAGGCGCTGCAGGAGCCAATCTAAAAATTTCATTAAATCACCATATTTGTATGGGATCATGAATAAAAATGTAAAGAAGAACGATACAATGCTACAAGTCAAAATGTCTTAAAATGTATTAAGGATGTATTTTTTAGCACTGAATAAGATAAAACTAACCACTGTTGCTATAAAAAAGAGCATGCGCAATGCACAGCCCAATATGCACAATGCGCAGAGCAAAGCGCTAGACAAAAAAAATTAAATTCGCATTACGCAAAGAGCGACGCTAATAAAACGAAAGCACTTGCGCTGCGCATACCAATTGCTCTTTTTCCCGTTTCGCTCTTTGCGCTTGTGCTCATTTTTAATACGCTTGTAAGAAGTACGCAATAAGCAAAAGGAGTGAGCAAGTCCGGACTCTGACAACCACCTAATATTATATTCCAAACCACTAAATATATTCCAAAAGAATAGAGCTCTTTTCCATTGAAATTGGTGCATAACTTTTGATTTTATTCACAATTTAGTGACAGAACTGAATTAATAAAATTTTAATTTACATGCAAGAGTAGCAAACACAAACACAAAGTCAGAAATTGCTGTTGTATGAAAATTTAATTTTTATCAATTCAGTTCTCTCGCTGAATTATGAATAAAATCCAGAGTTGTGCACCAATTTCAATAAAAATGGTCTCAATTCTTTTGGAATACATTCCTACAAGCTACTAATTCAAAAATAAGCTTGTTGTTGTATTTTTATTTTTGATGCATTCTTAAAAACAAAAAAATCAAAATCTTTTCTAAAATTTTTATTTTTTTGAGCTAAATGTTTATATCTCTGAAAGTACATACTGAGTAAATTTAGAAACAATGTTTGCACGGCCTCAAGATTATTTTGTTGTCGTTTTTTTCTTTACTGGATAGGGAAACCCCTTCTGAAGTTATGCTACTATATGTGGTGAAAGTGCTTGCTGATGGAAAAAATGGAGTGCAGATTCACGTTCAGCGTTCCAAACAACTAAAGAAACAACTTTGATTTCTAGCTAACGAAAAAGTTTTTCAAAATATGGAAAATTGAAATTTCTTATTCGCATTCGCTAAACTGATATTCGCTACACCTGTAGTTTAGAGCGATGTTTAAATTTTTTCGCAAAGTTTTTTCATTTTCGCGATGCAACTAATTTTTCTAGCTTTTATCGTCTTCTAGAGCTCTAGCGATTTCCAGTTAAATATAAGGATAAGTTGAGCATTAAAAAAGTTACATTTTCTGGAATGATTGTTGAATTTAATAAACAATAGATTTTATATACATATATCTTTTTATTATTACGAAGCTTTTGCGAATTTTTTTATTTTCACGACTTTTTCTGAGCTTTTTGCATTCCTTACGATTTTAGATATTTTAAGCAATTTTAAGGCTTGTTTGCCATTTTGCAGTTTCTCGCGAAAAAATGATGTCTTAGCCAGTACTTGGCCTTATTACAGTTTTACCGATTTGTAATCACTATCAGACTTTTCTATGTTTTTAATGTTAACAGGTTTTTGCGAATTTTCGTAATTTTCGGATTTTTTCTGAGTTTTAGCCATTCCTTACAATGTTAGCCATGTTTAGTCAATTTCACGGCTTGTTTGCAATTTTGCAACTTTTCGAGTATTTTTACGGTAGAAGTGACGTTTAGCGATTTTTGCAGCTCGTCAAGCTTTTGACTTTGGAGATATGTAAGAGAGTATTTCGTATTCTTAAAATCTGTAGAAAGTTTGTAATAGGCTAACTACAATTACAATTATTTATAATTGTAGTTGGTGAAAGAACAATTACAATCAAAAGTAATTGTATTTGGTCGTAGTCCAATTACCACATTTTCAAAATAATTTTTAAGTTTAGGGGCCTGTAAAAAACTTTGCACAGGGTGCCTTCAAAATCCATGAACGAATTTTCATTAGATAGACATCCTGGTTATAAATGTAGATGCTAGTGCTAAATTAGTAAAAAAAATAGTAAAAAATTTGAGGAAGAAAATTTTTATATTATAAAAAAGATAAGAAACAGTTTTTATTTTTTTTCTGAAATTTCTACTGTGAGCCCTAAATGCATTATTTGACTACGTGCTTAAAAGTTATTCATGTGCATTTTACCGATCTCGAGATATTGAGGTTGTAATGTAAGTAGCAGAGAAGACAAAAATAACAGGAAGAGGATGATTTCAAGCAAAAACACAAAATATAACAACAACAAAAAAAAGTGGGTTGTTTATTTGACTAGACTGATCTAGACCTACATGTGTTTTGGCGCGCTGAATTCTAATCTGAGTTCCGTTTGGCTCGCAAGTTTCGAGTAAATGGTGAAA